>CM042184.1:29573784-29620174 GCA_023539305.1 Ilex asprella | reverse complement strand
TTCACATTTTAGTGCTTGACATGAATAATAGAGATGAGTAAGATCCCAAGTGAGCTTTAGTGTCAATCCTTGTTGGATGTGACTTACATTTACTTAAGAAACAATTCCTCAAATTTCAAATTTATTCAATAATCTCATTATGCTTGTTTTGGCTAGGTGCATCTCTGCAGTAGACTGACTTTGTCTTGATATGTACAATACCCTCCCATGCCTATCTAGAAATAATTTTAGACCATTTTTGAATATTTTAAGCCTTTTCCCTTTTTCTTGTGAAAATATTATCCCTACTGTCGTGATTGAGCCTCAGTTAAAATTCATTTCTTTGCCACACATTTGACCAAGCCAGTGTAAAACGATGAAAATCTACCTAACCTTGGTTGTTCCTTGAGCTGAATATGAGTGATTATAAAAGAAAAAGAAGTATGATATGGAAACCCAACAAAAGAGATGAATGACGTTGAAACTCAAAAGAGTTGAACGGAAAAGAATAATAATTCCAAGAAAAATAGAAACAAGGGGTGAGAAGGACAAAAGAAGGACAAAAGAAAACAAAAATGTTAAGGAAAAGAAATAAAAAGAACAAATAGTTTTGTGATGGTGAAAAGGGAGGTGTTTTTGAAATAAAAGTCCTCCACTCGGAACAACCCTCTTTATTATCCTATATCCTTTGTTTCTTGTACCTCAATATCACCCGAAGACCCCATTATAACCTTTGAAGCCTTAAATGATCTACAAAAGCATGGAAAATGCTTACTTTTGAAGAAAAAGAGTAGTTGATATGCTACATAGTGCCCTAACATTCCTTTCATAAGATTATGCCAAGGTTGTTTCATTTTTCATACCTAAACTTCATTTTCGGATTATATGTGAGCATAATTCGTTTTGTGCACAAGATTCTATCTCATATATACACATGCAGAGCATGCCAGGATAACGAGAGTGTGATTCATTGTTAAGCGACGACCTTGGTGAGGTAGCATCAAAGCTTAATTTGGATAGCCAAGTGAATGTGAAATCCTTTGTGTAAATGCCTAAATTACATGTTTATTGCATGCACACATGAGTTTGAAAATGAATGTATAGGTGCATACTCTAGACTAGCATTTGAAGTTATGGTGTTTCTCATGTGTGCTTGGTTCGGACAGTGGATTGTCGTGTTAGGTAGCCCTATGCTTAAAGGATGAGGGAATATTGCTCAACTTTCGATATTTGCTAAGTCTTAGGAATACCATTACTACATGAATTTTATGTTTTGCATTTTGGGTATTCATTTTGGTAGTTTAAACTTGAAATCCATGCCTTTTACTTTGAAAACATCAAAATCTTAAATCATATTGCAATTTCGGAAATGACTTTGGACATGACCAACCAATTGTGGTTCATAAGTGTGTTTCAAGTTTTTGGTAGCTTAGATGTCTTAGAAATGGTGTAAAATGTTTCGGAGTTGAGGAGAAATGATTTGGATGTGAATTTTTGAATACATGATTGGTTTTGCAACAAAGGAAAAATCTTCTGGAAGGTTTTGATCAATCTTCTAGAAGGTTTTGTCTGCTGGAATTTTTGACCCAGATAGTAAGCAAAACCTCCGGAAGGTTTTGATCGACCTTCCAGAATATTTTGCCCAGAAAACCAAAAAAGAGGGTTTTAAGTTCAAAATTTTTGAAAAACCCTCACATTTCCAATCCATCTCTTGCTTCCAAACCCTCTCCTCTCCTCCTACTCTCTTCTAATCTTCAAAATACCTCTCCCAAACTCTAATTTCCTAGTTTCTCTCGATTAAGGTTCATTTTTAGGGTGTTTTAGCCAAGAATTCCAAGTGTTCTTCAAGAAAACCCTAAATCCTCACTCTTGCCCAAATTTCTCAATTCCACTTTGATCATTTTCGAATTCCTCAACTCCATTTGCAAAGGTTCATGTGAATGGAATGACCATGGGGGTATGGAACCATTGGAGAGTCTATGGTGGTTGATTAAAACGCTTCTTGGTATCGGGGCACTGTTGTCCCTCATGGCCCGTACCAAGAGGACAGGCCCCAGTCTCCACCACCTACAAGCTCTAGCTCCCGATAGAGAGTCGGGGAGGGCCCTAGTGGGCAAGAAAAAGAAGAGAGATAGACCAAATCATGGCATGATGATGAGCGCATAATATTTCATATTTAACGACGTCATTACATGCATTTTTACTTAGCTTTTCATAAAAGTACTTAGAGTTAGCCAAATTTATGAATAAGGTTGAATTTTCAGTGTTACAGGTAATTATAGCGTAAATTATGGATTTTGTAACCTTGCAACTAAGTGTGGAGGAGTGGTGAAGAGATGGACACATTTAATGAGGTTTGGGAGGCTTGGAAGGTGAAGAAACCAAGAAACATGCAATTTGAAACGTTTAGCCCATTGGCTTCCCAAGGTTTTAACACAATACCCATGTTTTTCCCATTTTTGACCATGATCCAATTCAAATCTAAAAATTTTCAAAACATGAAAGTTGTATATCTGGATGTTTTCTGTATTGTGTCAAAATTTTAGCTCAATTGCACAGTTGGATCAAAAGTTATGACAATTCTACGAAAAATGGTCAAGAGTTAAAACCTACCAGTATGCCAGAATGCCCAAAATGCCTATAATTCATCTCTAACTTGCTTGAGGATCCCACCTATGATTCTCCCACTTACCCCCTTGCAGTTTCGGCATATTTACATGCCTCTCACACCCTAGTTGAAGACTTTGGAAGGAATGACCTACAGGTGGTTGGGAGAGAAGGGGGCAGGCATGATGGTTACAGGCTAATCTTGTCCTAGCCTGTCAAGGGCCATCAACTCACCTCCCATTGATGGGAGGCCTGCACACACATGATAGAGGACCCTATGGATGGAAATGCAAGGCTTCTTCACCATATACACACCATTCCACAAGATTTTGGGGGTGGCTACCTAAGCTTAGGAGTAATTCAAAGAGGAAGATGATGAATAGTAGATAAAATTTATGTTTTTTCATTTTCTTCCCCCATTTCATTGCAGTAAGTTTTAGTTCTCCTGTAATCTTTATTTCTTGCATTGTAATCTCTTTTAATTCTAGTGTAACCAAGTTTAATTCAATATTCTTGCATTTCCATAATCTTTGTTTGGTTTCAATTATCTTCACTGCAACTTTTCCATTTTAGTGTTACATGCACTTCTCTTTGTAGTTTACCATTTCCCCGCATTAATACAAGTTCTAAGTTTCATTTTCATCTTATTTTCATATCCATTTCCTTTCCTTGTCTATTTACATTATAAATGCTTTTACTTTAAACATGAGTAGCTAGAGCTTTAAGTTGGTTAATCCAAGGTAGAACTCCGCATGGGTATGCTAAATCAACTCATTTTCTTTCCTTCTCTCAGTGTATGATGGTTCGATTTGACTGGGTTGAGGGTGGATGAGATTGTGAGTCTTTGATATTCCGTAGGTCTGGGCACGGTTTATGTTTGGATCCTCACCATCGCGTCTCTAGCTTCTCACGAATCTATCGTTCATCTATGCACCATTGGAGGAAGGTTTAAAGTTAAGTTGGAATTCCCATTGGAATGACCTCTTCGGATTAGCCAACACTTTTTTAATTTTATTTTCCTCAAAACTTCACTCACAAAACTCAAAACACAGATTTTACACTTTTTCTTTTGTTCACAAAAATCACTTTCACACAACTCAACCTTACTTACTTGAGAAGATGGCCTTGGAATACCTCCAAGTAAAACACGATAAGAAAAAGTCTTCTTATGCTTGGGAAGTATTTCTTCTCATTCACATCCCACTTTTACATCATTCCACTCCATTTTCTACTTGTCCTTTCTTTTGACTTCATCCCAAGGGAGAGTGACACTCCCCTTTATATATACGTCATACACATACATTAAGGATGATGTTGGGAGGTTAGGGAAGACAAGGAAATAAGTCAAGCACACGACGCCCAGAAACAAAGGATTGAGGAGAAGGGTGTAACTTGTGAGCTATATGTGGAAAAGGTTTCTCTTGGACCTACCAATGAAATTATGAGAATTATCAAAGCACAGGGTTTGAAATTGTTGTTTAAGGAGGTCAAGGGTTACAACTTCAGGATGTGTTGTGAGTTTTACCAAAAGCTATATGTTTTTTTGTGACAATGGGAGTAAGTAAAGGACGAATGTAAAGGGCAAAACATTCGAGGTGACCCCCCGATACTATTGCTACAGTGATGCAGTACGAGAGGCCACCCTCGACTACCCATACAATGTGGATGGGGGTAGGACTCTCAGGGATTATGTGGCTCTCACTTATGAGGACCCGACTACGTTCACAGGAACGATGTTGGTTGGGGCCTTAAGCACTCATATAGGTAATGAATAAAGTTTTGCATTACAATTTGATGCCCTAGGGTTCGGAGAAGAACCCAAACATAGAGAATATGGCTTTACTTCATGCTTTAATGATGGGGATAGCCATTAATGTGGCTTATCTAATTTGGTTGGAGATGCAGGAGTTTGCGATGGCCACAAAGCTGAAGAAAATCTCCCCTTTGGTAGCCTTGTCACCAAGTTGTGCAACCTCGCCAAAGTAAAGCATTACGCACATGATACACTTCTCCCCCAGAGACCAGAGCGATTGGGAAGTCCAGCAGTAGCAAAAGAGTTGCTAGGACTGGGGGTGACAGACCTAGGGCTCTAAAGCCACAACCGTTAGAAGTTGGGAGATCTTCTTTAGCACCTCCACCTCCTACTCTAGCACGTACAACTACTCCTACTGGTACCATACCACAACGCTTGGATGCATTAGAGTCCACTATGCATGGCCTGACGATTATGGTTACGAGGCTCTTCCAGCACACATTCCCAAGTGAGCCTATCCCCGGAGGACCACAACCACAGCCTCCAGATGGACCCTCGACCACTGTTCATGTGCCATCCATGATGGTCGAGATGGATGACGACAATAAGTTAGAGTCCAAGTCTGAGATCGAGGACGAAGATGCCTTTGATGATGAGGAGGACGACAGGGGATTTTTGGTTTTTGTTTTGAGTTTTGTTTGTACATAGCTAGGGTTTCTGGGGTCGGCTAGTAGAAATACCTTTAGGTTTTGGTCGTTTTCTTTTGGAACTGAGAACTCGTTGTAAAGAACTTTTTGGAAATGATTAATGAAATACCACAATTGTTTTATTTTATCATTGCACAAGTGCCATTTGTTTAATTGCAAAATGATTAATGCATTTTGAGTGTTTGGATGTTTGTATGAATGAATGGATAGTGTTTTAATTTATAGCTTGTTGTTTGAAATAATGTTTGCTAGGGACTAGCACAACTCAAGTTTGGGAGTGTGATTAGCACAAAATACATGACATATATTGTATGCTAATATGCCCTTTTATACTTGCTTTTGTCATTAAATTGGGAAAAAGAGTGATTAATCATCTCTTTTATGGAATTTTATGTAAATGTAGGTAAAATGATGTAAATGGGTTGAGCTAAGCCCCCATTGAAGTGTTTGAAGTCAATGAAGATGAGGGGGTAGCTTAAAGGAAGGTTTGGAGGGTGATGAAACTAAACAAAATTCAGTTTGGATGAAAACCTTTCAGAAGGTTTTGCCTTGGACTGCCATTTCACTGTCAAAATCTCCTGAAAAGTTTTGCCTACTGGTTTCTTCATTTAACTGTTCCTGCACAAACTTTCTAGAAGTTTTGTGTCGACCTTCCAGAAGGTTTTGCCCAGATTGCCCAGACAACCTGCAACTCAAGCTTTGCCATTTAGGGGTCCCACGTATACTTCTCCATCTTCTCCACAGACATCCCTTACACATCTATAGGCCTCCCCTCACCTCTACTTAGACTTTGAAGGCTTGTGCATTTATGAGGAGAATAGAGAAGAGGCAAGGCAAGAGAGGAAGGCTAGGAATGTAATAGCTTGGAAGATCCAAACCAATCAGCCCCTCTCTTGATGGGAAGCCTATCACACGCCTAAGGAGCTCTCCATGGACACAAATGCAGCATTCATTAGTGTTTTTTAGTTCATATTTCATTATAGAGAGAGAAGCTCTAGGTAGAAGACATAGTTAGAGAGAGAAAGCTTAGATTTTTACATTTCGTCCATCTACTTCTCTTGTAATCTCTTGTATGACTCTTCTAAGCTTCCTTTATTGTCTTTAATGTCATTTATTTTCAGTACATTTCAAGTTTAGCTGAGTATCTTGACTTCTACCATTAATGTATTTGAGTTTTCTACATTTCAAGCTTTAAAAGGGTATTAAATGCATTTTCCTATAGTTTTGTGTTATCTTGCATTAACTTAGTTCCAAGCTTCATTTCTTATCAATATCTCTTTACATTATGTATGTCTTTTCATTAAACATGTGTAGCTAAGCTTTTAAGTTGGCTAATCTAAGGGAGGCCTCCTTTTAAGTATGCCATTTTAACTCATTTTTTTTCCTCCTCATAGTGTACGTTGATTTGATTTGACTTGGTTGAGTCTGGACATGGTTGTGAGCTCTTGATACACCATAGGCATTGTCACGGGTTATGCTGGTATCCTTACCTCCATCCTAGTCCCTCGCTTTTCACAAATCAATCGAACATCTAGACACCATTGGGGAAAGGTCTTGAGTTGAGTTGGCATTTCCATTGAAATGAGCCCTTCAAATTAGCCAACACTTTTTCCATTTCAATACATCAAGAGAACAAATCACAAACCAAACTCGAACAACAAAAGATTTTTACACTTTTCTCTTTTTCACCCAAATCACCTACAACACGATTCACCTCTTTCCATATGGAGACGACCTTGGAATACCCATTCCAAGTAAAACCTGACATTCAAAAGACTTTTTGCGCTTGGAATACCCATTCCAAGTAATACCCATTACACCAATACACATCATTCCACCACCATTTTGTTGTCTCATTTATCACATCATTCTTAGGGAGAGTGACACTTCCCTACATTTAAAATCCATATACACAAATTGAAGGTGATGTGCAGAGATTAGGATATACTACAGTGAATACATTCAAGCATGGTAGATAAAGAAAGAGAGAAAATTGACACTAGCTCCAAGATCCATCAATGCTTGTTCTATCCTGATGTTTCCAATGACAGATGGCACCGTTGGACACCCTGGATCCTTGTATTATGGAGGGGTTTAGTGTTGGAGTATTGAATTAGCTTGTTCTATCAAGAAGGCTCTTTTATGAACATTTTGGATTCTTTTGATCGTTCACAAGTCTTTTAAAATCTTGGCATAAGAAGGAACCTATTTGATTGCATCCAAAAGTGGAATATTGATTTTTACTTGCTTAAAAAGCTTGTAAAATTTTGTATGGTTATTCAACTACTATGCTTTCTTGACTCTTTGAGGAAAAGGAGCACGAATATGACACGAATGATCTTTTTCCTTTGATGTTTCTAGTTCTTTTTCAATCACAGGTTCATGCTCTTTTTTGATCATATGTTCAGGCTCAACTGGTTCATTGACTGGGATTGGCTCATGTTTTGGCTTTGGAATTAACATGTCTCTAATGGATTTGTCAATTACCTTGCCAATTCTCAGTGTAATTACAACTTAAGCTTGTTCTTATGGGGTTTCCATGATTAAAGGATTTCCCACATGATATTGAACTTGTGGTTGTTTTGGTTGGGCAGGAAAATTGCTTTTTTCATGTGTGGTCATTGATTGGGTTAACTTTTGGATATGGATTTTGAGGTTCTCAAAGGACTAAGTGGTCTGGGTTTTGAAGTCATTGAAAGCCTGAGTGTAATGATTGTTGTAGTTCATTTGGCTTTGCATAAACTAATTCAATGTGTCCTTTAGACTTCTCTTGTGTGGTGGTTAGTATGATTGATATGTAGGAGGTCCTTGAGTTGGTGGTTGTAAACCTTGTTGTGGATTCATGTGAGTTGGTTGTGTGTTCCTCAAACTGAAGTTTAGGTGATTTTGCCACCCTAGATTATATGTTCAAGAATACAGGTTGAAATAAGGCTTGTCAAAATTAGAAATTACATGTGTTTGTTCTAACAAGACTTATTTGAGTGTCGGAATGGTAGGACACCCCCTAGTAGGGTGTCCCATCAACGCACAAATCCCATACACTTGTTCTGTGGGAGGGCCAACATCGAATTGATTTACCTTTTTCATCTCTAGAGCTTCAAGCTTTCGAGACAAGGTAGTCATTTTCACTCTCAGGTCATCATCTTCTTTCAAGGCATACTTTCCCCTTGAAAATTTGATGGTTTGGCTTTAACAATGGTAGGAGAGACTGAGTCCCACATCTGAAAACTATCGGATATGATATCAAAAAAATTGAATGCCTCCTCTGGACAATTTCCCATGAACTCTCCTTGAACCATCATTTCAACAAATAGACGTAGTCTATTGGGCAAAGAATCATAGAAAAATTCTACAAAAGTCTAATTCTCAAAAGCATGGTATGTGTAGGATTGGATAAGATCCTCGAATCTCTCCCAACATTGGTTAAATGTTTCTTCCTCTTTAATCAAAAAATTCATGATTAGCCTTTTGAGTGCATTAGTACAGTGCAGAGGATTTTTTTTTTTGAAAAACTCATTCTGTAATGCCTGCCAATTTGGTATTGAATGGGCTTTTAAAGAATTTAGAAATTGTTTAGCTTTGTCCTTTGAAGAGAAAGGAAAAAGTTTTAACTTGGCCAGTTCATCTTGGAATATTCCACATACCTCCCCAAAATCTTTAATATGCAGATATGGGTTTTTTTATTTGAGTCCATGAAATTGAGGTAGTAATTGCATTGACCCCACCTTTACATTAAAGAGGGGCACATTTATAGAAAACACAAAACAAGAGGGGACACTGTTTCGTATGGGATGCAAATAATCTTGTACAGTTCGAATGTTAGGGACTTCCTTTGCTCTCTCAGAAACTTCTCCTTGTCTCTCATTATTGGTCATGATATTATCAAAAGAGTGCCACTAATCGATGTGAAGATGGTCCAGACTGATTTCAAACCCGACAAATTTTTCTTGCAAATTTTGAAAGTGAGGGTCATCATCAGACATAAAATGAGAATTATATATAGTAAATCAAAAAATATATACAACAAATGAAGGTCATTTCTCCTTTTACTTTTAAACACCTTTTTGGCTCTCTGAAAATGGCACTAAAACTTGACTTGATCCGAAATGTGTACACCCAAGTGCAAGTGGTCAAGTTGTAGTTATAATCCGGTTAAGTCCGGAGTTGAATCCACAAAGAACTAATGTAGGTGTTTCAGAGTAAATTGTGATAGAGATCAAAGTCACTGAAAGCCTTGAGATTTGAAGTTATGATGTTTATGGAATTTCCTAGACATAATATAAGATTATTTCCAAAGGATTTTTCTAGACAAAATAAAACATTCTCTCAAATGTAAAAGTTACCATTTAGCTCAAGGATCTAAACATATAGTCAGTCATCTGGTTGTTATATTTGTACTTGAGAACTCAATTAACCCCTATGTCAACAACAAGTTAATTGGAGGATAAAGATGGACTGTGAGAATTAAGAGTATGGTTTTAATGTCTTTGTAGAGATTTATAAGAAATGTCTATACCGGGACTCAACCCGTCTACAAGCAAGCAAGCAGTTCTACAAATCATCCAACCACTGCGTTAGTATTCCATTCTTAGTTAAAGCACAATAATGGTGATGATTGAAGTGTAGTCATGAAAATCTAGCTGGAGTACTTGCAAAGAACCAATGAATCCTCCTATTCGAAGATTCATCTTGTCTTAGAAAGGATTCATGGTTGTACAAAGTACCTTAGCTTTGCTAGATTCATTCAATCATTCAATGTGCAATCAAAAGATAAAGTATTAAGCATAAACGAAATGCACAAATATAACTTCCAAATGATTTATACATGTCCATCACATCTTACTAAAGAGTGAATAGAAAACTACTCACCCTTCATGGCTTTGAGAAAGCTAGAAAAGTGAGTGATTCTCATCCCTCCAAGTAAAGGAGTAACAAGGTAAAATAAACTACACAATGAGCCTGTCTTCAACAAAGAATGAGTGAATCACATTCCACCCTTCAAGGATACAAGAGAGATAGAAAGGTGGAAGAGTTTCACTCTTCTAAGTGAAGAAAAAGAAACTTTTACAATGGAAGCTAATGAAAGTCGAAGAAAGCTAGTTACTTTTGGAGGGTTTCTTCCACTTCCAAAAGATCTATATCTCCCCTTATACAAGTCCAAAGAAGAGGTATTTATGGGCAAGGAGGATGGCTTAAAGAATAGTAAAAGAATAGTTCTAGGTGCTCAAAGTCCAAGTCAATGCCCCAAGATCCGGATAGAAAATTAACCACTCTGCATACTATCTGGTGGAATACGTTCGAATGTGGGATGGCGTTCAAAAGTTGACTCATGTCTTCTGTGATGGGCGTTCGAATGTTGAATTGATTTTGAAATAATACTCAAGTGGCTTTTGTCTTCCACAGTGTAGAGCTGCAACTTGCCATGTGTCATCACCCTAGCACTATTTTGGGTCCTCAAATAATTTAAGATAGCATTCAAACGTGGATTGTCGTTTGAACGTTGTACTCAAGTAGCTCTTTGTTCTTTTTCTCTGGAAATAACTACAACACGCCACATGCCATCACCCTAGCACTGTCCTAGGGGCCCTCAATTATTTCTAGATGGCATTGGAAAATGGATTGGAGTTCAAACGTGGATACCTTTCTTCAAACTTCTCCAATTTTCATCTAGAACACGTGGGTGTTGCTTGAAAGTTTGATGTTTATTGACTTTAGGCCCTTGTACAATTTTTTCCTCGAAATGTCATCATTGAAACTCTATCAAAGGATAATTAGTCTTATACAAGAATAGTAACTTGCTAATTTTAACTATTCATCATTTATGTGTCCTAAAATCAATAAAAAATTCCAAGTTGCAGTTTATGTTGGGAGGACTTAGGGAGTGAGAAATTTTAGTGAGTCAATTTTTGAGGTTAATTCAACGCCTATGGTATTAGTTGACGTAGATAATCAAAGTTGTTCATGTTTCTAATGGCAGCTTAATAAGCTCCCTTGTTCTCATGCAGTTGTTGCGATTAATCAAAGTGGCAGAAATCTGAATGATTATGTTGACAATTATTCTTTTATAGGGATAAATCCATGCAAAGGGTCACCACCTCATATTGACAGAGATGATGACAGAGAAGCCCTGGTGAGCCTCCAAGACAAGAGAAAATCTAGATGAACCAATGGCCGAAGGCAGACTCCGATGTTTAAGTCAATAAGCTAGTCAAAGAAAAGTATAGAGTAAATCAACTAGGATCAAATCCCTTTACCTAGTACCTGATACCTTTATTTATAGTGATATAGGAAGTGATGTCCCACAAAGACTAGAACTCTAGGTTGTGATAGGATATACCTCATCACCAATCCCATAGATGCTCGAGGTAGAATCATACTAGGATGTTCAGTCCTGGATTGTAGGAAGAGATGTGCTCATTGAGAGGCTTTGTTTATTAATAATCCCTTAATACTCGGAGTATCATTTCACTAAGACTCTAGCTCCTTGGTTTATCCTTACTGAGTGAGACTAATTTACCATAAAAAATACGTCAGTGAATTAGAGTTTAGGGTTCATTATGTGCCTAAATTAGATTAAAGTGATTAGTTTGTAAAGTATTTGGGTTAATGAGTAGTTTGTATATTTTGCAAGGTTTCAAGGATAAATTTGGAAGTTTAAGAGGATCAAATCACAAAGGTTGAATAAAGCAAGGGAGGGAAGCATAATTCACAAGTGAACAAAGTTAAAGAAGAAGGCTTCCAAGTATGGAAAACCAGAGAATTGCCACCGTCCGGACGGTGACGGTGGCGTCCGGATGGAGCTCCAACCACCTCTGCCCTCTTTTTCCTCCCATTGGTCCATTTGAGCCATGGAAGGCCCTGATTGGTCAGCTTGTGTGTCTACCTCCTCTACCCCTCTTTTTGGTGCCAATAAATAGCCTGCTTTAGCCAATTTCAAGGAGTTTAAACCAGTTTAGAAAAGCAGAGAAACAAGGGAAGGAAAGAGAGAAAAAGAGACTTCAAAAAGTGTTTCAGTAAGAGAAAGAGCGAAGCCCTACCCTAATCACTTCTCAACCATAATTTTTTCTGCTTCTACATTTATGTTTATCCTTTCAACCTGGAGGTTTGAACCTCTCTTACTTTTGTACCCTAGCTGGTAATTAGAGTTTTAGTGTTTTTAGCTATTCCTCCGGGAAGGATTGTGTGTATTTTATTTTCGGTTGTAATGGAATCATCTTCTTTCTCGTCTATAGCAATGAAGTGTGAGTAGTCCGTTTGCATGCTTCAGTGAAGGGTGAATACATGTGTAATACGATTTAAGTTATTGAAATACCGATGCTTTATTGATGCGTTAATTTTTATACCTCCCTTAATTGATAGATGGTTATTATTATAATATGCTCATGGTTATGAACACCGAGCAAAGCTTATTGTTATGTACCATTCTATCTATAATTTTACGTACTCCATGTATGATTCAACGATGCATGTAGTTAGGTTTTATGTAACATTCAGGAGATTGGTTATAGACGGGTTAAATCTCGCCATAGTCAATGCTTTTGATTCAATGCATAAATCAAAAACTACATCTTCATTAAATTATCAACTAGCCAAATCAAATAGCTAGAGTAAACTTTTTGAATGGTTCACCTTCAAATTTAGTAGAGTTTTCG
Source organism: Ilex asprella (assembly GCA_023539305.1). Classification (NCBI taxonomy): domain Eukaryota; kingdom Viridiplantae; phylum Streptophyta; class Magnoliopsida; order Aquifoliales; family Aquifoliaceae; genus Ilex; species Ilex asprella. Next base: position 29,607,476 of record CM042184.1, on the reverse strand, counting down.
GTTGTTACATGGTACATAGACCTTCTGGCTAACGTAATCAGTTGATGTTATACATCAAACCTTCGGGTTAACTTTCCAATAAAATGGGAGTAAATTGTTGTAAAGTGGCATTTTTCATAAATGAGCAGTATAATGCATGTTGGATCCCCGAACTAATGAGTACATTTTATCATTATTATTCAAAAATTAGTTAAGTATTTATTTGATAATTCTAAGCTCACGCTAAAAGCCATTCCATTGCACACAGCGCGCACGATAATCTTACCTTTTTTCTATTTTGAATACCAACGAATCGCTTCTTGTGGGTTCGAGCTTGGAATTAAACCAAGAAATACTACAATTTATCACTTATACTTAGGTGTATGATTTAAGTCAAGTTAGATCAAGCTTTTTGGCGCCATTGTTGGGGAGTTACGGTGATTTCAAAACGAATACCAAAGTTGTCTAGTTGTAATATATGCGTAAAATGTTTGTTGTATTTTAATTGTTTATGCCTGTTAAGTCATCAGTAGGGTTTGTAAATCAATCTAGTCCTTCATCTTCGTCATCTTCTTCATCACAAGCATCATCAGACTCTTTTGAGTTAGGCATAGCTAATAATAATCAAATGGAACAAGAGGTAGTTCAGAATGTTAGACCTTGAAGAGAATATTTGCATCCCACATGCACTAGTGTTCCTTCATGTTTTGCTTTTCCCACTAATGTCCCAAATTTTAACATTAAAACAGGGACAATACAGGGTTTACCCCAATTTCATGGTCATGAGTATGAAAACTCTTATTTGCATATGAAAGAATTTGAGGAAGTATGTGTTGTGTTGCAAGATAATTCTGAAATGGCACAGTTGAAACTTTTTCCTTTCTCTTTGAAGGATAAAGCTAAACAGTGGGTAAATTCTTTAAAAACTCAATCCATTCCAAGTTGGCAAGTTTTGCAAACCAAATCTTCTACAAATCATGAGAGTTCCTAAATGCATGATGTTGGCAAGCTTGGAGAAGATTCTTAAATCTCTTCCAACATTGACGTCAAATCATGAATTTTTCTGTGAAAGAAGGAGAAATTTTTTGTCAATTTTGGGAGAGATTTAAGAATATTTTCCAAGCTTGCCAACATCATGCATTTGAAAGTTGGACTTTAGTTGGTTTCTTTTATGATGTCCTCCCATCTACAATATGTCAGTTTGTTGAAAAGATGGCTCACGGAGAATTCATGGGTAAAAATCCTAATGAGGCATTTGTTTTTTTTCTATACCATTTTTGAGAGTTCCTAAATGTGAAGATTGTTGAAAACAAGCCATCTTCATCCCAAGGACGGGAATATGTGTTAAAAAAGGATGATGACCTAAGGGCCAGAATAACTACTTTGTCTTGAAAGCTGGATGCTCTAAAGTTGAAAAAAGTCATGCAAGTTTACCTCGTGTCACCCACAGATCAGTTGTGCGAAATATGTGCTTTGTCAGGACATCCTAGAGGGGAATGTCCCACCATTCCAGCATTCACAAAAGTCTTGATGGAACAAATTAATGTCATTTCAAAATTTAACAAGCCTTATTCAAATCCCCATTCTGAAACTTGTAATCCAGGCTAGCGAAATAACTTAAATTTCAATTGAAAAAACACAACCTGTGCATTAGCCACTAAATCTATCTTCACCACAACCTCAGACTCAATAGTCATGTCAGCCTTATCAAACCCCACATAAGAGGAGTCTAGAGGACACTATGAATCAGTTCATTCAAAGTCAAATGAGTTTCAACACTCATAATACCCCAAAATTTAATGATTTCAAGGCTCATACTTCACAAAATATTGAGGATATCAAGAGTCATCTAACCAAGTTGACCCAATCTTTGAGCACAATAGAGAAGGGAAAATTTCCATCTCAACCTAAACTTCTACAAGGTCAAACCCAGGCTAATGTTGTGTATTCCAAACCTTCTTTGAGTCAAGTGCAAGAAATTACCACACTGAGAAGTGGAAAGGTGATTGATAAGACCACTAAGGCCAAAACCTTATAACCCATAACTGAGTTGTAACGCCCCAAAATACACATTGGACGACATGACTATCAGAAATCATTCACAACATGAGAGCAACTATTAAAATCCACCAACAAAGGAAATTTCATTCATCATACATAATATCTACAACATCTTCCCGAAAGAATATGTCATACCCTGGCAATTACATTCAAAAGAATCAAACTTAGTCTTGCAGTGGAATGACAAAAATATTAACATAAACATTATCTCAAAAGGAATTTTATATTCTAGGATATAGACATAACAATCCTAGATATCCCCCTCCAGATCCACATGCCCATCTACTTGAGCTTCCCAAGGGACTTGCTCATCAACTCCGAGTTTTTCCTCTTAGCCATAATCTGAAAAATAGGTTGTTTGTAGGGGGTGAGCCCTAAGCTCTGTAGGAACATCCTCCCAAACTCGAATATGGTTTAGAAAGCATATAAAACAAGTAAGTCTCTTTTCACAAATAGCATAGATAGCTTTGGAAATAAAATAGAGACATTTCAATGCATCTCAAATTTAAGCTAGAACAATATTTAAATGAAAGGTAAAACCAATTTCTAACCAACAATTCCACCATGGACCTCAATCCACCATTTGCATAATAAAAAATAAATAACAATGTAGATCTGTAACACTCCAAAAAACGGGGGTCCTAAATTTTACAAAATTCGGGCAGAGTCTCCTTTATACGGGGAGCTCTACCCAAAACACTACGTGTGCAATTATACAACTTTGACCACACCAAGTCCATTTATAAGTAAACATATAACCACATGCATTTTTTTTCTACATTAAAACAGTCCATATCCACTTTGGACGACATTACCATCTAAAACCATTCATAATCATGAGAGCGACTAAATAACTTCCTAATCAAAAGAATTTAATACATCATTTAACATACTTACAATGTCATCCAAAAGAATATGCCCAACTACGGCACTTCCATCGCCAAAAGAATCAGACTAATTCTGTGCAGCGGAATAACAATAGTATTGAGTTTTACAAAGTCTCAATCTAGAAACAAAGAAGATAATGCTCTAAGCATCCACTTCAGGATCTATGCCTCCTTCTACTAAAGCTTCCCACTGTGTTGGAAAACCAACGCCAAGCTCTTCTTCTAGGCTATTATAATCTGAAAAAGACATTATTTGTAGGGGGTGAGCACGAAGCTCTGTAGAAAAATCCTTCTAAACCCAAACAAGGTTTATAAAAGCATATAAAATGGTCGGTCTCATTTTACAAAGAGCATATATAATCTTGGAAGTAAACAGGGACATTTTAAAACATATCTCAAGTTTAAGTAGCCACAATAAATTAAACAAACATTAAAAATCAAGTTACAATAAATAACCATTTCCAAAATATAAACAATTTTCCCACAAGACCTTGTAGAATCTCATTCATCCACAAGCCCATGTAGAAACCATTTTCCACAACAATAACAGTAATCCATAACTTGAATATTTCACAATAATATGTGTATGTATCTCAAACATGACGCGAGGCAAACCCCATGAATCAACACATTGAGTAATATCTAGTCCACACACACACACAAATCTTCTCCCAGATATCCATCCTGTAGGAAGGGCGTATGTCATACCAAAGGCAGTGACGTATCCAACCTAGGCATTAGTATACTAACCCTCTGCCTCGATACCCATGAGCAATAGTGGTTTAATCTTACCAAAGCACTAACCCCACTACGAGTGGTAGAAAAAGTTCAAATCCACACAAAGTATGAAGAACATCTACCTATTCTACGATATCTCGTCCAAGGCCACCTATGGTCATCCCACACTCATAAGAGATACAATACCAAACTCAATTTCTCAATTTACAAGCATCTCAAAAATCCCCCAAATTAATCATATGATAATTCCAATAACCAATTACGAAAAATACAAGAGTTCACAACAACATCATTTTATTACTCAACAAAAAGCACTATGGTCTTGAAATCAATAATAAAGGAAGAATTTAAGAAAAAAACTCATCACTCTCCAAAAACTAAGGTTTTAAAACAAGAAAAGAGATTTCATGGATATTCAACCCTAACTTTGTTCAAAACATGTAATCTTTGCTAAAAGACTAAGAGATGATGATTTCATATCATATATATAAAGTTTAGAGGCAAAACATACATATATAACTACCCTAACCTCAATGAATAAGAATAGAACAAAACTCTTACCTTGAATCAAAATTTCAAGCAAGAACCCAAGCTCTAGTAACCTCCTTTTTCCATTTTCTTCCTCTCTTAATCTTCCTTTAAGGTTCCAAGAGGTGTGGGGTAAGAGTGGAGTGAAATAAATAAGGGAAAATATGATGAAATAGTGTTATAAGGTCAGCCAAATCCCGAATTTTACTTTTTACAGGCTATTTGAATTTTTTCCAAAATTATAATTTTGCCACTAAGAATCTCCAATTTGATCCATATGACTATCCTAAAGTTTTTCGACGTTTGGGATTTTTTTAAAATGTTTTTTTAATCTAAAAATATTTATTTTATGATTTATCTCAAAACTAAAATACCTTTACACTCAAAACACTAAAATTACTATTTTATTCCTCCGAACCGCTATATGCGTTAAACGACTATTCCAATTTTTTTTCGGATCTTTGAGGTTAATTGATAATATTATTTTGACCTAAAAAAATTAATATTTTTTCTTAGTTACCCTTATTAACCTTAAACAACTCCAAAAATTAAATTTCACAATCAATTTATCTCCCTAGTATTTATTCCTACTAGTACAATTTATAGGGTTCATGCACCCCTCATCACCTATGTTAGCATTTCAAAAATAATTACTTGCTATATAGAGATAAGAGTGAGGGGGTTTACAAGATCTGTATCACAAATCACAACTTGTATCTCAAGTATGATGCATGATTCACATGAATAAACACATCGAGAATATCCTGGCCCTCCCACACACACATCCAATCCTCGCAAGAATATACAACTTTAGGAAATGTGTTTACCATCACAATGGCAGTGACAAAATCCAACCGAGAAATAGTATATTAACCCTCATCCTCGGTACTCGTGAGTGAATAGTTGTTTGATCCGCACAAGGTACCAACCCCACTACGAGTGGTAGGAAACGTTTAAAGCCGCACGAAGTAAGAAACGCATGTACCCACTCTACGATACCCGGTCAACGGCAATCCATGGTCATACAAACATCCATAAGAGATACAATTTTCAATCAATTTTCTCAAATTCCAAGTAAATCCAAAATCCCCAAATTTCATGTGTAATATCACAAGAGAGCAATTTAAAAAAATATACAAGAGATCATCATAAAAACCATTTTATTGTTCAATATAAAGCACTAAAGTTTTGAAATCATGAACAAAGGAAAATTCAAGAGGTTGAAACTAGGGTTTGAAGGCAAGAAAAGAGATTTAATAGTTATCCAACCATAACCTTGTTTAAAATATGGTAACATTTATAAGAATACCAAGAAATAATAATTTCATAACTTAGATATAAGATTTAGAGTTGAAAGAATGCATATACATAAGCCCTAGCCTCAATGTAAGAAAATAGGAAGAAATTCCTACCTTGGTGTTCTTGAAAACTAGGACTTTGATCCAATCCAATGTGCAATTGCCCTTTGATCTAGGGGTTTTCCCTCTCTTTCTTCCTCTCTAATGTTTCCTAGGGTTAGAAAGGTTGAAATGGGGCTCAATGAGGCATCCTTAAATATTTATAATGGAAGGAGGGCTGGCTCTTTGTGACTTAAAATTTCAGGAATTAACAGAGCGTACCGGTACGCAGTACTGGTATGGTAAACTCTCTGGACTCAAGCGTACCGGTAAGGTTTGTCCAGTGTTGCCTATTCCTCTATTTTTCATTTTCAATCCATTCCAAACCCTACCAAAACCAACCTAAACTTATACCACATACATTTGTACATCAAACATAGTTGGTGTAAGTTCTATTACAAACTATTTCATATATTCACAAGCAAAGTTTTAACTGATAGTTACTATATTAGCATTTCCTGTGGTTATAACATATATGGTTCATTCCTACGCCATTGCATATATTAAATTACTACACCCCTTTATCATTATATTACTATAAACATGTGGAGGTTTACATGAGTCAATCCCTGTAAATGATCAAATTGAGCCTAAACCTTTGATTGAAATGGAAAGAGAATTGCCAAATGAAAATGAAAAATCAAGTCCTATTCCTTTACCTTTTCCTAAAAGAGTCAAGAAACCTCAACCATTGAACAATCATGTTAAAATATTTGAGTTGTTTAAGCAAATAAAGATTAACATCCCCCTATTGGATGCAATCCAACAAGTTCCATCATATGCTAATTTTTTGAAAGACCTCTACATTGTTAAGAGAATGATCAATATGCAAAAAATAGTATTTTTGACTGAACAGGATAGTGCTATCATTCAGCAGAAGACCCTTCTCAGGTATAAAGATCTTGAGAATCCTACAATTTCATGCATAATCGAGAACTTTAGGATTGAGCAAGCTCTGCTTGATCTTAGAGCCAGTGTCAATTTTCTCCTATACTTAGTTTAAGAGCAGTTAGGGTTGGGAGAGTTAAAACCCACAAATGTTACATTGCACTCCATTCTATGAAAATCCCAAGGGGAGTTGTGGAGGAAGTACTTGTTCAAGTTGATAAGTTTTATTTTTCACTGGATTTTATTATCTTGGACACACATCCAGTTTTGCACGTCTTTGCACAAATTTCTGTCATATTAAGGCGACCATTCCTAGCTACATCAAATGCATTGATCAATTTTAATAATTGAATTATAAAGCTTTCATTTGGAAATATGACATTAAAATTGAGTGTGTTCGATATTGCTAAGCAACCCAGAGAGGAAGAAGAATTGCATGAAGTAAATTGCATTGAGTCCTTAACTCAAAATCTGTTTCAAAGTGCTTTTATAAAGAAAGAGTCACATGCATTAGAGTTCGTAAAGAATGTTGAGTCTGTGGATATGTCAACTATTGAAACATAGATTCCAAAATTTGAAGAGTTATTGCCTTTTGAAACTAGGTCTCCTGAATCTAGTGTAGTTGTTCCCAAACCAGAGTTGAAACCTTTTACAGTTGACTTAAAATATGTCTTCTTGGGGGAGGATGAAATTCATCCAGTGATAATATCTTCAAAATTGTCAAAAGTCCAAGAATAGCAATTGATAAGAGTTATGCATATCATAACATTCCAACCAATAATATGCATTCAATGGTGGGATTTACCATGTCATGCTATGAAATGAGGTGAGACTCACTCATGCATATCAACCCGAGCCCTTCCCAACTCCTCAACGCGTGCAAGTGTCAATGTGTACGAATCTGCCATTTATGTTGAACATCAAATGACATTAACCAATCTAGGGTCTTTTGTGTGGGGTGGATGTTCATTGCCTTCCACCAAGGTTCTCCAACCCACTCGAAATTCATGACCTTCCATCAAGGGCTCCACGTCTACCCGCACACTTCATAGAACAATCCAAGGGAGTGTGTATCCCAATCACCGGGCCTTGCACCCGAGGGATCTTCTAGCCCTTTCTTGATACCCCAACCCTACATACTATGCAACCCGTGCGACTCGACCAGGTCTTCGACCGAGCTTAATCTAGCCAACTCGTCCTCCACCAAGTGTTGTGTTCATGACAACCATGCACACATGCCCACACCCATGTCGATGACCACAATTGCGATGTTCAGTGCAAATTCAATGAAATGTACCATTGCATATATATTACCATGTTCAATATGTAATGTATATAAATTGACAATTTTCACAACACAACATACAAGCATGTTATCACAATTTTTGTGCCAATAACACACTTAATCACAAAGGCACCACGTAAACACAAGACATGCCCACATAACACAATTTTTCATGGAAATGCACAAGTGACTTCCACATACCAAAAGTGAAGATAGAATGTATTCTACTCATTTCAATACTCATTTTCACCCATTCAACAACAATAGGCAAGGGATACACAATACCATAAGCCTAACCCTTCCTTAAGGGCATTCTAAGTCAGAAATGGACCAAAGTAGGAAGAACCCTACCTCTTGGAGTGTGAATCAAAGGCTAGAGCTTCAAGAACACCTCCTAAGCCCCAAAAATCTTGATTTCTCCCAAAGTCTACTCGTGGATCTTTGGTGAAATCATTTTTTCTTGTACATATGCATAGCCCTTTTCAAGGATATGAACTTTAATTCTTGGCTCGAGTTGATTTGAGCGACGGAACTCCGAGAATCGAAAGAAGAAGCTTGAAAATCTTTTTTTTTTCTCCTCTAACTCTCCTATCTTGGTTGGCTAAACAAGTGAGAATGGGTAGGGAAATATCTAATTTTTTAGATATTTGCCCCTATTTATAGTCCTTAATGGTGTGGTCCACGTCGCACTGTTTATTTGCTACTTTCGGGTCCGTTTTTCGTCCCGAAATAATTCATTACATTCCCATTTAAATTAAAATTAATTTTATTTGAACTTTAACTTAATTATAAGGAATGTTTTATAAAATTTCTTTATGGGGACGTTCATGAGGTCATCCGCCACCTAGCTACCTCGAACTACGTGTAAAAATTCGACTATCTTAGAATTCAATGAAATTTGGCAGGGTAACTAAGTCTCGTGTTACGTATCCAATGGTGAATTCTGTTTCCCCCTCCGAGGTCTAGAGATATGAGTATTTTAAATACACATTATAGTGATAAATTACCATTTTGCCTTTTTTCAAAAAAAATTGAAATTTACCCGGGTTTCACATTCTTCCCCCATTAAAAGAATTTCGTCCCTGAAATTCACACACACACATACATGCAATCCCACGCATATTCCACAGTCATACAATACAATTTGACTATTAAAGTGTATCTTCATCCTCAAATAGAAAAGGATAATTGGTACGCATAGTGTCCTCGCGTTCCCATGTCGCTTCTTTCACTCCCCGTTGTTGCCACAACACTTTCACTAGCCTTACGGTCTTGCCTTGTAAATTACAATGTCACCTCTTTCAATAGCCTTACCCTTCTCGAAGGTCCCATGCTCGCCCCAATCCAACACATGAGTCAGATCTGGGATGTATTTTTTGAGCATAGAGGCATGGAACACCGCGTGAACCCCTAATAGATTTGGCAGTAATGCCAACCGATAAGAAAATGTACCTAACCTCTCGAGTACCTCGAAGGGCCCCATATACACTCCTCTTTTAGGAATCACCTTTAAGATGACGTGATCTCCCACCTCAAATTCTAGAGGTCATCGTCGTTCGTCGGCATAACTCTTCTGCTGACTTTAAGCCGTGAGAAGACACTTCCGTATCAAGTCTACCTTCTCCGTGGTGTCTCTAACCAAATTTGGACCCGTAGAGGGTCTCTCTCCTACCTCCGTCCAACAAACTGGAGAACGACAAGGCCTCTCATATAGTGCCTCATAGGGTGTCATCTATATGCTTGCTTGATAACTGTTATTGTAGGCGAACTCCACTAAGGATTGTTGCTCTTCCTAACTACCCTTGAGGTCTAGGACGCATGCCATAGCATGTCCTCAAAAGTCTAGATGGTCTTTTCCAACTGATCATCCATCTTGGGATGAAAAGCAGTTCTCATCATCAATTGTGTCCCCATGGCTCGTTGAAAACTCTCCCAAAAATGAGATGTAAATCTGTGATCCCGATTTGATACTATAGATACAGGCGCCCCATGCAATCGGACAATCTCCCGTATATACAACCTGCATAATTTCTCTAATATGAAGTTTATCCGCATAGCCAAAAAGTGTGTCGACTTTGTAAGTCGGTTCACTATCACCCATGCCACGTCATATCCCCACGATGTCTATGGCAAGTGGGTCACAAAATCTATTGTAACATGCTCCCAATTCCACTCAGCTACCTTCAAAGGCTGGAGTAAGCCTACTTGTCTCTAGTGTTCAGCCTTCACTTACTGACACATGAGACATCGACTAACAAAATCGTAAATATTTTTTGTCATCCCGCTCCAATAATACTAGCGACGAAGTTCATGGTACATCTTCGTGGCACCTTGATGTACAGCAAAACAGGAACAATAGAATTCCCTAAGGATTTTCTCTCTCATATCTGTCGCCTAGGGAACCACAACCCTTCCCCTATACCAAAGACCACCATCCGTGTGAATGGCCCAGCCCTCGTCATCGGTACCTGACTGTACCCGATCCATGATGAACAATATCTCTGTGTCCTGTCCCTGAGACTCAATCACTCTGCTCAATAGGGAAGACGTAGCCACCAAACTCCCAAAGTACCCTAAGTCTGACCCCTATAGTGTAGCCTAAACTGTCCCACAGTCACAAGCATCTGCCATTCCTGGGAAGCCATACCAGCCAAGACTTCTCGTGACTTTCGGCTGAGTGCATTAGCCACCACATTTTCCTTACTGGGATGGTAATGTAAAATGAAGTCAGAGTCCTCCAGGTACTCCATCCACCTGCGTTGTCTCATGTTGAGGCCCCGCTGTGTAAAGATGTACTTCATACTTTTGTGGTCCGAAAACACCTCGAATTACTCACCATATAGATAGTGGCACCAAGCCTTCAAGGAAAAGACAATGGATGCCATCTCCATGTCACATGTATAGGGTAATTCTATTCGTGGTTTTTTAACTGCCGAGAACCATAACCCACCACCCTCCCGGACTACATCAAGACGCATCTAGCTCCATCCTTAGAGGCATCAAATACACCATGTAACTTTGTCCCCTATCGGAGACTATCAGAATAGGAGTTGAAGTAAGCCTCCTTTTTAACTCTTGGAATGCCTTCTCACAAGAGTCATTCCACACAAACTTGACCTCCTTCCGAGTCAATCTTGTCATAGGCACAACTAATAGGGAGAAATCCACGTTGAGCCTCTGATAATACCCTGCCAATCCTAAGAAACTGCGTATCTCGAAGACTGACTTCGGCCTCTCCCAATTCATGACTGCCTCAACCTTCTCTGGGTCCACGGATACACCCGAAGTGACACCACATGTCCCAAAAATGTCACCTAAGTAAGCCAAAATTCACACTTGTTGAACTTGACATAAAACTAGTGGTCCCTCAAGGTTTGGAGAACAACCTTCAAGTGACCCTCATGCTCCTCCTCAGACTTGGAGTAGATCAAGATGTCATCAACAAAGACTTTGACAAATTGATCTAGGTAGAGTTGGAACAACCTATGCGTAAGATCCATGAATGCCGCTGGGGCATTCGTCAATCCAAAAGGCATGACAATAAACTCGAAATGCCCATACCGCTTCCTAAACGCCATCTTAGAGATATTCGCCTCCCTAACCCTCAACTGACGGTAACGAGTGTAGAGATCTATTTTGGAGTAGACCCGCGCTCCTCTCAGTTGATCAAACAAATCATCAATCCTCGACAAAGGGTACCTATTCTTGATAGTAACCCTATTTAACTATCGGTAGTCTATGCATAGCCGAAGGGTCTTATCCTTTTTCTTGGAAAACAACACTGGAGCTCCCCATGGTGAGGTACTCGGTCAAATAAAACCCTTGTCTAACAAATCCTGTAATTGTACCTTGAGTTCTTGCAACTCAACCGGCGCCGTCCTTTGTGGAGTCATAGAAATGGGCGATATATCTGGATGCAACTCAATGGTGAAGTCTAGATTCATATGTAGAGGTAATCCCGATAGTTCATCCTAGAAAACGTCCTCATACTCACAAACCACCCGACGTAGACCCAATTTATGTCTCCCTTCGTCCTCCAGGGTAAGGTTTGTTAGCCAACCAATCAACTACCTGTGCCATTTAGAGTCGCACACGGCTTTGGGTAAAGCACCGTGCTTTTCCCTTGAAACTTGAAACAAACACCATCTAGTGTATATGCAGTGACTCTCTTCCATTCACAATCAATAACGACTCGATGTGCCTCCAACCAGTCCATCCCAAGGATGACATCAAACTCTGACATGACCCTAAGGTCCATGGTGAGTAGAATCCTAGAGATCTCTAACTCATAACCCCGACATATCTGATCAAAACTCACCCCAGCTCCTAGGGGAGAACTCACATGCAAAGGCTTTTCTATGGTATTAACCTCTAAGCTGAAATCTTTCACACATGATGCAGCAATAAAAGAATGAGATGCACCAGAGTCAACTAATACCCTTGCCCATAAGCAAGAGAGTAGAAATATACCCTAAATGAATGAATGATCCCCGACTCAGTCTGAGGTGTGATGGCATAGACACACCTTTGGGTCCCCGAAATTCTGGCTTGAGAGTCTTGTCCTCGGCCCCGAGCCATACCCTAGCCCATCTGGCTGGATTACGGAGTTCCGGTTCAAAAAGTGGTAGGTGTTTGTGCAACACCCTAGAACTGGTACTGGCTCCCTTGGCCCATAGTGGGGTAGTGAGAAACAAAATGAGTCTATGAGTACCCTACTGAATACTGGGAATGGGATCCCTATTGTTAAGTACAATCTTTCCTCACGTGACCCGACTGATGACAATGATAGCAAGTCTTTTGACCTGCTTGATACGTTGTCCTGATGTTTCCCTCTTCTTGGGAGGATTAGCCTTGGCCTTGGCCTTGGTAGTCGCAGCCCTGCCCTTGATGCCCCTGTGGAGCAAAAGTCATTTGCTTCTTCCCCGCACTAGAAGAAGAAGATTGATCCTCCTTCTTCTTGTCTTTAACACCCATTTCCCAGATGTTCCTAGCGTCATCCACGTCCCTTTCAATGGTCATTGCAGTCTCAATCATGGTGTCCAAGTCTTGCAAGAGAAGACTCATAATTTTATCCGGATGGACAATTTTAGACCATCCTTGAACTTCCTCACTTTGGCCATGTCTGTGGCCACATAATCATCGGCTTAACGGACTAATTCAGTGAACTTAATCACGTATTCAAGCACCGTCATCATTCCTTGTTTCAAGTCTAGGAACTCCCGAGCCTTTGAATGTTGGACAGACGCCGGGAAGTATTTACCTATGAAGAGCCCACAGAATTCTTCCCATGTCTTTGCCTCCAAGTTCTTTGAGGCTTTCATGCTATCCCACCACACTTGGGATTCTCCCTCTAGCAGGAATGTAACTAGCATTATCTTAGTGACATTAGAGGTTATCTCCATAGCCCCTAAGATCTTGTTAACTTGCCGGAACCAATGGTCAGCTACCATCGGATCCCCTCCACCTAAGAAGATCGGAGGCTTGTGTGCCTTAAACTTTTGGAGATTACTTGAGCCTTTGTGGCCCACGTTTGCACTAGTCTGTACAATAGTAGCAGTTGTAGCACTGGCCTATGTAATAATAGCAGTCGCCACACCAATAGCCTCCACAAAGGCTTGGTGATCAAAAGCCGGTGGTGGTTGGTTGTTCCACCCACCGCCTCGATGTCCTCTTCCTCGATTAGCCATCTACATATGTTAGAAAGAAAACGAGTCTCACATTGTATCGTAATTTGGGGATCAAACACAAAATGTTGAGAATTTTCTGATTATCCCCCTAGTAGAACATATGTGGCATACTAGTAGACATTTACCCCTTGAACTATCCTGTTCATCCTTTTTCTTTTTCAAAACCCAAGGTTATGTTTTCTAACCTTAGTGCTTCTCTTTCCATATAAATTTTTATCATGCATATAATTTACATAACACATAGCGCATAACCATGTAGCAAAATAGAGTACAAAACACGAAATGTCTAACGAATGCAATGGTCTAGACCAAATGCCCATCAAGCCCTCGGTAATTCGTATACCTAAGCTCTGATACCAAGCTGTGATGCCCTAAATTTTTGGGGGTCATTTATAAGGCCGTTGATAACCCATCAACCCGTGGAAATACCCGTGAATGAAAGTTAATCCAACACCAAGGCACCATATCTCCTTTATCAAGGTTTTCTAAAATTATAAAACATATTTTCTTTTAAGCGAGTGACCTATCCTAGGTCCCACATACCATCATTGGTATTCCATTAATGCCTATTTATACTCTTGGGAGGAAGAAATTCATAGCCCAAAAGCTTATAAAAGTAAAAAAAAAAAATTTTAAAATCTGCGAAAGCGTACTGGTACGCGTACCGGTGTGAACTCTTTAGACAGAGTCGTACTGGTACGCTCTATCCGAATTTCCCTATTTCACCTGTTTTTCATTTCCAAACCTAATCATTTTCATCCCAAACATGAATAATAAAGTTTTCTACATTATGCATGATCCCTACAATGTTCTATTACAAGCATTCAAATAAGATTACAATATTTAAATGTCAAAAACCATTTTTAACCAAAAGTTTTACAAAATTTCAAGGTTAAAGACCACATATTGGTCTCTCTTCACCCTTGAGGCCCCGAGTGAGAGCCATCCCCGATCATGTATCCTCCACTTGAAATGTGTCCCGTATAGGGTGTGCAATGCTCAATAGAGTATCCCCATAGAGGCTACTTTTAGACCTAAATGCACATGAAATGTTTATATGCAAACAAGCCACAAATCATAACATTCCCACAAAGAATATGCATTCAATGTTGGGATTTACCGTGCATGCTATGGAATGAGGTGAGACTCACTCATGCATATCAACCCAAGCCCTTCCCAACCCCTCAACACGTGCAAGTGCTAATGTGTTTGAATCTGCCATTTATGTTAAACAACAAATGACATTAATCAGTCTAGGGCCTTTTGTGAGTGGTGGATGTTCATTGGCTTACAATAAGGGTCTCCAACCCACTCGAAATTCATGGACTTCCACGAAGGGCTTCGCGTACACCCACACACTCCATGGACCAAGCCAAGGGAGTGCGCATCCCAATCACCGGGCCTTGCACTCGAGGGATCTTCTAGCCCTTTATTGCTACCCCAACCCTAATTACCTTGCAACCCATGCAACTCGGCAAGGTCTTCGACCGAGCTTAATTGAGTCCACTCGTCCTTCACCAAGTGTGGTGTTGATGACAACCACACACACATGCCCACACCCATGTCGATGACCACGATTGCTATGTTCCGTGCAAATGCAATGAAATGTACCATTGCATGTTTATTACCATGTTCTATATGTAATGAATGTCATATGAACAATTTCAACACATTTCATATATCCCATGGCAAAATTATATCTTAAGCATATAACTCCAACAATTCATCACAATGTTAATATAACACAAACATGTATGTACAATGACAATTTTCACAACACAACATCCAAGCATGTTATCACAATTTTTAGGCCAATAACACACTTAATCACAAAGGCACCATGTAAACACAAAACATGCCCACATAACACAATTTTTAAAGGAAGTGCACAAGTGACAACATACCAAAAGTGAAGATATAATGTTTTCTACCCATTTCACCCATTCAACAACAATAGGCAAGGAATACACAATCCCATAAACCTAACCCTTCCCTAAAGGCATTCTAAGTCTGAAATGGACCAAAGTAAGAAGAACCCTACCTCTTGGAGCGTGAATCGAACGCTAGAGCTTCAAGAACACCTCCCAAGCCCCACAAATCTTGATTTCTCCCAATGCCTTCTCTGGGATCTTTGGTGAAATTCTTTGTTCTTGGTACGTACACGTAGCCCTTGTCGAGGAGATGAACTTTAATTCTTGACTCGAGTTGATTTGATCGTCGAAACTCTGAGAATCGAAGGAAAAAACTTGAGGATCTTATTTTTTTTCTTTCTCTTTTCTCTCTCCTCTCTTGGTCGAATGAACAAGTGAGAATGGGTAAGGAAATATCTGATTTTTCAGATATTTTCCCCTATTTATTGTCCTTAATAGTGTGGTCCACATCAGACTGCTTGTTTGCTACTTTCGGTCTGTTTTTTGTCCCGAAATAATTCATTACATCCCCGTTTGAGTTAAAATTAATTTTATTTGAACTTTAACTTAATTATAAGAAATTTTTATTAAAAAAATTATGTGGACGTTCGTGAGGTCCTCCGCCACCCAGCCGCCTCAAACTACATGCAAAAATCTGACCATTTCTGAATTCAACGAAATTTGACAAGATAACTAAGTCTCGTGTTACGTATCCAATGGTGAATTCTGTTTTCCCCTATGAGGCCTAGAGATATGAGTATTTTAAATACACATTATAGTGACAAATTATCACTTTTCCCTTTTTCAGAAAAAATTAAAATTTACCCAGGCGTCACAATTTTACTGACCCTCCATTTTTTAATGATGTACATGTTTTTTGTTTAAATTGTGATAGATGTCAAAGAATATGAAATATTTCAAAAAGAAACATGATGTCTTTGAACACTATTTTGATTTTTAAAATTTTTTGATTGTTGGGGCTTTGATTTTATGAGACCATTTCCCCTATTATTTTGACATTTGTACATTTTGGTTACTGTTAATTATGTTTTCAAATGGGTAGAGGCAATTCTGTGTAGAAACAATGATAACCGCACAGTGATTAGATTTTTTTTAAAAAAAATTGTCTAGATTCAGAATTCCTTTAGCCATTATAAGTGATTGGGGAACACATTTTTGTAATAAAGTTTTCAAAAATTTAATGAAAAAATATTTGATTTCTCATAAAATGTATGCCCCTTATCATCCCCAAATAAGTGGACAAGCTGAATTGGCCAATTGAGAGATAAAATATATTTTGGAGAAAACAGTCAATCCAGATCACAAAGATTGGTCTTTAAGACTGATTGATACGCTTTGAGCTTACTGAATAACATACAAAACTATTTTAGGAATATCTCCTTATTGGCTAGTTTATGGTAAACGATGTCACTTGCCTATGGAATTGAAACATCGAGCATACTGGGCAATCAAAATGATGAATTTTGATATTGACAAAGTAAATGCATCTCGCAAACTTCAAATTAATGAATTGGAAGAATTCAGAAATGAAGCATATGAAAATGCCAATATTGCCAAGTCCAAAATAAAAAAAATTCATATTTAAAATATTGTGCGAAAATCCTCTATACTCTCTCAAAAAGTCATGTTATACAATTCAAGGCTCCGCCTATTTCCTGGGACGTTAAGATCAAGATGGACAGACCCTTATATAGTTAAACAAGTTTTTGAACATGGAAAAATTGAAATTGAAAATCCATTAACTGAAAATGTTTTTAAAGTAAATATTCAAAGTCTTAAGCCATATCATGATTGATTTGTTCAAAATACGGATTCCATTCAATTAATGGAACTTGAATATGTGCCTTGAAAATTTATTATGTTTGATTGTAAATAATAGTAATAATTGTTTGTTATTTGTTTTACAGATTAGGGTTTTGCACTATAGATTTGTCTTGCCTCCAGATCTTATTAGTAGTTGTCTATAATTTTACTTCATAATGTTATACATTGAGGACAATGTTGAATTTAGGTTGGGGGAGGGAAAAAATCATATTTGTCTTTGTGACTAACAGACATTAAAACTGGATAGTGAGCCATTTCTAAACTAATTTTTTTTCAAAATTTTTCAAAAATTGATGAAATTTTTTTTGGGCTTAGTTTGGGTATGTTACATATTTTTCTGAAAGATATACACTCTTTAATCGTTTCACTAATTTTCTCGATTTAGAAGATTCTGATTAAATTTATTGATGATCAGAGATGTATAATCTTAAGATTTCTATGAATGTATATAAATATAGGCTGATTTAATGTATTAATTTTGAATTTAAGTTTATTAGATAGTAAAATGTGATTTTTTTTTTGAATTTAAAACTAATTATCTGTAAATTCAGGTTGAAAATGGAAGCTAGAAACCTGGAGAAGATCAATGGTTAGCAACCAAGAAACCAGAGCAAATTCTAGAGGATCAGCACTGGCCATGATAAAACCCATAGTTCATGAAACTAAACAGTCCAACAGTTCCCTCACACCAGAAATTTGAAAAACTAGCAAATTTCTCCACCTTCTCTCTTCATATTCGCTTTACCCTTAAATTTTTCTTCAATTCTACTTTGATTAAACACTTACCCATCATCTTTTACAGGTTTTTACCAAACAAAAATCCTTGAAATCTTATATTGAGAAAGAAATTCAAAATTCATGGATCTAAGAATAAGAACAAGAGCCTCATCAAGTCGAGCAAGGCGAGCAGCCTCTCCATCACCTGAAGCAGTCCCACAGTAAGAGGAACAACCCCAGGTTCATAATCAATTTGACAATATTATTTTGCAGTACGGGGTTACCTTAATTATGTAGAATTGGTAGGTCCTGCTTATGAATGTTTAGTTTGGAAATTTTACAGTAATGAAAAAGAAACTGGGTTAAGGTAATTTCATGCTTATGTTAGGGTAGTTGTGTTTAAAGTTACATCGACTACCATTGCCAATTTTTTGAATCCTATGTCAAGGCATCAACATCCCCAATATCCTTATACCACATTGTCTAACATGACTACCATTAGGATTAAGTTGACTGGGAATCCAGAGTATACCTGGGGTAGACCGAACAAGTATATTAAGCAAGGAGACTTAACGGATAAATACAGATCTTGAATTTGATCAATGTGAACAACTTGCCACCTTAGTCTCAAAAAAAAATATCTACACTGAGAGAGCTTATTTTATGTATGCTTTTGGAATAGGAAACACTATTGACTTGCCAATGCTTATAATGCATCAAATAATTGTGACTGTTATGACTAAGAAGCCCTCACTCTCATTTGTTGTTCTTGTGTCTGACTTATGCAAGATGAAGGGAGTAATTGCAAATCCGACATGGCAAACAGTGGAGCATTTGACACCATTAGATAAAACCTCACTGAAAAAGAGTCATGGAGGGCAGACATAAGAGCAACAGGAAGTACCACTAGAACAACAAGCTGATCCATTCCCAAAAAGTGTAGATTTTCAATCACCAGAGGAGCCCCAACAATCAAAAGAGCAGCCTTATATTCTCGTTGATGACCAGACTGACCGCCAGATTCTATTGGGATTAGAGACTCGCATCACTCAATTGGATCAAAGGATGGCTTGCTATGAAGAGAACCAAAATGAAATCCTAAGGCTACATCGAGGACAATACCATGGTGGCCCATCAGTCTAGTGACCTAAGTTGCTGAAATTTCTATGTTCTTTCAAATATGGAATTGAAAGGAGAAACGGGTAATACAATGTGTAAAAGTTTTTGAAAAACGGAAGAGATGTGTGCTACACTAATAGAAAGGATAGCTCTTTGAATACCTTTGACATATTTTCTTTAAACCCAATACCCTTTTAGCCATGTTATAACCCTAATAAAGTCCTTTTTGATTCTAGAAAACGTGCACATGTATTATTTCCACCTATTCATCAGAAAGGGAGAATGTTGGTAATGTTGTTTGATACAATATTAATATTCTTCCATTGGATTATGCCAATTTCCAATTCTATTCGAATAACCATCTTTTTGGGATATTACATGTGCTATTATCTTGTTTTAATAACAATATTCTTATCACATGTAATTTTTGAGTGATAGTCACTAAAACTTGAGTGTATTCTTTGCTACGTAATTTCCAGAAAAGGGTTGGCATCAAGGGTAATTCTTGTAAAATAGAATGAAGTATTATGATATTTCTTAAGTGTTTTTGAAATAAAAAAATCCTGGCACCCACAAACGAGTTTTTCTAAAAATATTACACAAGTTTTTTTGAAAATGTATAGAATAATGTTACAATTAATGTGTGTCACTCTTATAGTGATCAAGGGAGATGAAATATCCTAGCAATAGAATAGAATGGCGATTTAATTTTATCTATGCAAAATATGAATTATGTAATTCTAACTTTTGAAATTTGTAAGTATCTTCACTGATAACTTTCACGAGACAAAACTCGTCCACTAGGGATCGCCTATGAATTTAACGGCATGTAACATAGGCTAAATAGAATCATGAAATCTACGAAAGTGATTTTTTTTTTTTTTTTATTACTAGGAACTAGTAATGTTTGGTTGGCGGGTGTGATTAACCCTAAAAAGTGCATTATAAAATTAGAGTGTAGGGTTAATTATGTGTGTAAATTAGGTTAAAGTGATTAATTTACAAAATATTTGGGTTAATGTGTATTTTTTATATTTTGTAGGGTTTCAAGGATAAATATTGGAGTTTAAGAGGATCAAAGTGCAGAGATTGAATAAAGGAATGGATGGAAGTTTAATCACAAGTCAACAAACTCAAAGAAGGAGGTTGTCAAGCATGAAAAACCAGAGAATTGCCACCATCCAGACGGTGATGTTGGCATCCAAACGGTGCTCCAACTACCTTTTCCCTCTTCTTACTCCCACTGATCCATTTGAGTGATAGAAGGTCTTGATTTGTCAGCTTGCGCATCTGTCGCCTCTACGTGTCCTTTTGGTGCCTATAAATAGCATGCTTCAGCTAGTTTCAAGGGAGTTTAGACCAGTTTAGAAAAGCAGAGAAAGGAGGGAAGGAAAGAGAGAAAGAGACTTTGGGGAGTCTTTCAGTCAAAGAAAGAGCGAAGCCCTACACTAGTCACTTATCAGCCAAAAATTTCTCTACTTCTACATTTTGGTTTATTCTTTCAATTTGGAGGTTTGAACCTCTCTCACTTTGGCACCCCAACGGGTAATAAGAGCGGCAGTGTTTCAGCTATTCCTCAGGGAAGGACTTTGGGTATTTTGATTACGATTGTAATGAGATCATCTCATTCTTCTTGCTCATCTACAACAATGAAGTGTGAGTAGTTCATTTACATGCTTCAGTGAATGGTGAATGCATGTATAATATTGTTTAAGCTATGGAAATGCCGATGTCTTATTTATGCATTAATGTTTATACCTCCCTTAATTGATGGATGATTATTATTATAATATGCTCATGGTTATGAACACGAGCAAAATTTATTGCTATATACTATTCTATCTATAAGTTACTACGTACTTCATGCATGATTCAATGATGCATGCAGTTAGGTTTTATAAAGAAGTCAGGAGATTGATTATCGACAAGTTAAATCTTCTCATAGTCAATACTTTTGATTCAATGCATAAACCGGAACTACATCTTCATTAAATCATCAACCTGCAGATCAAATAGCTATAGCAAACCGTTTGAATGGTTCACCCTCAGGTTTACGAGGGTTATTTGGTTGTTGCATGGTACATAGACCTTCCGACTAACTGAACCAGTTATTGTGATATGATTTAGTTATACATCAAACCTACTAGTTAACTTTTCAGTAAAATGGGAGTTAATTGCTATAAGGTGACAATTGAATAAATGAGCAGTGCAATGCATGTTGGATCCCCGAACGGAAGAGTACGTTTTATCATGATTATTCAAAACTTAGTTAAGTGTTGATTTGATAATTTTAAGCTCACACTAGAGGCTATTGCATTGTACACAACACGCACGACAATCTTACCTTTTTTTGTTTTGAATACCAACAATTGGCTCTCTATAGGTTTAGCCTCGAACTTAAATAGAGAGATATTAAAATTTTACCACTTTGATTGTTTTATTTTGCTCAGGTTAGTCTTGCAAAGTTTGAACCATGGGGATTTATTGAAGCTTGATAGCTGACGAGCAACCCTCGACAAGGTTCAAGGAGGATCATAACATCCCTGATTGCTGATGAGCACAAAATATTGCATATTTAATGGTCTCATTTCATGTTTTTCAACTCAATTTTTTGCATATAAGTACTTAGAGTTAGCCAAAATTATGAATAACGTTGAATTTTTTATGTTGTAGGTAATTAAAGATTAAATGATGGATTTTATAACCTTGCAACTATATATGGATGTGTGGTGAGGGCGTGGACACATTACATAAGGATTTGGAGGCTTAAAAGTGAAGAAATCAAAGAGGTATTGGTGTTTGGTAACAAAGGCACCAACATCCACACCATCTGGTAGCAAAGCCTTGGTTTTCCTCCATTCTGACTATAATTCACTTCAAATCTTAAAAAGTTCAAAGCATAAAAGTTGTTGATCTGGATGTCTTCTATATTGTGTCAAAATTTCAGCTCAATCGTACGGTTGTATAAAAAGTTATGATAATTATATAAAAACTAGTCCATAGCAAAAAGTGTACCAGTACGCGTAGGCTACTGGTGTTCGAGGTACTAGTACGCGTACCGGTGTACTTGCCCAGAAGTGCCCAGAATGCCTGCAAATCATGCTCCACATGCTTGGGGGTCCCACCATTGATTCTACCACTTGCCCCTTGACTTTCTTTACATATCTACATGCCTCCTTCACCATGCTTGAAGACTTTGAAGGCAAACACATTAATGAGGATGGGAGAGAAGGGGGCAGCCATGTGGGGTGCAGGCTATTTTCTTCCTAGCCTGTCAAGGGCCATCAACTCAGCCTCCCATTAATGGGAGGCCTGCACACACCTTGGGGGGATCACCATGGACGAAATTGCAAGGCTATCACTCCATGTATTCATCATTACACAAGTTCTTGAAGGGTGGCTAACTAAGCTTAGAATGCTCCAAGGAAGAAGATGATGAATAGTAGATAGAAAACTTAGATTTTTGCATTTTCTTTATCCATTTTCACTTGTAATCTTCTTGAATACTCTTGTTTGATGAAATACATCCAATGATCTTTTTGAAATAAAAATCATATGTCTTTATTATAAAACAAAATTATGTATCTTTGTAGGATGTTACACATCGAATGACTATTTTATAAAACAAACCATGTGTCTTTGTTGGGTAGTGAAGTTTTGGTGTCGCACCGTCAGTTCCATACATCGATACACTTTTTTGGAATTGCACCAGAGGGGAGTGTATGAACCAAGTAATCGGGTCTTGCATCCAAGGCAAAATCTTTCCATGTTTGCTATACCCACACAAAATTTTCATGCAAACTATGCTACTTAGTTGAATCTTCTATCTAAATTTCCCTGAGCCCAAGTATCATCCACTAAGAATGGTGTTTGATCAAATCATGCACACACATCCACTAAATGCGATGTCTTCGTGCATATGCAATGTAATGAACCATTGCAATATCAATATCATGCCCCATATGTAATTAATGTCATATGTGCTAATTTAACCACATTCAACATTTTCATGGCAAATTATATCCAAAGCATATAACTTCCATAAAGTCATCACATTGTCAATATATCATAAGCATATACCAACATTCACATTTAACAACAATTTCCCAAGCATGTCATACATAATCTATGCAATAGCACACTTAATTTTCACATCGGCATTTAGTCAAACACCTTCAAGGCACCAAATCATGTTATCACATAAAAATTCCCATAATCATCACAAAAATCAAAAAATCACAATCAGTGATTTCCATATACCCAATTATCAAAATTTTAAGAAATCACAATTTAGCAATTCCTATTTATTCAAGTCAAGATAGAATTTATTCTACCCATTTCCAATACCCATTTCACATTTCAAATAGAATAGGCATTTGTTAAATCAAATCTAATAACCTACCCATTTCATACAATCATCCTAGGTTGGAAATAAACCTAAGTATGATAAAAACCCCTACATCTTGAAACGTTAAACAATGCTAGGAAGCTCCAAGAACCCAAACCTTGCTCGAAACCAAACTTTTTCAAAAATCTCATCTTTGAATCTTTGGAGAAATCCTTCTTTTTTGGTATGGTTGAGTAGCCCTCGTCGCGTATCGACTTTAATACTACGCCCGAAGAATTCCGACCAGCGGAACTCCTTAGATTTGAGAAAGAAGTCTTGACATTTTTTTTCCTTCTATTTCTCTTTCAACTTGAACCCAGCAGAGATATGTCTAAAAAACTAGATTTTTGTTCCTATTTATACATTTTAATGTTTGGTCCACGTCGAGCCACATGTCACCCATTCCTAGGTCTATTTTTGCCCCAAAATGAATAAATTTCGTACTAGTTCAAGCTCAAAATATTTTATATATACATCCTTTAAATTATTTTTCAAATTTTAAAATTTTATTAAAAATTTCGTTTTTGGGTCACTTGAGACTCGACCGCCACGTAAAATGCGAAAAATCTGACTATCTCAGAATCTAACAAAATTTGTATAGATAAGTTGATTTTGCGAGAGAAATCCAACTGTGAGGTCCATTTCGTCATCCAAGCTCTAGAAAAATAAGGGTTCTCAACCAGCACTATAGTGGCAATTTACTATTTTACCCTTTCTCATAAAAAGTTCAAATTTACCAGAGTTTTATATTTTTTCCCCCTTAAAAGAATGTCGTCCCAAAATTCACACACACACACATGCATATTCCACCATATGAATATGCAACAGTCTTATAATACAAAATGAATATAATAATGTACCTCAATCCTCGAATAAGAAAGGGTAACTGGTACATATAGTGTCCTCACGTTCCTATGTTGCCTCCTCCACTCCTCGGTGCTGCCATAACAGCTTCACTAGCTTCACAGTCTTACCTCACAAAACCTGCTCCCGACTATCCATGATACGCACCGGCCCCTTCTTGAAGTATACTTCTAGAGCATAGAGACATGGAACACCACATGAACACCCGATAAATTTGGCAGTAACTCCAATTTGTAAGTAATTGCGCCAACACTCTCAAGTACCTCGAAGGGCCCAATATACCTCGACGACAGCTTTCCCCACTTGCCAAACCTGACCACTCATCTCTTAGAAATCACCATCAAGAAGACATGATATCCTACCTCGAATTCTAGAGGTCATCGCCGTTTGTTGGCGTAGCTTTTCTATCGGTTCTAAGCCGTAAGAAGAAGCTTTTGTATCAAGTCCAACTTCTCTGAGGTGTCTCTAACCAATTTCGGACCCGTAGAAGGTCTCTCTCCAACCTCTATCTAACAAATTGGAGAACTAATTTTACCTGATAACTATTGTTGTAGGCAAACTCCACTAAGGATAGGTGTTCTTCTGAGCTACACTTAAGATCTAGAATGCATGCCCGTAGCATATCCTCTAAAGTCTGGATGGTCCTCTCTAACTAACCGTCCTTCTAAGGATGAAAAGTTGTGCTCATCATCAACTGTGTCCCCATTGCCCGCAGAAAAACTCTCCCAAAAATGAGCCATAAACCTGGGTTCTCGATCCGATACTATAGATACAAACACCCCCATGTAGCTAGACAATCTCTCGTATATATAACATGCAAAATTCCTCCAGTGTGAAGGTCATCCGCAATGCCAAAAAGTGTGCAGACTTTGTAAGTCGGTCAACAATCACCCACACCATTTCATGTCCCCACGATGTCTGTGAAAAATGGATTACAAAATCCGTTGTGACGTGCTCCCACTTTCACTCAGCCACCTCCAAAGGCTAGTGCAACCCTGCGGGTCTCAGGTTTTTAGGCTTGACTTGTTGACACGTGAGACATTGAGTAACGAAATCTCTGATGTGCCTCTTCATCCCGCTTCAATAATATTGGTGACGAAGATCACGGTACATCTTCATGCCACCTAGAGAAGTGTTTCTCATGCATCTTTGCAAGGAACCTCTTGAGAAGGAATCAGCATCTTTATAAGGAACCTCTCACTCATGTTTATCCAAACAACCACACAAGCAATACATTACCCAATATTTTCTCAAATGCCCAACAATTCCACAAGTCCCTAATTTATATGCAAAATCCCCAAATGCATCATGTGACAATTTTAATAACTAAGAATGAAAAATACAAGAGATCACAACAACATCATTTTATTGTTCAAAATGAAACACTAAGGTTTTGAAATCAAGAATAAAGCAAAATTTAGAAAAAAATTCATATCTCTGGAAAACTAGGGTTTTTAGTCAAGAAAAAGGGTTTAATGGTTGACCCACCATTAATATTGTTTAAAGCATGGTAATGTGCATAAGGATATCAAGAATTAATGAGTCTATAGCATACATATAAGGTTTAGAGTGTAAAAAGTGCATATTTATAAGCCCTAGCCTCAATGTAAGGGAAAGAGAAGAAATCCCCTACCTTGAATCCAAAGTTCCAAGCCAAACCCAAACTCTAGTGACCTCTTTTCTTCCTTTCTTCTTCTCATTTATCTTCTCTTATGGTTCTAAGGGGGTTGGGGTGAGAGTGGAGTGGTGGAATGGGAGAAAATGGGATGAAAATGAGGTAAAGACACACCAATTCTGGGTTTTACTGTTCATGGACTGTTTGGGCTGTCTCCAAATTTACGGTTTTACCACTAAACATTTTAATTTGATCCGTATGACTATCCTAAGGTTTTTCAACGTTCCGGATTCATTTTTAATGTTATTTTAACATAAAAAAATTTATTTTTATGATTTATCTCAAAACCAAAGTCAATGTACACCCGAAACACTAAAGTTTCTTTTTTACCCATCTGAACCTGCTATTAAAGAAGTTTTGCGATGTTTGCAAATAAATGGTGATCAAGGGTGCTTCTTAAATCCTTTTATACTTATTTTAAGCCTAAATGTACTCATTTTTCTTATATTTTCATTTAGGATGCAAATAGAGGCGTTAAATGCAAAACGAAGCTAACTGGAGTATTACGACATCGTTTCGTAATCTGAGCATAACTCTCTCATCCGAGCTCTGATTGAGATGATTCAAGATACTATGTAATTCTAAGAAATAGCTATAAAAATTTTATGTTTTGATTTTTGAGAGATATTGACTTAATCAAGGTCTAAATTGGTCTTGAAGTTGCAGCCAGTGCACTGTTCACGTGCACTGTTCAAGCTAAATGAGATTGTTTTGACATCGCTTCGTTATCTGGGCATAACTCTCTCCTCCGAGCTCCGATTGAAATTATTCAAGATGCTATAGAATGATAAATAATAACTCTACAACTTTCATGTTTGGAGTTTTGAGATATATTGACTGCATCTAGGTCTAAATCTAGTCAACTAAGCCCACAACGAATATGGGTAACCTCAAGTTTTGAGATATATTGACTGCGTATGGGTAACCTCAAGTTTTGAGATATATTGACTACATTTGGATACTCTAAATGTAGTCAACTAAGCCCACAACGAATTAAGATTACCTAAGTATAACATCCTCCATAAGCATCTTAGGTATGACTCTTCTAAATCATTTATACTTCCAAGTAAATTTAATCAACTCTCTATAATATTTTCAAAACAATATGGGTAACCTCAAGTTTGCGGTTATGAAAACAAACTCTGATCCATTTAAAAACCATAATCACAATTCCTATCATTAATCCAAAATAGGCTCTCTTTCGAGGTAACTTTTTCATATTCCATCAATTGGTCAACTTTAAGAATTATCCAATCTCATACATCGCACTAACCATTACCCTCCTAGGGTTTCCATTATAGAACCAAAACTACATTCATTCCTTAATTTCTATGCCTTTTAAGTAACACACATAACCTTCCATACCCTTATCATTAGAAACTTAATTCATCTTAGAAAACCTCTAAGTTAACCTTGTCTCCACACATCCCAATTGGGTTATCATATCCATTGACTTCTAAAATATGAGCAATACTAATAGTAGAAGAGAATACTTAAAGTTGACAAGCACCAAATCATAATCACCTTTTATATTGTTATCCATCAAAAGCACTTCAATCAATATGGGGGTGTCTCTCAATCAAAGCCTAAATAATGTGGAAGTTCACTTAAGGATAGGTCCTTCAGAATCTAAGAAGAAAGTACAACACTTTACTGTCCAAAGAACACCACAGTGCATTTTTTTGACCAACTTCGAAGAATAAACTGATTTGACTCGGGTATTTTGAGCATGTGTGACTTATATGGTTGGAAATATATACGAGTTAGGGTTCTAACAAAAATAACGGTGCACAATTTGAACTTTCCAATGAAGAGTTATAATCAAATTGGTGAAAGGTAGTCTACTGGACTGTTTGGTTCCTCTATACTTGTCTAACTCAAGTTTGGGTGTCTTTGTCACACATCTTATCTCATGCCTATCTCCAATTTAAATAATATGACTCGCAATCAAGATCCATGTCTAATCTCATTTACAAACCAAAAGCCAAATTATCATCCGTTTTCTAGACTAGTCTAAACCACATGATACAAACTAGCGTACGCATTCATGTCTAATACAACCATGTCTACCATCAATTCTCGCTCCCCAATTCGAAGCACACAACCTATACACAACCTCTTAGTATCCAACCGTTCTCCCGTGGGCATGTCTATACTCCAAACATGTTCTAAATTTCCAAAGTCTAATCCCAAGTTATTTGCATAGGTGGTGTGTGGGAAGCAATGAGTAACATTAAACTCAAATAAAATACATGCCCAAGACTTTTAGAGAAAAAAGATACCTTCCACAACTGTATCGGAAACGTCTTCCCCCGGTTCGATCAGAACAAGAATTCTCCCTTGATCAGTATTGTCGGGGGCTATATCTTCAAACAGGTTCTGCGGTGATGGCTTCTGTGGTGATGGCGTGTTTGCATTTACTTGTCCTATGACTTGTTTGGTCTTTTTAGGAAATGATGGGCATCTATTTTTGAAGTGTCTGAAATCGCCACATGCGAAACAAGGACGTGGGCCAGTGGCTGTTCGATTTCGAGTAGCTCTAGCTCCTTGAACCACTGGATTTCGTGGCCCTGAAGCTTGGTCAGGTCGGCAGTACGGAGCTGCCCTTGGTGCCAAGCCACTACTGCTAGCACCAGTCCTGATCAGGCTTCCCCTCGCTAAGTTCTTTTGTAGTTGGTTGTTGATTCTATTTTGGTGTTGTACCATAGTAGTTAGCTCCCTTATGCATTGATAAATGACATCCATGGTATCGGGAGGTGATGGTGGTGGTGGATTTGCTTGGCCACCACGTCCCCGTCCACGTCCACATCCACCTTCCATCCTGCACATCAATTTACAATTTAGTTCCTCGATGTGCAAGACATCCTAAGTATCACTTTAGTCTATAACACAGGACGGGTGTGAAATCTAACTCTAACCTTTTATTCAACTTAGTCCTAAGGCTTTAATGGTAATCCATAACCTACAGCTCCCATGTGAGACCTAAAGCCTATGTTCTGATACCAACTTTGTAACGCCCCCAATTCCACCCTGAAAGATATTACTATCTATAACCATTCATATCATGAGAGCACTACTATAATCCCATAAGAAACAGGACTTCATTTGTCATTCACGAATATTTCCAACATTATCCAAAAGAATAAGCCCAAGTCATGACTATTACATCTCAAAAATTAATTAAAGAAGCACAACGGAATAAACAAAAGAAGCTACACTACGCAATGTTTCAAAAGAATGTCCCAGTCAAGTATAAAAGGAAAGGAGGTCGCTCTATATGTCCACCTCGGGATCTAGATTCCCCTCGGGTGGGTCCTCCCAATGCCCTAGCTCTTCAACTCTGAGATCCTTCTCTAGCACTAAATCTGAAAAATGTTTAACTGTAGGAGATGAGCACGAAGCTCTGTAGCAAAATCTTACCAAGTTCAAACAAGTTTTATAAAAACATATAAAATGTTCGGTCTCATTTCACAAATAGTATATATAATGTTTGAAGTAAAACAATGACATTTAACAACAGATCTCAAGTTTAAGTAGCAATAGTAATATAAATAAACAATAACAACTAATTCTCCTAAACATCCATTTCTAAAATATGAACCATTTTCCAGACATGATATAATATTATTCTCTTGGGAATGAGCATCCTTACAAGTAACCTCTCACCCTCAAGGTTTGAGTTTCTCAAGCATCCTTACAAGGAACCTCATGAGAAGGCCACATATTGTTCTCTTTTGGCATAAGCATACTTATAAGGAACCTCTTACCCTCAAGGTTTGGGTTTCTCAAGCATCCTTACAAGGAACCTCATGAGAAGACCACATATTGTCCTCTCTTGGCATGAGCATACGTACAAGGAATCTCTCACCCTCAAGGTTTGAGTTTCTCAAGCATCCTTACAAGGAACCTCTTGAGAAGGAATTAGCATCCTTACAAGTAACCTCTCACTCATGTTTATCCAAACAACCACACAAGCAATACATTACACAATATTTTGTCAAATGCCCAACAATTCCACAAGTCTCCAATTTATAAGCAAAATCCCCAAATGCATCATGTGACAATTTCAATAACTAAGTATGAAAAATACAAGAGATCACAAAAATATCATTTTATTGTTCAATATGAAACACTAAGGTTTTGAAATCAAGAATAAAGAAAAATTTAGAAAAAAGTTCATCTCTCTTGAAAACTAGGGTTTTTAGCCAAGAAAAAGGGTTTAATGGTTGACCCACCATTAATATTGTTTAAAGCATGGTAATGTGCATAAGGATATCAAGAATCAATGAGTCTATAGCATACATATAAGGTTTAGAGTGTAAAGAGTGCATATGTATAAGCCCTAGCCTCAATGTAAGAGAAAGAGAAGAAATTCCTTACCTTGAATACAAAGTTCCAAGCCAAACTCAAACTCTAGTGACCTCTTTTCTTCTTTTCTTCTTCTCCTTTATCTTCTCTTATGGTTCTAAGGGGGTTGAGGTGAGAGTGGAGTGGTAGAATGGGAGAAAATGAGATGAAAATGAGGTTTTAAGACACACGAATTCTGAATTTTACTGTTCATGGGCTGTTTGGGTTGTCTCCAAATTTACGGTTTTGCCACTAAACATTCCAATTTGATCCGTATGACTATCCTAAGGTTTTTCGACATTAAAGATTCATTTTTAATGTTATTTTAATCTACAAACATTATTTTTATGATTTATCTCAAAACCAAAGTCAACGTACACCCGAAACACTAAAGTTTCTTTTTTACCCATCCGAACCGACTATTAATGAAGTTTTGCGATGTTTGCAAATAATAAGTGATCATGGGTGCTTCTTAAAGCCTTTTATACTTATTTTAAGCCTAAATGTACTCATTATTCTTATATTTTGATTTAGGATGCAAATAGAGACGTTAAATGCAAAACGAAGCTAATTGGACTATTTCGACATCGTTTCGTAATCTGAGCATAACTCTCTCATCCGAGCTCTTATTGAGATGATTCAAGATGCTATGTAATTATAAGAAAGAGCTATAAAACTTTAATGTTTTGAGTTTTGAAATATATTGACTTAATCAAGGTCTAAATTGGGCTTGAAGTTACAGCCAGTGAACTGTTCACATGCACTGTTCAAGCTAAATGGGACTGTTTTGACATCGCTTCGTTATATGGGCATAACTCTCTCATCCGAGCTCCAATTAAGATGATTCAAGATGATATGGAATGATAAAAAAAGAGCTCTACAACTTTCATGTTTAGAGTTTTGAGAGATATTGACTGCATCAAGGTCTAAATCGTGCTTGAAGTTGCAGCCAGTGCACTGTTCACAACCTGTTTCACCCTTTTTTTCATTTTCAATCCATTCCTAAGTCAAACAAATCCATCCCAAACCTCTCCAACACATATTTCTACACCAACAATATTTAATAGAAGTTCTATGACCTAAAATTTCATATTTTTACTTATTAAAATTAAATTTCAACTATTATTTCTACTGACATTCTAAATCTCTACTTTTCTCTATTTTTACACCAAATTCAAACACACATCACTACACATATCCAAAATTTTACAATAATTATTTACTATATATCTATATACATATATAAAAGAAAATGTGGGGTGTTACAATACTGAAGACTACCATCTATGTGAATGGCCTAGTAGTCCTCACCACTTGTACCCGACCGTACTCAGTCCCTGATGGACAACATATCCAAGTCCTACTCCTAGGACTCGATCACTCTGCTTAGTAGGGAAGGTGTAGCCACCAAAATTCTCAAAGTACCCTGAGCCTGACCCCTATAGTGTAGCCCGAATTGTCCCACAATCTCAAGCATCTGCCACTCCCGAGAAGACACACTAGCCAAGACTACCCGTGACTTTCGACTGAGTGCATCAGCCACTACATTTGCCTTATTAGAGTGATAATGCAAAGTGTGTAACACCCCAAAATACACCCTGGACGGCATTACATTCTAATAACCATTTAAGCATGAGAGCACTAAGTAATCCATCAACATTATATCAACAATTTATATTGGAACAAAATTCGGGCAGAGTCTCCCTTGTACGGGGAGCTCTACTACAAAAACTCAACCTGTGCAATTCTACTACAATGACCACACCAGGTCCATCTGTTTACCATAAAAATAAATTCACCAAACTTACAATTTATCCCAAAAGAATAGGCCAAATTATGGCATTTACATCCCCATAATCAAATAACTATACTAAGGCAGCGGAATTACAAAATATGGGTAGGCTTTACATTGTTTCAAAATAATACCCTAGTCTAGAACAAAATATGGGGACCAGCTAAGAGTCCTCCCCGGGATCCACACTCCCGTCTTGCTGAATCTCCCAGGGTACGGGCTCCTCGAGTCCTACCTCCTCCTCATGAGTAAAATCTGAAATATTTATAGGTAGGGGGGGTGAGTACAAGACTCTGTAGGAAAATCCTTCCAAACCCATTCAAAGTTTTGAAATCAAGCAAAACAGGTAGGTCTCATTTCGAACATACATATTAATGAAATTTGAAAGAAAATAAGGACATTTTAAAAGAGATCTCAAGTTTGTACAATCATAAGTAATTGGAAGAGAATAAAAATCAACTTTAATTAACAAACCATTTCTAACATAATCCAATCCACCATACACCATTTTTACAAGTTATCGCGGCATCCCATACTACCCGATACTCTTGGGAAAATAATATTTGGTACAATGAACAATAATTTCTATTTGGTACCACTCAAGTAGGCTGTCGCTTCTCATGAATCTACCCAACGAATCTACCTCGTTCACCCATATGTAATCCCAATCACAGGCCAATTTAGGAAGGGCGTGTACCGTCTCATACGGCATTGACGAAATTCTTCCAAGGTGTCTAGTATACTAACCCTTTTCCCCGGTATCCGTGAACAATAGTGCTCATTGTCACCACAATGATCCACTACGAGCATTAGGCAACCATCTCATCCCCCATTGGGATAGACTAACCTCTAACGCTCTACGGCAGTTTTCGAAGGTAATCCAAGTCCCTCACAACACCATACACAAGAGTGACATACCACAATATACTCAACCTCATATACAAGCAAATTCCATGCTTTTCCCCAATTTTCGCAAGCAAGATACATAATAGAACAATTTAAGAAAACATACTCATTTCACAATTCATGTTACAAAAGACAAGTTTAAAGTAAATAGGCATGAGATCATCCATACTATCATTTTAATACCCAACACAAAACTCTAGCATTTTAGAAATCAAGAAGAAGTGAAAATATAGAGAGAAATCCATATTTTTCCCAAAAATTAGGGTTTGATGAATTTCCAACTATTATTTTGTTCAAATCATGTGTATATTGGTACAAAGACTAAGAAACAATGAACCCATAACGAATACATACTATTTAGAGTCAAAATGTACATGTATAATAACCCTAGCCTCATTGGATGAAAATGGAAGAAAACCCCTACCTTGAATCTTGAAGAACTAGGGCTTGGATTCTTGAATATACCCTTAATCTCTTGTTTTTCTCTTCCTTCCTTCCTCTTTTCTCTTCCTTTCTTTCTCTCATAGGATTTCTAATATTGGAGTGGCCGAAATAGGACCAAAAAGGACGACCTTGGGTATTTATAAGGCTAAAATTTGACCAAGGTCGCGACTTAAAACATTCAGATTTTTATATCGGGTGTACCGGTACCATTTGGTACCGGTACCCAGTACCGGTAC
>CM042184.1:29544086-29557967 GCA_023539305.1 Ilex asprella | reverse complement strand
CGGTAAGGATGCTTGAGAAATAAGCCCGTTATAGTGAGAGGTTCCTTATAAGGATGCTCACCCCTACTCAAGAGGTTCCTGGTAAGGATGCTTGAGAAATAAGCCGTTATAGTAAGAGGTTCCTTATAAGGATGCTCACCCCTTCCCGAGAGGTTCCTGGTAAGGATGTTTGGGAAAATAATGTAGTGATTGGTGAGAGGTTCCATGTAAGGATGCTTATCCATTCTCAAGAGGTTCCCGATAAGGATGCTTGAGAATCCAAGGTGACCTAAAAGGAGGTGGAGGTTACCACAAAGTATGCCACCTACCTAAAGAATTATTGAAAATTATTTATAACCATTAATGATTATTATTGGTGTGTGATTGCTCGTTTATTCATTTAAGTAATGTTTTGAAATAAACTTGAGATCCTTTTTAAATGTCACTGCTTTATTTCAAATTATACATCTATGTTAGGTTAAAAATGAGACCTACCGTTTTATATGCTTTTCTAAACCTTGTATGGGTTTGGGAGAATTTTTTTACAGAGCTTCGTGCTCACCCCTTACAGTTGAACCTTTTTCAGATGTTGGGCCAGAGGATGAGCTCGGTGCTAACGAGTCGTATCTTGGAGAGGCTTCACTAGAGGGATACTTGGATCCCAAGTGGGACATCTAGAGATGTCGTTTACTTTTTGTTCTAGACTAGAATATTAATTTGAAACACTGTATAGTCTAGATTTATTTTGTAATTTCTGCTGCGCTATAATAGTAAATTTTCATTGGGAATGTAAAGGCCAAAGATGACATATTCTTTTGGGATATTGATGTAAATGTTATGAATTATTATTATAAAGTCTTCTTCATTGATGATTTATCTTAGTGCTCTCATGGTATGAATGGTTATTGAATGTAATGCCGTCCAAGGTGTATTTTGGAGCGTTACAGGTATCTTCTCTTGAAACCTTCATGAGATAAAACTTGTCAACTAAGGGTAGGGGTTTAAAGGCTTAGTGCATCAACTAAATGCATTGGTGTTACCTACAAAAGTGGTTTTGTATTTCTAACTTTGAATTTTATTAGATTGGTTATTATGCATTAAATTCATTTTCAATATATTTGTTATTTTGTAGTATAAATTGCATTGTGTACACTTAGAGTTTTTGGCATGATGGAATTGGATTAAAGACTTTATTGGGTACATTTTGAGTTTTAGAATTTAGGGTTTTAATTAGTTTTGAAATAAAAAGAAAAAGAAAAAAATAGAAAAACTACTGAAATTCTGAACTGACCTACTAGTAGGTCGAATGTTGCTTCCTACAGATAGGTTCTTGTTCGGTCCGAAACAAATAAATGGATTTATGTCGATAGAAAATCATTCCATTCACTCCAAGCTTTGAGACCCACTACTCCAAACTTCTCCCTAGGTGCCAAAAATCCAAGACTAACCTCCCCAAACCCTTAAATATCTTCGCTTTCGCTTTGATTCCCTTCTTGATCTTGATTTTCAAAATGGCTCCATGAAAACTTTTGTATCCAACTCCCTCTGATGATATCTTTGGGGCTACTCCCCTAGTTTAGGTTCTCTTTGTCTCCATGATTTCTATGATTGTGGCAAAGACGACAAGGACAAAAGGAGGCCAAGGGACACCTCAAGCCAAAGCCCTAGTGGCAGCTTCTCCAAGTAGGTGGACGTCAGCAAGGGAAAAGGGGAAAAGGGGAAAAGGAAGTTAGTGGTTGAGTCGGGTTTTCAGGAGGAAGATGATGGACCTCCTGTGACCAAGAAGGCTAAAAAACCCAAGAAATATGGGTATAAGGAGACTATTGGGAAGCGGGGTGATGTGTGAGCGGATGATGGATACGAGCAGTCTTGGGAATACTCTGACGGTCCAAGCTATCATTGAATGAGGACTGGTGCTCTTCATTAATCCAATTGAAGGTTATATTTTGTCATTGTGTCGTGAGTTCTATTTGGGTTTGAGTTTAGTAGATGCAGATTTGATGGTGTTGAGAGCTGAGGTCTAGAGTAAGGTAATTGATGTTACTTTGGCCTCACTAGCTGAATATCTGAGATATTAGAGGCTGAATCTCACTGAGATCGATTAACCCCATGTCACTTTCACTACCAAAGACCTCGTTGGGTACGTTAAGGAGATGTGCAAGATCCTTGAGGATTTCAGGGGCACGTTTGCACAAGACCATTTTGATGATGACTGCTGTTTGCTTAATAAGATCCTCCACTATAATGTCTATCCCAAGGATTCTGAGAAGCAGCCAAGGATGTCAAATGTGGTACTGCTTTACGAGTTTATGCCAAGGTCGAGGATCAATGTCGCCTTGATGATTTGGGGCGTGTTGAGAGACTACTACACTACTAGAAGGCTGAAGAAGAATATGCTCTTCTAGAGTATGATCACCAAGCTTTGCCTGAAAGTTAGGGTGAAAAGGTTAGCATAGAACGTCAAGAGTCATCCTAAGTTGGGTCCTATACGCAATGTGGGGGAAAGGAAGAATAAGAGCAAGAGCAAGGCCACTCCTTGTACTCCTACTAAGGGTACCACAAAGACTGCCCCTGCTTCTTAAGCCACTATTAACCAAAGGGTGAGCATGTTGGAGGAACGATTGGGTGGATGATTAGGAGAGTTCAGGAGAGGATTAAGTCCAAGGTGGACTTATGCATGGAGATATTGAGGAGGCTTTTTGAGAGTTCTTTCCCTAGAGAGGCAATTCTCGGAGAGATGACATCACCTACTTCTACTCTACTCCTACCCCACTCCTGGATCGGGACTGAACCTTGTTGATGACATCCCTCTTAGCATGGCGTTGAAGAGAACTACTAAAGAGGAGACCCCAAAGGAGGAGGAAGCGAGTGATGATGAGGAGGGCGATGCCTTGAACTGATTGATGGACCTACCCTTCTACTTTTCTATTTCCTTTTTCGTTTTTTAGTTTTCTAGTTAGTATATAGGTTTAGTAGCATATTATGAATTTTTATTTTGGGTAGTGATAGCCCAGTAGAAGAATCTTTAGGTGAAAGGCTACTACATTTTGTCTTTTTGTACTCAAAAGCACAGCGGATACATACATGAAGTCCTTTGATTCCATTAGTATGTAATTTATTCTTTAAGCATATGCATTTTAATTTGATTACATTTTTTATGTGATGGAGTATGCTTTGGAATTTATATTGTAATACTCAGGAATTTTGATCTTGTTTACTTTGGTTTGCTCAGAGATTAGCAAAGTCTAAGTTGGGGGTGTGATGAGAGCATAATATTGTATATTATAAGCTCATATCATGCATTTTAACTATGTTAGTTACTTAATTCATTTGTTTTAGTTTTGTTTTGTATTTTACAGTGAATTTGTGTGTTTACAGGTGAATTGAGGTAAAAGCAAGGATTTACATGTCTCAATGTCATAAAGGACTTGGATGATGTGCTAAGAGGTCCATGAGTGATGTCAAGGCCATTACAGGCAAAATTGAGAAAAAGACCCTTTCTACTAGTAGGTCTTTTACTGGTACAACTAAATCTAGATGATGGTTCTACCAGTGGGACAACAATTATGCTGGTAGGTGGGTACTATCCTACTAGTAAGTTGAAGACAGAAATGTGTTCTACCAGTAGGAGAGCAAGGCAACCAATAGGAGGAAAACAGTGAACAGTCCTACGGGTATGTCATTTGCTATTTCTTATTAGTAGGTTACTATATTTCATAATTAAGACTCCTAAGGAAGGCAATCGACTAGCTTATTTCAATGGTCACCATTGGTGAATGGAAGAGAGAAAAAGCAATAGGAAGTCTCCTTTAAATACCCAAGTCTAGCAAGAGAGAAAGGATCTCCATTCCATCATTCAATTCATCTATTCTCTTTTCTCTTTCCTAGGGTTTTAGATTTTCTTCTTCTTCTTTTAAGCTTTCTCCATTGTTTTACTTTACAAGCTTTGTTTAAATTCAAGTATTACATTCTCGCAACGTAGTTTCTTTTGGTTTCTTTCTACAAATGGTTTACATTCATTTCAATTTCAATATTAGATATGTACTTTCTATAGCAATTTCAATTCATGTTTTCCTACTTTCATTTACAATGATGCTTTCTTTAATTGCTTTTAATTTCAATTCAGTCATGAGTGAGTAGTCGCTTGTTGGTTTGATCGGATAAAGTAGTCTCAACCGTGAATTGGAAATTTTGACTCAAATTAGGGTTTTCCAAAGTATAAGTATTTGGTTAATTGAATGATTAGAGATGATCACATTACCGATATGTATATCATCTTACTTACATGTAGATAGTTTAGTATGACACATGTAATTCATGGAATGACTACAATTGAAGTGAATTCCTTCTGATTAATTCAGTTGTCTTGGATACGCATTTATCATTTATAATTGGGCATTAAACGAATATCTACTGATAGTTTGTCGTACCATCCCCATAGGTTGTCTTCTAATATCTCTTTGATACTCCTTTTCATGACCTTGTTAGTAGTTCTATTTGACTGTTTCCTTGCGTGTAGTATGGGGTTGAGTGGATTATGTTGAAACCATGCTCCTCTTGTAACGCCGCAAATACCACCTTGGACGGCATTACATTCAATAACCATTCATATCATGAGAGCAACTAATAAATGCATAAATAACCGGGGGTCTTTAATTTAACAAAATTCGGGCAGAGTCTCCTTTGTTCGGAGAGCTCTACCCAAAACACAACCTGTGCAATTCTACTATAATGACCACACCGGGTCCATTTAACTACCATAAAATCAATTCGTCAAATTTACATGCTATCCCAAAAGAATAGACCAAGCTATGGCCTTTACATCCCCACAAAAGTACTATAATACACAGCGGAATTTATAAAATAAAACTAGGATATACAATTCTCCCAAAAGATTGTCCAAGTCTATAACAAAAGAAAGGGGGGGTCACTCTAAGCGTCCACCTCGGGATTCACGCTCCCTTCTGTCAGAGTCTCCCAATGTGTCGGCTCCTCGACTCCCAGCTCCTCGTCAAAGGCAAAATCTGAAAGGTGGGGAAGTAAGGGGGTGAGCACAAGGCTCTGTAGGAGGATCCTTCCAAACCCATTCAAGGTTTTGAAATCAAGTAAAACAGGTAGGTCACATTTTACACATACATATAAATGAATTTTGAAATAAAATAAGGACATTTTAAAGGAGATCTCAAGTTTGTACAATAATAATGAATTGAAAGAGAATAAAACCACGTTTAATTGACAAACAATTTTCAACATAATCCACTCCACCATACACCATTTCCACAAGTTATCGCGGCATCCCATACTACCCGAAACTCTTGGAGAAATAATATTTGGTACAATGAACAATAATTTCTATTTGGTACCACTCAAGTAGGTTGTCGCTTCTCATGAATCTACACAATGATTCTACCTCGTTCACCCATTTATAATAACAATCACAGGCTAATTTAGGAAGGGCATGTACCGTCTCATACGGCATTGACGAAATCCTTCCAAGGTGTCTAGTATATTAACCCTTTTCTCCGGTATCCATGAACAATAGTGGTCACTGTCACAACAATGATCCGCTACGAGCATTAGGCAACTATCTCACCCCTATTGGGATAGACTGACCTCTAACACTCTACGACAGCTCTCGAAGGTAATTCAAGTCCCTCACAACACCATACACAAGAGTGACATACCAAAAATATGCTCAAACCTCATATGCAAGCAAATTCCATGATTTTCCCCAATTTTCAGAAGCAATATACATAATAGGACAATTTAAGAAACATACCCATTTCGTAAATCATGTTACAAGAGACAAGTTTAAAGGAAATAAGCATGAGATCATCAATACAATCATTTTACTACCCAACACAAAGCTCTAGAATTTTCGAAATCAAGATGATGTGAAGATATAGAGAAAAACCCATATTTCCCCAAAAACTAGGATTTGATGGATTTTCAACCATCATTTTGTTCAAATTATGTGAATGTTTGTAAAAATATCAAGAAACAAGGAACCCATAATAAATCCATACTATTAAGAGTCAAAATCTACATGTATAATAACCCTAACATCAATGGACAAGAAATGGAAGAAAACCCTACCTCAATGTTCTTGAAAACCTAGTTTAGTGTGAAGAAGATGAAGATTTGATCTTCTTTGAAGTATAGATCTCCTCTTGATCTTGTATTTTATCCTTCTCTCTTCCTATCTAATCTTTACTAGGGTTAGGAGGGGTGAAATGAATGCTAAGGGGGTGACATTAGGTGTTTATAGGGCAAGAAAATGGAGCAAAACCCGACATTTTCGGTTTAGAAAAAAATCGGGCGTACTGGTACTGTTGATAGATTTTTGGTGCAAATTTCAGGGCAATTTTGACCTATTTAGAGGTCGAATTGGAAAATTTACATGAGACACACTTTTGTAGCTCTGGATGTCTACTATCTAATGTAAAAATTTCAGATTAATTGGCATAAGGATAAAAACTTATGTCCAAAATACTAAGTAGTGTCCAAAATTCTAAATTCCCAAATTTTCTCTAGAATGTGTTTTAACTCCAAAATACTTTCTAACTTCTAATACACCTCATATTACCTCTCCCAAGGTTTTTTGACCTTCCGGACTCAATGGACACCTTATTTTGACCTAAAAATATTTAGAGACTTATCTAATAATCCTTCTCAAGTTTAAACGTCTTCCTCGTATTTATTCTTACGGTTCCAATATATATGATTTATTCTTACGTTATTACATATATAATACTCATTAAATAAATACATTCGTATATGTTAATACAAACATGTGGGGGTTTACATCTCTACAAATCCCTTAACCTCATTATCTGCAAAGACTATTCCATGGTTGGCCACTATATGCAAAAAAAGGCCCAAATCGGGGAACAATGTTTTTCTTTATCATTCGTATGATGTTGGCCTGATTTACTGTCCTCATTGGAATGGCCTCTTCCCAATTTATGCAATAGTCGGTGGCCAAAATGATAAAATAATGTTGCTTCATAGAAGGGCAAAAATCTTCCTTATAAAATGCATGGCCCAAGCTCTAAATGACCATGTCTCTATATCATCATGCATTTGTATTGTTGTCGCCATATGGATAGGCCAGTGGCATTGACATGCCTGACAGTATCTTGCATACTAGATACAATCCTTTTGAATACTTGGCCAATAATAGTCATATGTTTTGATTAGCCACCACATCTTAATGCTAGTTTAATGCACAACACATATGCCCTCATAGCTTTCGGCCATTACAAGGGTGGCCTCTTCACTGCCGATGCATTTTAATAATAGGTCATCATGCATTCTTTTTTTATATAGCTCCTCATCCATTACTATGTGGTTAGTCGTTCGTCTTCTAACGACTTTCCCTCCATCCCCACTTGGATACTTCAGTTCAGAAACTATATGATGTTGAACCTCCAGTCTTCCTCTTCTACTTCCATTTTTAGCTTTTCAAAATCCATCCCACTGGTTCTTATGAATGGAAAAACCCTCCTTTAGACTTTGACTAATTGCTTGTTTGACGCCTCAAGGAATCCTTAGACCTAGGCCCGGTTAGGCCAAATTGCTAACCCCGTCGTTCATCTCTATTGGGACCTCTCACAATGTCATATCATCAAAATTTGCTAATAGTGACATTGTGATGGAATGGAAAAGACATAGCTCTCAACTTTTGCATTGGAAACTATTTGCGATCTGGTTAATGACTAACTAGGAGTAACTAGTTATCTTAACCGTTGATGCTCCCATTCCCAACAAAACTTCAAGTCCAATGATTAACAACTTATATTCGGCCTGACTCACATGTCCTTAACCAGCTGAATCTTAACATGTTGAAAACTGAGTGATTTACTCGTGTCTTGCTCTACTTCCTCGCAAGGGCGGTCTGCTAAAAGTCGGCAAGTGCTTGGCCTTTTACCATGCAATGGGGCAAGTAATGGAGTGAAAATTTCATCAAGGTCATAATCCATTTACCAATTTAGCCTCTCATAATTGGTCTCATTAGCATGTACTCAATTAAATCAGCTTCTACAACAACATACACCACGACTAAAATCATATAGACTCTCAACTTTTGTGATGCAAAGTATAACGCTAAACAAAATTTCTCGATCATCTCATAACGTTGCTCGATCGGAGTAAATATTCTACTTAAATAATAAATGACTTGCTCTTTGCCTATAATATTATATTGAGCCAACAAACACCCAATAGATTCATGCACAACTAATAAGTACAATAACAATGGCCTACCCTTATGGGTGGCATAATAACTAATGGGCTCGCCAAATATTCCTTGATCTCACGGAAGGCCTCTTGATCTGACGGAAGACTACATATTCTGAATATTCCTTCCCATCTGAAATCCTCTGCACCTTTTAGCTTTAAGAGCAATGAGAATGCCTGCACTTTTCCTGCACAATTGGTGATGAATTGTCAAACCAAATTGACTTGATCGATTAGGCGCTGAAGCCCCTTCTTAGTCTTTGGGGACACAACCTCCATGATGGCCTTCGCTTTGTTCTTGTCTACCTCAATCCCTTTCTTGTGCACTAGGAATCTAGGGAAGTTCTCTGTTGGCGTACTTTAATGGGTTCATCTTTAGCTAGTGAATACACATCCTTTCAAAGAACAATTTTAGATCGCTAAGGTGCTTTTCCATATCTTGAGTCTTTACTATGCTATCATCAATGTACACCTTTACAATCTCATTGATTATGTAATGAAAGATGGTGTTAATAGCTCTTTGATATGTGGCTCTTACATTCTTCAACCCAAATGACATTACTCTCCATTTGAATTCCCCAATCAATCTATGACATCGAAAGGCAATTTTGTGTCGATCCTCCTCTGCAATGAAGATCTGATAGTATCCTGCATTGTCATCCATAAATGAAATGATCGCATTCATGGCAGCTGCATCTATAAGATGGTCTACCAATGACATGACATACTTATCTTTGGGAGTTACCATGTTGAGATCATGGTAATCACAACAAACTCTGATCTCGTCGGTCTTTTTCTTGACTGGCATAATGTTGGACACCCATTTGGCGTATAGTTTCACCTAGATGCATTTTGCCTTCAAAAGGTGTTCAATCTCCTCCTTCATCTGTAAAGTTACTTCTTGGGACATCAACCTTGGGGCTTGCTTGATTGGCTTGCATCCTTCCCTTATCAGTAGTTGATGTTCTACCAATGTCGAGTCTAGTCCTAGCATTTCTTTATAACTCTAGATGAAATAGTCGCCATATTCTCTCAGCAACTATATAATCCCTGCTTGGAAATTCAGCTCTAGCAACTTGTTGACAAAGGTTAGTCGTTACTCCCCTGGACCACCAAGGCTGATTTCTAGTAGGGGACCTTGAACCTTCACCAAGTCGTCAAGCTTAGTGGGGGCTGCATCGATTTCATCTAATTTGATGAACTCTCATAAGGTGATCTCTTAAGATTTGTCCTTTAGAGGGATGTTGAGTAATTAACCCTAAGAAATGCATAAATAAATTAGGGATTATGGTTAAGTGTGTGAATAAATTAGGTTAAAGTAATTAATTTAGAAAGTATTTGGGTTAATGTGTAGTTTGTATAATTTGTAGGGTTTCAAGGATAAATACGAAAGTTTAAGAGGATCAAAGTGCAGAGGCTAAATAAAGCAAAGGATGCAAGTGTAATTCAGAAGTCAACAAGTCAAAGAAGGAGACTACCAAGCATGGAAAACCAAAGGTTTAGCACCGTTTGGATGGTGCTGAGACCATCCAGACAGTGGCTAAACCGCATTTGCCCTTTTCTTTCACTCATTGGTCCATTTAAGCAATAACAAGCCTTGATTGGCCAGTTTGGATGATTACCACCTCTACCCCCTTCCAATGTCTATAAATAGCCTACTTCAGCCATTTTTCAGGAAAATTCACCAGAGTTCAGTCCAATGCAAGAAAATAGAGAAAAGAGGGAATGAAAGAGAGAAAAAGAGACTCCAGTGGGTGTTTCAGTCAAAGAAAGAGTAAAACCCTGCCCTAATCACTTCTCAACTAGAATTCTCTTACTTCTACATTTTTGTTTTTCCTTTCCACTTGGACGGTTGAACCTCTCCCACTTTTGGGCCCTAGCTAGTAATAAGAGTGGTAGTATTTTAGCTAGTCCTCTAGAACGGATTTGTTGTATTTTGTTTTCGATTGTAATGGGATCATCTCATTCTTCTTGCTCATCTATAGCAATGAAATGTGAGTAGTCCATTTATAATCTTCGATGAAGGATGAACGCATGTGTAATATTGTTTAATTTATAAAAATGTCATTGTTTTATTTATGCGTTAATGTTTACATCTCCCTTAATTGATGGATGACTATTACTATAATATGCTCATGGTTATGAACACCGAGCAAAGCTTATTGCTATATACCAATCTATCTATAAGTTATTATATACTTCATGCATGACTCAATGATGCATGCAATTGGGTTTTATGTGATAGTCGGGAGATTGGTTATAGATCGGTTAAATCTCGCAATAGCCTATGCTTTTAATTCAATGCATAAACTGGAACTACATCTTCATTAAATCATCAACCTATCAATTGAATGGCTAGAGTAAACCTTTTGAATGATTCACCTTCAGGTTTACTAGGTTTCTTTGGTTGTTGCATGGTACGTAGACCTTTCAGCTAACCTAAATAGTTATTGTGAGATGGTTCAGCTATACATCAAACCTAGCGGTTAACTTTTCAGTAAAATGGAAGTTAATTGTTGTAAGGAGACATTTTCATAAACA
Source organism: Ilex asprella (assembly GCA_023539305.1). Lineage (NCBI taxonomy): Eukaryota > Viridiplantae > Streptophyta > Magnoliopsida > Aquifoliales > Aquifoliaceae > Ilex > Ilex asprella. Next base: position 29,547,209 of record CM042184.1, on the reverse strand, counting down.
AATAATATAACGTATGTTGGATCCTTGAACTGAAGAGTACGTTTTTATCATTGTAATTCAAAGTTTGATTAAGTGTTTATTTGATAATTCTAAACTCACACCACAAGCTATACCTTTGTGCACAACACATATGACAATCTTACCTTTTTCTGTTTTGAGTACCAACAGTTAGCTCCATATGGGTTTGACCTCGAACTTAAACCAAGAAATACTATAATTTGACCACTTATACTTTTGTGTATGATTTAAATCAGGCCAGATCAAGCTTTTTGGCATCGTTGTCAGCGGTTATAATGATTTTAAAATGAAAAGGAAAGTTATCTAGCTTGTATTATATATGTGTATATTGTTTGCCTTTTTTTTAATTGTTTATGTTTGTTAAGTCATCAATATGGTGTGTAAATCAATCTAGTCCTTCATCTCCGTCATCACAATCATCATTGGACTCTTTTGAGTTAAGCATGTCTAAAATCAAAGGGAACATGAGGTAGTTAAGAATGTCAGACCTTTAAGAGAATATTTGCATCCCACATGCACTCATGTCCCTTTATATTTTGCTTCCCCCCCCCCCCCAAATGCTCCAAATTTTGACATTAAAGTAGGGACAACACAACTTTTGCCTCAGTTTCGTGGTCTTGAGTCTGAAAACTCTTATTTTCATATGAAAGAATTTGAGGAAGTATGTGGTACATTACAAGATAATTCTGAAATGTCCCGGTTGAAAATTTTTCCTTTCTCTTTGAAGGATACAGCTAAACAGTGGCTAAATTCTTTGAACGCTTAACTGATCCCAAATTGGCAAGTTTTACAAACTAAATTTTTCAAAAAAAAAAAAAAAATTGGTACATCGTACTAATGCATTAAGACGTCAAATCATGAATTTTTCTGTGAAAGAAGGAGAAACTTGTTATCAATGCCAGGAGAGATTTAAGGATCTTCCCTAAGCTTGTCCATATCATGCATTTGAGAGTTAGACCTTAGTTGGTTTCTTTCATGATGCTCTCCCGTCTATAATGCATCAGTTTGTTGAAATGATGACCCAGAGAGAATTTATGTATAAGAATCCTGATGAGGCATTTGAATTTTTTGATACCAAATCTGAGAGTTCCCAAATGTGAGACACGACCTTGTCAAATATTATTGAAACCAAGTCATCTTCATCCCAATGGGGGAAATATGTGTTAAAATAATGGCCTAAGGGTCAAAATGACTACTATGTCTCGAAAGTTTGATGCTCTAAAGTTGAAAAAAATCAAAAAAAATTATGTTGTGTTGCCCACTGATCAGTTGTTTGAAATCTGTACTTTGGCAAGACATCCCATGGGGGAATGTCCCACCGCTCTAGCATTCAAAGAAGTCTTGATGGAACATATCAATGTCATTTCAAACTTTAACAAGCCTTATTCCAGTCTCTATTCTGAAACCTATAATCTATGATGGCGGAATCAGTCGAATTTCAGTTGGAAAAATACAAAGGCAGTGAGTCAGCCACCAAGTCCACCTTCACCACAACCCTAGACTCAACAACCATATTAGCCTTATCAAACCCCACACAAGAGGAGTCTAGAGGACACCATGAATCAGTTCATTCAAAGTCAAGTGAGCTCAAATACTCAGACTACCCATGCATTTAATGATTGCAAAGCTCAAACTTCACAGAATATTGAGGATATAAAAAGTCAACTAGCCAAGTTGACCCAGTCTTTGAGCATAACAGAGAAGGAAAAATTCTCATCTCAAACTAAACCTCCACAGGGTCAAAACTAGGCTAATGTTTTCTTTCAAACCTTCTCCAAGTCAAGGGCAAACAATTACCAGACTGAGAACTGGAAGTGTGATTGATAAGACCATTAAGGCCAAAACCTTAGAGCCAATAGCTGAGTCAATCCCTATTAATGAACCAATTGAGCTTGAGCCATTAATTGAAAAGGAAATAGAATTGCCAAATGAAAATGAAAAATAAAGTCCTGTTCCTTTACCTTTTTCTCAAAGAGCCAAGAAATCTCAACCATTGAACAATCATACTATGACACCCTAAAAATTAGGGGCTCCCTTATCAACCGTTGATAACTCATCAACCCGCAAAAATACCCATGGATGTCGCTTAACCTAGCACCATGTCAATAACATTCTCCATAGTAGTATTTATTGACATAATTGAAATTCGTAGTTCTAGATTCATCTAATTTAATCGAGGTCCAAGGTACCCCAATCTACAGCAATTTAAGTCTACTTGTGTCATTGGAACCTAAGAACTCAAAGTCCAAAAGCATAGCAAGAAGACTTGAAGATTTCAAGAATCTGGAAAACTGTACCGGTACGCGTACCGGTACGGTGAACTGTCTGGAGTTTAGCGCACCGATACGCGTACTGGTATTGCGAACTCTCTGGACAACAGTGTACCGGTACCCATACCGGTACGACGAACGTTTTGGACAGCAGGTACCAGTACGCTCAGCCAATAACTTCCTGTTTAACCTATTTTTCATTTCCAATCCATTCAAAAACTTATACATTTCATCCCAAACCTTACATAGCATGTATTTGGGCATCCAACATAGTTTATATACATAATATTTGATCCATACAAGTTTCATTACAATTTTTTGTATGAATTTACATGTCAAAAACTAAGTTCCATAAATGTTTTACAAAACTCAAAACAAGGCCACTTGTCAGCCCTCTTCAACCTTGGTGACCCGAAGCTCTGCCCACTAGGGTATACTTCGGGCCTGAAATATTTTTCCATAAAGGATGAGCCACACTCAATAGAGTATTTCCTAAATAGGCTACTCCCCAACCCAAATGCACAAGAAATGCTCATATGCAACTAATTCACCATGCACACATTCCAAGCATGAATATGCAATCAATGTTGAAAACTACCATGCAATGCTATGAAATGAAATGAGACTCACTCACACCATCCGATTCGAGCTCTTCCTAGCTCTTCGACACATGCAATTGCTATTGTGCATTTGCCCATCATCCATGATCACGAGCCGGTCCCGGCTCTCTAACACGTGTAATTTTTCATGTTTACAATTTTGTCATTTATGTTGTACATCAAATGACATTATCAATCTGGGGTCTTGTATAGGGTGAGTAATTATGGACTTACAC
>CM042184.1:29482510-29524086 GCA_023539305.1 Ilex asprella | reverse complement strand
TTATAGTTGGGAAGATAAATTCCCTACTTTTGTGTTCTTTATGTTCTTAATTTACTTCTTGTCTTTACTTTAATGCTTTTACTTTCTTGCTTTCTTTTGACTTTCTTTCATTTCCATTGTCGAATATTGTTTATATTGATGCATTTCATTTATGCTTAGTTCTAACCTTTATTTATTTATAATGTCTTTCTATTTAATTGTTGTCTTTACTTTAACCATGAGTAGCTAGGATTTTAGTTGGCTAATCCAAGGGAGACCTCCTCTTGGGTATGTCATTTTAACTCGTTGTCTTTCCTCCCTTTAGAGTCAAATGGTTCGGTTTGACGGGATTGAGAGTGGATGAGTTGGTGAGCCTTTGATATTCCGTATGCCTAGTCACGGTTTATGCTTAGATACTCACCAATCTCATTCCTAGCTTCCCCCGAATCAATCGTTCATTCATGCTCAATCGGAGGAAGGCTTTGAGTTGATTTGGTATTCCCATTGGAATGAACCCTTTGGATTAGCCAACACTTGCTTTCATTTTATTATCACAACTTAAACCACCACCAAATTCCAAAACAAAAAAATGATTTTGCCATTTTCTTTAATAAAAATCACTTTCATGATGGTTCACTTCCTTCCTTGAGGAGACGACCTTGGAATACTTTTTCAAGTAAAACACGACCCACGAAAGTCTCCTTGCGATTGGGGAGAACTTTTGTTCACACACACACGTTTCCTTTATTCCATTTCCCTTGCCTCATTGCCCTTTCTTTTGACACTATCCTTAGGGGAAGAAATCTTTTCTCCCCCAACCATACATTGCATCATTTGAGGGAGAGTAATTAGGGGTTAATTGAGGTAAGGTTTATTTAACAATCAAATGTCTCATTGCAACTACAATATGATGTTCAATATGCTATGTGTGTCATATGAACTATTTCAAACCCAATTCACATAATCCATGACAATTACATCAAAAGCATATAATTCTCATGTCTCACAATGTCAATAAACCAATATGCATTTATCAACATTTTATCCAAAACTCAAGTCCAAGCATGTTATCTCATATTAAGCAATAACACACTATCAAATCTAGACATTATGTAAACACATAACATGCCCACAATTCACATAATTCAAGAAATTACATTAAGCAATTTCTACTTATCCATTTCAAGATAGAATATATTTTACCTAATTTTAATACCCATTTCACAAAAATCACTTCTATAGGCAAGTCACATATATCTATACTAACCTACCCATTTCCATATAACATTTAAAGGTTGTGAATAGACCTAAGTGGGAGAGTACCCTACCTCTTGAAGCGTGAAATCTCGTTGGGAAGCTCCAACAACCCAAAGCAAGCTAAAATCTCTTCTTTCCAAAAATCCCGTTCTTGGAATCTCGTCCAAAACAGACCTCCTTGGTATGGTTTTTGTAGCTCACATCGAGGAGAATAACTTTCCTTCTTGGCCCGAGCAGATACGACCACCCAATCTCTGTAGGTCTTAGAGAGAAGGTGGAGAAATTCTTTATTTTCCCTCTCTTCTCTCTCCCCCTTTCTTTCAGCTGAGATTTGATGAACAATGGAGGAAATATATGATTTTTCCCCTATTTATTTTTTTAGAATACTTGGCCCACAACGCGCCACACGGCCCTTTTAATTCCAGGTCCGTTTTCGTCCCGAAACGATTAAATTTCGCTCCGGTTCAAGTTCAAAATATTTTTAATTTATCTTGACTTCATTTATTTTAAAAATCTCATAATTTTCCTAAAAATTTTGTATTTGGGTCTCCCGGGGTCCGACCGCCTCGTAAAATGCAAAAAAACCCGACTATCTCGGAATTCGATGAAATTTGACGTGGTGACTAGATTTCGCGAGACGAATCTAACAGGGAGTTCCGTTTCGTCATCCGAGTTCTAGAAAAATTCATGTTTGTGACCCGCATCATAGTGATAAATTACCATTTTACCCTTTATTAATAAAAATTAAATTTTACCTCGGGATTTACACATACTGAAATTTATGAGTTGTTTAAGAAAAAGAGAATTAACATCCCCTGTTGGATGCAATGAAACAACAGTCATCCTATGCCCAAGTTTTTGAAAGACCTTTGCACAGTAAAGAGAAGGACCAATTTACATAAAAGAGCATTTTTGACTGAACATGCCAATGCTATTATCCAGCACAAGGCCGCTCTAAAATACAAAGATCTTATGAGTCCTATAGTTTCATGCATAATAGAGAACTTTAGGATAAAGCAAGCTTTGCTTGACCTTGAAAACAGTGTCAATTTGCTCCCATACTCAATTTATGAGCAGTTAGGATTGGGTGTAATTAAAACACACAAATGGCACATTGCAATTGGCAGACTATTCTATGAAAATCCAGAGGGGAGTTGTAGAGAATGTACTTGTTCAAGTTGATAAGTTTTTTTTCTAGTAGATTTTATTATCCTGAATACACAACTAGTCTTGCATATATGTACACAAATTCTTGTCATTTAGGGACGACCATTCCTAGTTACATCAAATGCATTGATTAATTGTAGGAATGAAATCATGAAACTTTTATTTAGAAATATGACATTAGAATTGAATGTGTTTGATATTGCTAAGCAACCCAGAGAGGAAGAAGAATTGCATGAAGTGAAATTCATTGAGTCATTAACTCAAATTTTGTTTGAAAGTTGTAACACCCCAAAATACACCCTAGACGGCATTACATTCAATCACCATTCATACCATGAGAGCACTAAGATAAACCATCAATAAAAGACTTCCTAACAGTAATCCATAACATTTACATCAATATCTCAAAAGAATATGCCATCTTTGGCCGTTACATTCCCAATGAAAATTTACTATTATAGCGCAGCGGAAATTACAAAAGAAATCTAGACTATACATCGTTTCCAAAAAAGTACTCTAGTCTAGAACAAAAGTAAACGACATCTCTAGCTGTCCCACTCGGGATCCAAGTATCCCTCTAGTGAAGACTCCCCGAGATACGGCTCGTTCGTACCGAGTACATCCTCTGACCCAACATCTGAAAAAGGTTCAACTATAGGGGGTGAGCACGAAGCTCTGTAGAAAAATTCTCCTAAACCCATACAAGGTTTAGAAAAACATATAAAACGGTCGGTCTCATTTCACAAATAGCATTCATAATTTTTGAAGTAAAAACAAGGACATTTATCAATGGATCTCAAGTTTTAAATAACAATATTAATATAAATATTTTATAACAACTAATTCCCATAAACATCCATTTTCAAAATATCAACCATTTCCCAACACATGATACAATATTGTTCTCGGGGGAATGAGCATCCTTACAAGGAACCTCTGACCCTCAAGGTTTGAGTTATTCAAGCATCCTTACAAGGAACCTCTTGATAATGTTATATATTGTCCTCTCTTGGCATGAGCATCCTTACAAGGAACCTCTCACCCTCAAGGTTTGAGTTATTCAAGCATCCTTACAAAGAACCTCTTGATAATGTCACACATTGTCCTCTCTTGGCATGAGCATCCTTACAAGGAACCTCTCACCCTCAAGGTGTATCCAAATAACCCCAGAAGCCATGCATTATCCAAGATGTTCTCAAATGCCCAACAATTTTCACAAATCTCCAATTTATAAGCAAAATCCCCAAAGTATAGCATTGAACAATTTCACCACCAACTATTAAAATACATGAGATCACAATAACATAATTTTTCTAACCAACACAAAGCACTAAGGTTTCGATATTCATAATAAAGAAAACATTCAAGAAGGAAATACATCGCTCTCCAAGAATTAGGGTTTTTAAAACTAGAAAAAGGGATTTCATGGTTATTAAACCCTAACTTTGTTCAAAACATGTAATATTTACAAAAATCCTAGGAGATGATGATTCCATAGCATACATCCATACCATTGATAGTCAAAACATACATAGATATACATATCCTAGCCTCAATGTAAGTGAATGAGAGAAAACCCCTACCCTGTGTTCTTGGAAGCTAGGTTTTTGATCTTGGATAACCCATTTAGACTCTTGTTTTTCTCTTCCTTTCTTCCTCTCTTCTTCTCCTTTCTTTCTCTCTTAGGGTTTCTATTGTTGGAGTGGCCGAAATAGAGCCAAAATAGACGACCTTGGGTATTTAAAAGGCTAAAATTGGACCAAGATCGCGCAGTTAAATTTCAGAATTCTTTCGGCACTACCGGTAGACTCTACCGGTACAATACGCTACCGGTTGGCTGTACCGGTAGCTCAAACTCTCTGGACCAAAGTGTACCGGTACAATACTCTACCGGTAGACTATACCGGTAGGGTTTTGTCCAGTTTTGCCTTTTTCCTCCATTTTTCATTTCCAATCCATCCTAAACCCTTCCAAAACCAACTCAAACTTTCACAACATACATTTGTACCCCAAACATAGTTGCTAGAAGTTCGTTTACAATTCATGTCACCCATTCACTAGCTAAACTAGCTTTACTATGATTTACACTAAAATTCAAAATTTTTACCTTTCCAACCTACCGAATTAAAACACACATCACTACACATATCTACACCTTTTACCACGAGTAGTTTCTATATATTTATATACATATATAAAAGAAAATGTGGGGTGTTACAAAAGTACTTGTACAAAGAAATAGTCACATGTATTAGAGTCTATAAATAATGTTGAGACTCTAGATATATCTGCTATCGAAACATGGATTTCAAAATTTGAAGAGTTATTGCCTTTTGGAGCTAAGTCTGTTGAGTCTAGTATTGTAGCCCCCAAACCATGGTTGAAACCTCTTCCAGCTGACTTGACATATGTCTTCTTGGGGGAGGGTGAAACTCATCTAGTGATAATATCTTTAAAATTGTCAGAAGTCCAAAAAAATCAATTAATTGGAGTCATAAAAAATCATCAAAGTGCAATCAGTTGGACAGTGGCAAATATAAAGGGAATAAGTCATCTTCTCTGTACTCATTGTATATACTTGGAAGAAGGCTCCAAACCATTCTAATAGCTACAAAGAAGATTAAACCCACATTTTAAGGAAATCGTCTGGGCTGAAATACTTAAACTATTAGACGCTGATATCATATATCCTATATATGATAGTAAATAGGTCAGCCCTACATAGGTAGTACCTAAATAGTCTAGTGTCACGGTAGTGACAAACCAAGAAAATTAATTAGTCCCTATGCATGCAGTCACAGGTTGACGTATTTGTATTGACTATCAAAAATTGAATTCTCTCACCAGAAAATATCATTTTTCCCTACCATTCTTGGATCAAGTTTACAAAAGAATAGTTGTGCATGCATATTATTATTATTTGGATGGATACTCCAGCTATAACTAGATTGAAATAGCAATTGATGACTAAGAAAAAACTACTTTTACATGTCCTTTTGGCACTTTTGCCTATAAAAGAATCTCATTTGGATTATGTAATGCTCCAGCCACTTTTCAACCATGTATGTTGAGTATTTTTAGTGATATAGTGAAGCAATTTTTGGAAGTCTTTATGGATGATTTTTATGTATATGGTGATTCATTTGAATTGTGTTTAGCAAATCTTAAAAAAGTCCTCACTTGATGTGAGGAAACAAATCTTGTTTTGAATAGGAAATTTTTTTAGGTCATGTAGGATTCTGTAGGAGATTCATTACAAATTTTAATTTGATATCTAGACCTATGTGTAATCTTCTATGTTAGGATGTAACATTTGATTGGAATGATACATTTCTACATCAATTATACAATCTCCTGATTGGTCTTTACTGTTTGAATTAATGTGTGATTCTAGTGACTATGCAATAAGAGTAGTTTTGGGTCAGAGGAAAGATAAAAGACCCTGTGTGATTTACTATGCAAGAAAAACTTTGAATGATACACAAATGAATTATTCTATCATAGAAAAAGAATTGCTTGTTGTAGTATTTGTTTTAGGTAAATTTTGATCATATTTAGTTGGATCCTCAAATGTTGTGTTTACAAACCATGCAACCTTGAAATATTTGCTTACCAAGAAGGATGCAAAGTCACATCTCCTAGGATGGATACTACTACTTCAAGAATTTGATCTTATCATCAAAGACAAGAAAGAAGTTGAAAATGTGATAGCTGATGATTTATCAAGGTTGAATTATGATACAAAAGGAGAGTCAATACCAATTAAAGGAACTTTTTCTAATGAGCAATTGTTTATAATCACAGAAGTACCATGGTATGCTGATATAGCCAATTATTTAGCCACATGTACTATTCCTTCTCATTATACCTGTATCGACATGAAGAAATTTTTAAGTGAGGTACGCAATTTCTTTTAGGATGATCCCTGTGTTTAAGTACTGCAAAGATTAGATAATAAAGCGTTGTGTACCAAATCATGAAATATGTCAAGTTATTTCATTCTGTCATTCTGAAGCTTGTGAAGGGCATTTCTCTTCAAAGAAAACTGCGAATAAAATTTTGTAGTGTGGATTTTATTGGCCCATTTTTTTAAATATGTACATGTTTTTTTTTATCTAAACTGTGACAAATGTCAAAGAATGGTGAATATTTCAGAAAGAAATATGATGTCTTTAAACGTTATCTTGATTATTGAAATTTTTTATTGTTGAGACATCGATTTTACGGAATCATTTCCCCCATCTTTTGGGCATTTGCATATTTTGGTTGCTATTTATTATGTTTTCAAATGGGTAGAGACAATTCCTTTTCAAAACAATGTTCATCGTGTAAAATCCAAAAAAAAAAATTAAACTTCTTATAAAAAAGGGCAAAACGATAATTTACCACTATAGTGCGGGTTGAAAACTCGTATATTTTTTAGACCTTGGATGGCGAAATGGACATTACCATTGGATTCATCTCGCAAAATTTAGTTACCTAGACAATTGTCATTGAATTCCGAGATAGTTGGGTTTTTCAAGGCGACAGGTGTCGAGTGACCTAAAAAAATTCCCAAAAAATAAAAATTCTAAAATTTTATTATAATTTAAAGAAAGTTCATATAAAAATATCTTGAACTTAAACCGGAATAAAATTTAATCGTTTCGAAGCAAAAAGGGACCCAAAAATAGGGAACATGTGGCATGACGTGGACCAAGCATTAAAGTGTATAAGTAGGAATAAAAATCTAATTTCTACACACAAATCTCTACTGAATTCCATTGGGTTTAACATTGGAAGAGGAAGAGAGGAAAATGAGAAATTTAAAGACTTCTTTCTCAGATGTACAGAGTTCCGCCAGTCAAAATTAATCGGGCCAAGTATTAAAGTCGATCTATGTGACGAGGGCTACGCCTACATACCCAAAAGGAAGGATTTCACCGAATTTTCAAAAACTAGAATTTGGGGAAAGCTTGGATTAGATCTTGGATTGTGTTCTTGGAGCCTTCTATGGTAGTTTTACGTTTCTAGAGGTAGGGTTTTTATCCTAAGTAAGGTTATTTTTAACCTATGATGAATATATGAAATGGGTGGCATGTTATGTGTATTTTAACACTTGCCTATTGTAGTTGATTTAATGGAAAATGGGTAGATTCAATTCTAGTATGTATTGGAAATTAAAAATTGCTAGTTTGTGATTTCTTGAAAGTTTTGATAAATGGGTATGTGGAAATCACTTAATCTAACTTTTTTTGAGTTATGTGATGAATTTGGGTAGTTTATGTGATTACATGATTTGGTGCCTTGAAGGTATTTGATAAAATACCTAAGTGAAATAAAGTGCGTTAATTGCATAAGATTATGTGATTACATGCTTGGGAAAAAATATAGTTAAATGCAAATGTTGATACATGCTCATGATATATTGATATGATGAGGATTTATGAAAATTATATGCTTTGGATAAAATTGGTCATTTTATCTGTTGAAATGGGGTTGAGATTGTTCATATGTCATTTATAGCATTTTGGACATAATATTGAATTTGCAATCGTACATTACATTGCATATGCATGGAGACATCGCATGTGACGCTCCAAAATTCGGGGGTCCTTTATTCACCGTTGATCCTCCGTCAACCCACGGAAATACCCATGGATGTCACTTGACCCCACACCACGCCGATAACTTTTCCCGTAACTGGGGCTTTTGTCCACAATTGTGATATGTGTTCCTTTAATCATTTAAACCCAACCAAAATCCAATATGCTTAAAAACATCACATTTATAGTTCATTCACCCCCTTTAACAAAAAGGTTACGTAGTCCAAAGGCATAGCAAACCAATTTTAAAATTTCAGATTTTTAGACTGGCTACCGGTAGAAGTTTATGGACCTATCGGTAGCTCGAGTCCACTGGACCATGAGCTACCGGTTGACTACCGGTAGTCATTACCTGCTGGACCATGAGCTACTGCTTGACTACCAGTAGCTCGGGACCGAAAGACAAAATTTTACCTGTTAACTACCGGTAGTTCCTACCGGTAGGTCCAGCCCAGATTTGCCAACTTCACCTGTTTTTCATCCTCAATTCATTTCAAACCTTTCTAAAACCAACCCAACCCTTACATAACATGTATTTGGCCATCCAACATAGTTTATATAAGATCTATTACAACACTCGCATGCGAATTCATTGAATTACATGCCAAAAATAAACATTTATCGTAATTTTACAAATTACTTTAAATAAGCCACATTACGACATCTTCATCAATGAGGCTCAAAGCGAGAACCATCCACCGGTGTAAACCCCATACCTGAAATATTTTCTCCTAAAGGATGAGTCACTCTCAAAAGAGTATTAAACCCCATACCTGAAATATTTTCTCATAAAGGATGAGTCACTCTCAATAGAGTATTTCCTAAATAGGCTACTCCTCAACCCAAATGCACATGAAATGCTCACATGCAACCAATTCACCATTCATACATTCCAAGCATAGATGTTATATCTACAATGCAATGCTATGGAATGAGATGAGACTCACTCTCACTATCTAACTCGAGCCTTTCCCGGCTCCTCGACACATGCAATTGCTAGTTGCATTTGCTTGTCATCCATGATCCCGAGCCCTTCCCGGCTCTCCAACACATGCAATTTTTCATGTGTATGATTTCGTCATTTATGTTATGCATCAAATGACATTATCAAACCGGGGTCTTGTGTGGGGTGAGTATTTATGAACTTACACCAATGGCACCTAATTGAAACGGGATTTAAGGACTTCCACCAACGGTCCCGCATACACCGACACACTTTATGGACTAATACAAACGGAAGTGCATATCCATATCACCATAACCTTACACCCGAGGGATCTTCTAGCCCTTCTTGCTAACTCCGACCCTCAACACCATGCAAACTGTGCGACTTGGCCAAGTCATCGACCTAGCTCACTCGAGCCCACTTGTCATCCACCAAGTGTGGTGTTGACTACACCATGCACTCACACCCACTAAATCGCGATGTTTCCGTGCATATGCAATGTAATATCTCATTGCAACTACAATATGATGTTCAAGACGCTATGTGTGCCATATGAACTATTCCAAACCCAATTCACATAATTCATGACAAATTACAACAAAAGCATATAATTCACAGGTTTCACAATGTCAATAAATCAATATGCATTTATCAACATTTTATCCATAACTCAAGTCCAAGCATGTTATCTCATATTAAGCAATTTTGCACTTCCAAATCAAGACATTATGTAAACACATAACATGCCCACAATTCACATAATTCAAGAAATTACATAAGCAATTTCTACATATCCATTTCAAGATAGAATATATTCTACCTAATTTCAATACCCATTTCACCAAATCACTTCTGTAGGCAAGTCATATATATATCTATATTGACCTACCCATTTCATCATAACATTTGAAGTGGTGAATAAACCTAAGTAGGAGAACCCCCTATCTCTTGAAACGTGAAACTAGTTGTAGAAGCTCCAAGGAACCAACCCAACTCAATCCCAAGCTCTTCCAAGAATTTTGGTTTTCTCACATTTGGTGAAAGCCCTTATTTTTGGTGTAGACGTGTAGCTCTTGCCGAGGAGACCAACTTTAGTTCCTGGCCCGAGTGGAATCGAGCTCTCTAGCTCCGTAAATCGTAGAGAGAAGTTGGAGAAAACCTTGAGCTTCCCTCTCCTCTCTATCGGCTGAGCAATAGTTGAGCAATGGGGGAAAAAAATAATTTTTTCCCTATTTATATTTTTAGAATACTTGGCCTACAAAGCGCCATACGACCCTTTTAATTCCGGGTCTGTTTTCATCTCGAAACGATTAAATTTTGCTTCGGTTCAAGTTCAAAATATTTTTACTTTGTCTTGACTTCATTTATTTTCAAAACTCATAATATTCCTAAAAAAATTCGTATTTGGGTCTCCCATGGTCCGACCGTCTCGTAAAATGCCAAAAAAATTGACTATCTCATAGTTCGATGAAAATAGACATGATAACTAAATTTCGCATGACGAATCCAACAATGATGTCCGTTTCGTCATCCGAGCTTTAGAAAAATTTAGGTTTACAACCTGAACCATTATAGTGGTAAATTATCATTTTACCCTTTATTCATAAAAGTTCAATTTTACCCCGGTTTTACATTCTTCTCCCCGTAAAAAAATTTCATCCCCGAAATTCATATACAAATGCACACTTAATCACATGCACATGCAACAAGTAATCTTCTACCTAAATTCGTAGACATGTACCTCCATCCTCGAATAAGAACGGATTACTAACATGAACGGTGTCCTCACGCTCCCACGTCGCCTCCTCCATTCTACGGTGCTGCCACAGTACCTTCACTAGTCTCACAGTCTTGCCTCGCAAAACTTGCTCCCAGCTATCCATGATACGCACCGGTCCCTCCTCGAAGGCCTCATCCGCATCAACCATCAATTCACCCCAATCCACCATATGTGTCGGATCTGGAGTATACTTTCAGAGCATAGAGACATGAAACACTGCGTGAACACCCGATAAATTTGGCGGTAATGCCAACCTGTAAGCCACTGTACTCACCCTCTCGAGTACCTCGAAGGGCTCAATAAACCTCGGCGATAACTTCCCTTGCTTCTCAAATATGACCACTCCTCTCTTAGGTGTCACCTTTAAGATGACGTGATCTCCCACCTCAAATTCTAGAGGTTATCACTGTCTGTCAGCGTAGCTCTTCTGCTAGCTTTGAGTCTTAAGAAGACGCTTCCTTATTAGGTCCACCTTCGCTGAAGTGTCCCTAATCAAATCTGGACCTATAAAGGGTCTCTCTCCAACCTCTGTCCAACACACCGAGGAACGACAAGGCCTCCAATATAGTGCCTCATAGGGTGCCATCTGTATGCTCGCCTGATAACTATTGTTGTAGGTGAAATCCACTAAGGGTAAATGTTCTTCCCAGCTACCCTTAAGGTCTAGGACACATGCCCGCAGCATGTCCTCCAAAATTTGGATGGTCCTCTCCGACTGACCGTCTGTCTAGGGATGAAAGTCTGTACTCATCGTCAACTGTGTCCCCATGGCTCGCTGAAAACTCTCTCAAAAGTGAGTTGTAAACTTGGGGTCCCGATCCGACACTGTAGATACGGGCACCCCATGCAGTTGGACTATCTCCAGTATATATAGCTTGTAGAATTCTTCCAATCTCAAGGTCATTCGCATTGCCAAAAAGTGTGCCGACTTGGTAAGCCGGTCCACTATCACCCACACCGCGTCATATACCCGCAATGTTCGTGGCAAGTAGGTCACAAAGTCTATCGTGACATGCTCCCACTTCCACTCCACCACCTTCAAGGGCTGGAGCAACCCTGCTAGTCTTTGGTGCTCGGCCTTGACCTACTGACACGTAAGACATGTACTGACAAAGTCTCCAACGTGCTTCTTCATCCCACTCCAATAATATTAGCGACGAAGATTATGATACATCTTTGTGCCACCTGGATGAACTACAAAATGGGAGCAATGAAACTCCCTAAGGATCTCCTCTCTCAGATAAGCCAACTGAGGAGCTACAACCCTTCTTGGATACCGAAGACTACCATCCGAGTGAATGGTCCAGCCCTCGTCACCTGTACCTGCCTGTACACGATCCCAGATGGACAATAGCTCTGTGTCCTGACTCTGGGACTCAATCACCCTGCTCAATAGGGAAGGCATAGCCACCAAACTTTCCAAAGTACCTTGAGCTTAACCCATATAATGTAGCCCGAATTGCTCCATAGTCTTGAGCATAAACCACTCCCGGGAAGCCACACTTGCCAAGACTCTCCGTGACTTTCAGTTGAGTGCATCTGCTACCACATTTGTCTTACCGGGATGGTAATGCAAAGTGAAGTCATAATCTTCCAAGTACTCTATCCACCTACGTTGCCTCATGTTGAGGTCACGTTGTGTAAAGATGTATTTCAGACTCTTATGGTCTAAAACCACCTCAAACTTCTCGTCATACAAATAGTGGCACCAAGCCTTCAAGGCAAAGACAATGGCCACCAATTCAATATCGTGCGTGGGGTAGTTCTTCTCGTGGTTCTTTAACTGTTGAGAACCATATGCCACCACCCTCTCAGACTGCATCAAAACACAACCGAGTTCGTCTTTGGAGGCATCACAGTACACTATATACATATGTCCCCTCTCCGAAACTATCAGAATAGGAGCTGAAGTCAACCTCCTCTTTAACTCCTAGAATGCTTTCTCACAAGTATCATTCCACTCAAACTTGACCTCCTACCGGGTCAATCTCGTCATAGGTCCAGCCAGTCGAGAGAAGTCCTCAATGAACCTCCAATAGTACCTTGCCAATCCCAAGAAGCTACGTATTTTGAAGACCGACTTCAATCTCTCCCAATTCATTACTGCCTCAACCTTTTCCGGGTCTACAAATACACCCAAAGTAGACACCACGTGTCCCAAGAATTTCACCTCTGTGAACCAAAACTCACATTTGCTGAACTTCGCGTACAATTGATTGTCCCTCAAGGTGTGGAGAATAATCCTCAAGTGACCCTCATGGTCCTCCTCAGACTTGGAGTAGATCAGAATGTTGTCAACAAACACCACGACAAACTAATCTAAATAGGGTTGGAACACCCTATTCATGAGATCCATGAATGTCGTTGGGGCATTCATAAATCCAAATGGCATCACTATGAACTCGAAATGCCCATACCGCATTCTAAATGCTGTCTTAGGGATATCTGTCTCCCTAATCCTCAACAGATGGTAACCCGTGCGGAGATCTATTTTAGAATAGACTTGCACTCCCTTCAGTTGATCAAACAGATCATCGATCCTCGGCAAAGGGCACCTATTCTTGATAGTAATCCGGTTTAACTGTCAGTAGTCTATACACAGTCATAGTATCTTATCTTTCTTCTTGACAAACAATGCTGGAACGCTCCATGGCAAAGTGCTCGGCCTAATAAAACCTTTGTCCAACAATCCTTGTAATTGGACCTTGAGTTCTTGCAACTTAGCTAGTGCCTTCCTATAAGGGGCCATAGAAATGGGAGAAGTACCGGAATGCAACTCGATGTTGTAGTCCACATCCCTATGGGGAGGTAATCCCGGTAGTTCATTCGAAAAACATCCGCATACTCACAAACAACTTGAGGTAGGCCCAACTCCTGTCTCACCTCGTCCTCTAGAGTAAGGCTCGCATGCCAACCCATCAACTGCCCGTGTCATCGAGAGTCGTACACGGCTTGGGGCAAGGCGTCGTGCTTTTTCCCCTGAAACTTGAAACAAATACCTTCCGACATATAGGCACTGACTTTCTTACGATCACAATCAATAACAATATGGTGTGCTATCAACCAATCCATCCCTAGGATGACATCAAATTCTTACATGTCTATAACCCTAAGGTCCACGGTGAGTAAGACCCCCAAGATCTTTAACTCACAATCCCGACATATCTGATCAACACTCACCCTAGCTCCTAGGGGAGAACTCATATATAATGGCTCTTCCAAGGTATGAACCTCTAAGCCCAATTCTCTAACACAGGATGCAGAAATGAATGAATGCGATGCGCCAGAGTCAAATAACACCCTAGCCCATAAGCGAGAGAGCAAAAATATACCCTGGATGACTAACTGATCCACTGGCTCAGAATGAGGTGTGATGGCGTAGACACGCCCCTGGGTCCCCAAAGTTCTAGTTTGCAAGCCCTGCCCTCGGCCTCGACCCATGCCTGGCCTATTTAGCCTAACTGTGGAGTCCCTGCTCTGAAAGTGGTAGGGGCCTGAGTAGCACCTTGGAACTGAAATTGAATTCCCTAGCCCATGACGGGGTAGGGAGGAATATAGTGTGTCTGTGGCTGCCCTACTGAAGATTGGGTCTGAGATGTACCGTAATCCTGGGGTCCTTGCCTTTGAGGGCAATCCCGCTTCATGTGATCCGGCTGGTAGCAATAAAAATAAGTCTTTTGGCCTACCTGGTAGGTAGTCCTAAAGCTTCCCCCACCTTGGGAGGATCGACCTTGGCCTTGGCCTTGATAGCCGCGGCCCTGTCCCTGAGACCTTGTGGGGTAGAAGTCCTTTGCTTCTTTCTCGAGCCAGAAGAAGAGGATTGACCCTCCTTCTTCTTATCCTTAGCACTAGCCTCTCGGGTGCTTCGTGCATCTTCAACTTCCCTCTCAATAGCCTTGGCTGTCTCGACCATTGTGTTCATGTCTTGTAGGCGAAGGCCCACAATCTTTCCTCGGATGGATAATTTTAAACAATCCTCAAACTTTCTTAATTTGGTCATGTCAGTGGCCATGTAATCATCGGCAAAGCGGGCCTAGTTCAGTGAACTTGGCCACGTACTCCATCATCATCATTGTCCCTTGTTTCAATTCTAAGAATTCCCAGGCCTTTGCATGTCGAGCACTCGTTGGGAAATACTTACCCATGAAGAGCTCCTGGAACTCTCCCCACGTCATGGTCTCCAAGTTCTTGGAAGCTGTCACCCAATCCCACCATACTTGGACTTCTCCTTCTCCTTCTAGCTGGAATGCAGCTAGGGTTGAATTCTTGATGTTGCAAGTTTTGATAGCTTAAATGTTGCAACTATGTTGGATGTGTGGTAATGGCATGGACACAATAAATGAAGAATTGGAGGCTTAAAAGTGAAGAAATCAAGGAGGTATTGGTGTTTTGGAACAATGGCACCAGCTGCCAAATCACTGGGAAGCATTACCTCGGTTCTCCTCCATTTTTACCATGATCTACTCCGAATCTGGAAAAGTTCAAAACATGAAAGTTGTATATCTAGATGTCTTATGTATGGTGTCAAAATTTCAGCTCAATCCAACGGTTATATAAAGGGTTATACCATTTCTACCGAAGGTGGTCAAGTGCAGAAAAATAGTACCGGTACCACGAACCTTTTGGCCGAAAAACAGCCTGTAACTCAACTTTGAGGCTTGGGGGTCCCACTTACACTTCTCCCACTTGCCCCCCCACATTTCCTGACACAAGATCAGGCATCCCTTACACACTTGGAAGGCTTGGCATTAATGAAGTATGGGAGAAGAATGAGCTGCACATGGGGTTGCAAGCTACCTCTTTCTTAGCCTGTCAAGGGCCATCATCTCACCTCCCATTGATGGGAAGCCTGCACACACCTTGGGGGGACCACCTTGCACGAAAATGAAAGGTTCACACACCATTATATTCAGCATTATTCAGCATTTCAAAAAGTGGCTACCTAAGCTTAGGAATAGATATAAAGAGAGAGTTCCAAGGTTGAAGATGATGAAGAGTAAATTTTGTTTTGCATTTTCTTCTCCCATTTCACTTGCTATTGTTGTAGTAAGCTTTCATACTCTTGTAATCTTCATTTTATTACCTTAATGTCATTTATTTCAAGTCTATTTCAAGTTTAGTTGTGTAACTTAGATTTCACCATTTATTCTTTCAAGTTCTTCATTTCTTAGTTTAAAATGGGTACTGTTGATTTCTCTTCTTAGTTTAAGATTTCTTGCATGTAGTTAAGTTTCAATCTCCATTTCATCCTTGTCTCTTTACATTATGAATATCTTGCTTTTAATATGAGTAGTTAGGATTTAAGTCGGTTAATCCAAGGGAAGACCTCCTCTTGGGGATTCCATTTCAACTCTTCTTCATTCCTCCCTTTTGAGTCAAATGGTTCGGTTTAACGGCGTTGAGAGTGGAGGAGTTGGTGAGCCGTTGATATCCCGTAGGCCCAGTCACGGGTTATACTTAGATACTCACCAATCTCGTCCCTAGCTTCCCCCGAATCAATCGTTCATTCATGCTCAATCGGAGGAAGACTTTGAGTTGATTTGGTATTCCCATTGGAATGAATCCTTTAGATTAGCCAACACTTGTTTTCTTGCATTTTCATTTACAAACCAAACACAAAACTCAAATACAAGATTTTACACTTTCTTTTCACTTTTGAAAAATCACTTTCACAAAACTTCCTTTCCTTCCCTGAGGAGACGACCTTGGAATACTCTTCCAAGTAAAACACGACACACGAAAGACTCCTTGCGATTGGGGAGCGCTTTTGTGCACATTCCACATTTCAATTCACACATATTTTGTTCATCCATTTTCCACCATTCACATTCAGTTGTTTCCTATCTCTTGTATTATCCCGAGGGAGAGTGACACTCCCTTCACACATAAGCCATACTCATTTGAGGGTGGTGTTGAGAGGTAAGGAACGACAACCGTTACCAATCAATCATTTTGAGAAGATTGGTAACGGTTGATTGGTAAGCCTCGGCAACGGCGTCAAAAATGATTGATTGATAAACCTAACCTCAACTAACCCCTAATTACTCTCCCTCAAATGATGCAATACATGGCCGGGGGAGAAAGATGTCTTCCCCTAGGGATAGTGTCAAAAGTAAAGGCAATAAGGCAAGGGAAATGGAATAATGTAAAATGGGATGTGTGTGCACAAAAGTGCTCCCCAATCGCAAGGAGTCTTTCGTGTGTTGTGAGTTACTTGGAAGAGTATTCCAAGATCGTATCCACAGGGAAGGAAGTGGATCAAGATTGAAGTGATTTTGTGAAAATGAAAATGTAAAATCCTTTGTCTTGAGAGTTGGTTGGTGAAATGTGTGCTAATGAAGATGTAATGGGAAACAAGTGTTGGCAAGTCCAAGAGGTTACTCCAATGGGTATGTCACCTCAACTCAACCCACTCCTCCGATTGAGTGTGAATGAATGTTTGATTCACGAAAAGCCGGGGGTGATATCGGTGAGTATCTAAGCATAAACCGTGACTAGGCCTACGGTTTATCAAAGTCTCATCGAATCATCCACCTTCAATCCGGTCAAAACAAACCATTTGACTCTAAAGGGAGGGTGGAGAAAGAATTGAACTGGTGTGCCCAAAGAGAGGTCTCCCTTGGTCTTGCCAACTAGAAGATTTAGCTATTCATACTTGAAATGAGAATGACTTTGTAATGAAAGTGCATTGTAATGAAATGAGGGTCTAGGGTGACTAAATGCAATCACTCACAAGCTAAGTTTGAAAGAGATGAAAACCCATTTTGAATCCATGAAAAATGAAGAACTTGAGAACATTAATGGTATAACATTTAACATAGCATTAAACTAGGAACCAACATAAAATAATCTAGCATTCATCACATTCAAAGAAGTTCTAAGGATCCTTACAAAGCATTCAAAGCTGAAACAATAGAGAATACATGAAAAAACGTCACTTTCCCTCTCTAGAAACCACTATTCTTTTTCTTTTCACCTTGAAAACTTCTCTCTCTATATTTCATGCAATAAAAATGTAATAATCCATTCCAACCGCTCTTTCTGGAGAAGTAAGCTGCTCCCCTCCAAAAACGTGCAAGAGAGCATGGCTGACCCTCTGGAGGTGACAGTCAACCAAAGGGGTTAGGGGGCAGCTAGGGCCAGACCCATGTCAGGGGCTATTTTCTATCCTTATTTCTCACTCCTCATTAAATGTTGTAGCTCCAGGGTTCAAAGGAAGGAGAGGGCCCGCTGATCAGTATTCTGAGTGTGTCAGAGAAGTGGTGGAGTCACAATGGTGGGGCCCTCAAAACAGCCGAGCAGATCTGTAGAATTTGGGCACGTCAGGAACGTGGTACCGGTACCTGGTACCAGTACCATATGGTACCGGTAACGAGTACCGGTACCCCGATTCCAGTAGGTTTTGGGTACCGGTACTAGGTACCGGTACCATTCTGCTTCCATATCTGCAACTCTTGATTTCTTTGCTCCTGAGCTATCCTCAACCTATCTTTTCAATTCCTTTCAGCCCAAGAGGTGTGGGAGGGTCTTTAAAACTGTGATTGTCTCCATTCAACTGCAAGTACAACCACATGGCGTTAAGACTTCAATTATCATACTTTATATTATCTAAAGCTTAAAAGCAAACAAAATGAGTTGATTAGCATCTTAGAATATACAAAGTTGTGTGCTAATCAGCAGTGATGCCTTAAAATTCGGGGGTCCTTTATTCACCGTTGACTCTCTATCAACCCGCGAAAATACCCGTGGATGTCACTTGACCCGACATCGCGCCGATAACTTTTCGAGTAACATGGTTTTTGCCCACAATTGTGATATGTGTTCCTTTAATCATTTAAACCCAACCAAGATTCAATGTGCTTAAAAACATCACATTTATAGTCCATTCACCCCCTTTAACAAAAAGGTTATGCAGTCCAAAGGCATCACAAAATAATTTTAAAATTTCATATTTTTAGACTGGCTACTAGTAGGTGTTTATGGACCTACCGGTAGCTCGGGTCCACTGGACCATGAGCTACCGGTTGACTACCGGTAGTCGCTCAAGTTTCAGACTTTTATACTGGCTACTGTTACGTGTTTATGGAGCTACCAGTTGACTACCGATAGTTATTACCTGTTGGACTATGAGCTACCGCTTGATTACTGGTAGCTCAGGACCGAAAGACAAAATTTTACCTGTTAACTACCGGTAGTTCCTACCGGTAGGTCCAGCCCATATTTGCTTACTTCACCTGTTTTTCATCCTCAATTCATTCCAAACCTTTCTAAAACCAACCTCACCCTTACATAACATGTATTTAGGCATCCAACATAGTTTATATAAGATCGATTACAACATTCGCATGCGAATTCATTGAATTACCTGCCAAAAATAAACATTTATCGTAATTTTACAAATTACTTTAAATAAGCCACATTCCGGCTTCTTCATCCATGAGGCTCAAAGTGAGAACCATCCACCGACGTAAACCCCATACCTGAAATATTTTTTCATAAAGGGTGAGCCACGCTCAATAGAGTATTTTTTAAATAGGCTACTCCCCAACCCAAATGCACATGAAATGCTCACATGCAACCAATTCACCATTCATACATCCCAAGCATAGATATTCTATCAATGTTGAAAATTTACAATGCAATGCTATGCAATGAGATGAGGCTCACTCTCACTATCCAACTCGAGCCTTTCCTGGCTCTTCAACGCATGCAATTGCTAGTGTGCATTTGCCCGTCATCCATGATCTTGAGCCCTTCCAGGCTCTCCAACACATGCAATTTTTCATGTGTATCATTCTGTCATTTTTGTTATACATCAAATGACATTATAAAACCGGGGTCTTGTGTGGGGTGAGTATTTATGGACTTACACCAACGGCACCCAGTCGACACGGAATTTATGGACTTCCACCAATGGTCCCGTGTACACCGACACACTTTATTGGCTAATACCAACAGAAGTGCGTATCCAAATCACCGGGCCTTACACCTGAGGGATCTTCTAGCCCTTTTTCCTAACCCCGACCCTCAACACCATGCAAACCGTGCGACTCGTCCAAGTCATCGACCTAGCTCACTCGAGCCCACTTGTTATGCCCCAAGTGTGGTGTTGACTACACCATGCACTCACACCCACTAAATCGCGATGTTTTCGTGCATATGCAATGCAATGTCTCATTGCAACTACAATATAATGTTCAAGACGCTATGTGTGCCTTATGAACTATTTAAAACCCAATTCACATAATACATGGCACATTACATCAAAAGCATATAATTCTCATGTCTCACAATGTCAATAAACCAATATGCATTTATCAACATTTTATCCAAAACTCAAGTCCAAGCATGTTATCTCATATTAAGTAATAACACACTTCCAAATGAAGACATTATGTAAACACATAACATGCCCACAATTCAAATAATTCAAGAAATTACATAAGCAATTTCTACATACTCATTTCAAGATAGAATATATTCTACCTAATTTCAATACTCATTTCACCAAATCACTTCTATAGGCAAGTCATATATATATCTATATTAACCTGCCCATTTCATCATAACATTTGAAGTGGTGAATAAACCTAAGTAGGAGAACCCCCTAACTTTTGAAGCGTGAAACAAGTTGTAGAATCTCCAAGGAACCAACCCAACTCAATCCCAATCTCTTCCAAGAATTTTGGTTTTCTCACCTTTGGTGAAAGCCCTTGTTATTGGTGTAGATGCGTAGCCCTCGTCGAGGAGACCAACTTTAGTTCCTGGCCCGAATGTATTTGAGCTCTCTAGCTCCGTAGATCGTAGGGAGAAGTAGGAGAAAACCTTGAGCTTCCCTCTCCTCTCTATCGGTCGAGCAATGGATGAATAATGGGGGAAAAATCTGATTTTTTCTCCTATTTATATTTTTAGAATACTTGGCCCACAACGCGCCACACGACCCTTTTAATTTCGGGTCTGTTTTTGTTTCGAAACTATTAAATTTGGCTCCGATTCAAGTTCAAAATATTTTTACTTTGTGTTGACTTTATTTATTTTCAAAACTCATTATATTCTTAAAAATTCGTATTTGTGTCTCCCAGGGTCCGACCACCTCGTAAAACACGAAAAATTCGACTATCTCAGAATTTGATGAAAATTGACGTGGTAACTAAAATTAGCCAGACGAATCCAATGGTTAGGTTCGTTTCATCATCCGAGCTTTAAAAAAATTCAGATTTACAACCCGAACTATTGTAATGGTAAATTATCGTTTTACCCTTTATTCATAAAAGTTCAATTTTACCCAGGTTTTACATCTCATTCTTGGGTGTTGACATGAGTGTGGATGTGGATGCATAGCTAGATCAAACACCACTCTTGTAGAATGATTCATGGGCTCGGGGTAGTTGGGCCAAGGTTTGACCGAGTCACATGGTTTGCTTTGAAAATAAGGTCGGGGTTATCAAGAAGGGCTAAAAAATTCCTCGAGTGCAAGACCTGGTGACTGGGATACATGATTAATACTCAAATATAGCATATTCCTATACCCCCTTTTTCGGACTAATTGTACTTTGATGGAGTTTAATTAATGAGGTTTCAGGTCATAAAATGAACAAGGATTGAAGGTCATTAAAAAGAGCCATTGAAGGCAAAAATAGCTCACTAAGGAACAAATTGCAAAAGCCTTGAAGAAAGAACCAACGTTCGAACGTCATAACCGTTCAAACGGTGGAAAGAAACCAAGCAATCTATTACAGACCACAAAGCAGCCAAGAACCAAAGACCTGAGGAACAGAGAAACCGTTTGAACGTTTGTAACCACCATTCGAACGACCACTGGAGCAAGGACAAGATCAGACTGACTGAAGAAATGGAATGTTGCAGACTTGCAGTCAGAAGGCCCAGGTACTTGAGTGCCACGTTCGAACGCCCAAATCGTTCGAACGCTTCCTGGAATTATTGGAGAGACAGAGCAGTCAGACTTTGCTTAGACTTTGAGGGAGCTTTGTACAAGGGACCTGGAGGAAGATTTGCACAAAAGACCTGGAGAAAGATTTGCACAAGAAAACCACGTGTCTTCTGACCTGAATGACAGACAGTGACTACATCTGTCGTTAAACGATGTAGAGCAAAGACAGAAAAACTGTTCGAACGCCCAAACCATTTGAACGGTGGGGACAGACTGCCTGCAGAGTGGTTGACTTTTTACTTTGACTTTGACGCCCAGCTCTATTCTTTTACCCCCTCCCTTGCCTATATATACCCTTAGTTTGGGGAGGGAGAAAGGTGACTCGGCACAAAACACTTGGTAGCCAACATTTCTCATTTGTAGTTCTTCTTTTTTTTCTTAGTATTATTTCTTTGCTAGATAATGGGGAAGTTAAATCCCTAATCCTTTTCTTTCCGTTAATGCTTACATTTACAATTGCTTAAGAGTTTTAATTCCTATATTTACATTTAGTCTTTACGTTTATGTTCTTGATTTACATTTAGTCTTTATATTTATGTCTTTATTTACTTCTAGTCTTTATATTTATGCTTTTACATACACGCTTTTAATTATGTCTTGCACTTTCATTATTTGAGCTCCCTTCTTGCTTAGAAGAGTGAAACTCATCCACTTTTCCAAAGCTTTACCAAAGCTGTGAAGGGTGGAACGTGATTCACTCATTCTTCGTTGAAGATTAGCTCCTTGTTAGTTATACTTATACTTTTACTTTGCGAAGTCCTCTACTTAGAGGAATAAGCATCACTCACTTTTCTAGCTTTACCAAAGCTATGAAGAGTGAGTAGTTTCTCATTCACTCTTTAATAACAGGTGAAGGACATGTAGTAATTATCCGGATATTATATGATGCTTTGTTCTAATGCTTAATGTTTATATCCCCTTGTTTATTGGATGATTGATTGCATCTAGCAAAGCTAAGGTACTTTGTATAATCGAAGGTTTTTCTATGACACAGATGTCTCTTGCATGGAAAGACTCCTCGGTTTAAGGCAAGTACCCCGGCTAGATCTTCATGACTACCCTTTAATCATCACCATTATCAAGCTTCATTTAAAAGGATGGAACATTAAAATCATGGTTGGATGTCACATGGGAACACTTGCTTGTTTGTGGACGCGATAACTCTCGGTGCAAACAATTCTTGTAAATTTCTATAAGACATTGGAACCATAATTTTAATTCTCACAATCCATCTTTATTTTTCGATTAACTTGATGTTGACACGGGAGTTAATTGAGTTATCAAGCAAAAATATAATATTTCGGATAGTTGGCTACATGTCTCGATCCTCGAACTAAAGAGTGACTTCTCCGTCATTTGAATCAATCGTTATTGGCTACTTGAAGGGCAGAGCTGGTGATGCCAGTGGATTTGGTGGAGATGGAGGGGACTGAAAGGAATTGATTGTTCTTTTTGTGATTATGGATATTTTCCTTTTTACTGTTTAGTTTATGTATGCATTGTGTTGAACAGTTTGCTACTACTTTTTGTTGGATGAATGGGATCATTAATGGTTGATTTATCGAATGATCATATCTTGTGAATGGAATGATTCAGTTCATCTGGTTAAAAGCATTTGTAAAATTGGCATTTTAACAATTCTTGTTGATTAAAAAAAACATGTGGATTTTGAGATTGCTTGTTAAAGTAACTTATTGCATGATCCGTTTGACACACATGTTGGCAATCTTGACCTCAGGTCACAACTCTTTTAACTGATATTATTTATATGCTTACATTATGAAATGAACATGAGTATTTGTTGTTCTCAAAGTACACGATGATCAAACTCGAAAATAGAATCGGTAGATAACCGACATTTCCTGTAAAACCTGACATGATCAGTGGAGATTACAAAGGATACCATGGTTAGTTTTGAACGTTGCGATGCTTCAGAGAGAACACCAACATCTACTCAAGAAAGGTTTTCTTTCATCGCCTATCTTTTAATAATCTCATTATTTTTTTGTTTTGATTGATACAACTAATGTGATCTATTGACATATCATGTAATAAATACAGGCGAGACGACACATGCGTATGTACATGCATGAGAAAGGTTCTTAGGCCATCTTTGGATCAATTTTGAGCCTCAGCCAATCCTTTCACAAAAGTACGACCCTAGTCAGCCATGATTGAGCTTTTCAAAATATAAATTCTTTTCCAAAAAGCCGATATGATGACCAAGCCACAAGGAAAAATATTTGACCTACCTTGCGATCTAATTTTCTTACACTCTTGTATAAATTTGAAGGATACAAGAAAAGCAAGGAAACTAGAAAAGATACTGGAGGCTACGGTTCCACGAAAAGAAAGGCGATGAAAACAACCGGAAAAAAAAAGGAAAAGAGGTAAAGATACAGGGAATTGCCAAGAAAGTGAAAAAATTGGGAAAATGAAAGAAAGAAGTCCCATTCCCAAAAGAAATGTCGAAAAGCTAACCAGAGGTGCGCTAAAGTGCATAAAAGAGATAGCATTTTTGAAACTCCATTTACGTCATTTCGTTAGCCACTGACCTCTAGCCACATTACAACCTATAAAAGCCCCAATTGATCTCAAGTCTGATGCATATGCATGTTGTTAATTACAAGTTGGGGTATGTTATAGAACATTTCGTTATTTGTATCAATATTCTTCCATGAGGTTATGCCAAGAGCATGACGAGTCTATTTGCTATAAAGTCTCATTCCTTTACTAAATTATGCATGCAATTTTTGATTGGCCATCTTCTGATTACATGCTCAGTGAGAAATAAGTCACCATAGTCAGAGTGAATCTTTCGTTGAGAGCATCCCTATGAGAGATTTGGGAAGTCAAAACTATCCATGAAGGGTGATTAAAGTGGAATGTTTGTTATGCACCAATTCTTGTTTCTAGAATGATCATCCAACTACAAAGGAATTTCAAATGCTAATGTGTCAAAAGTTGATTTTTGCATAGGGATAGTACCAATGGTGAAAAGCATGCAGTCCTTAAAGTCAAAAAATTAAGGGATGGGAGTCTCAATGACCATGATGATAATTTACTTTAATCAGCAATCTTACAGTTACATTTGTTTGACTGAAGTTTGTGGGTAGCTTCACTGAAAACCCTCACGAGACAACACTCGTCCTCTAGGGTAAACCTAGAGGTTTCACGGCTTGTTGCATAAGCTAAATGCAATTGGATAACTTACGAAAAAGGTGTTAGAAATAGATTTATATTTTAATTGTTGTATTACTACGGACTAGCAATATCTAGGTTGGGGGTGTGATTAATACTCAAATATAGCATATTCCTATACCCCTTTTCGGACTAATTGTACTTTGATGGAGTTTAATTGATGAGATTTCAGGTCATAAAATGAACAAGGATTGAAAGTCATCAAAAAGAGTCATTGAAGGCAAAAACAGCTCATTAGGGAAAAAATTGCAAAAGCCTTGAAGAAAGAACCAACATTCGAACGTCATAACCGTTCAAACGATGGTAAAAAACCAAGCCAGTTGTTACAGACCACGAAGCTGCCAAGAACCAAAGTTCTGAGGAGCAGAGAAATCGTTCGAACGTTTGTAACCACAGTTCGAACGACCACTGGAGCAAGGACAAGATTAGACTGACTGAAGACTTCGCGTGTTGCAGACTTGTAGTCAGAAGGCCCAGGCACTTGAGTGCCACGTTTGAACGCCCAAACCGTTCGAATGCTCCCTTGAATTATTGGAGAGACAGAGTAGTCAGACTTTGCTTGGACTTTGAGGGAGCTTTGTACAAGGGACCTGGAGGAAGATTTGCACAAAAGAACTGGAGAAAGATTTGCATAAGAAAACCACGTGTCTTCTGACCTGAATGATAGACAGTGACAGCATCTGCCGTTGAACGATGTAGAGCAAAGACAGAAAAACCATTCGAACGCCCTAACCGTTCGAACGGCGTGGACAGACTGCCTGCAGAGTGGTTAGCTTTTCACTTTGAATTTGACGCCCAACTTTATTCTTTTACCCCTCCCCTGCCTTCTACTTGCCTATATATACCCTTAGTTTGGGGAGGGAGAAGGGGGACTTGGCACAAAACACTTGGTAGCCAATATTTCTCATTTGTAGTTCTTCTATTTTGTCTTAGTATGATTTCTTTGCTAGAGAGTGGGGAAGTTAAATCCCCATTCCTTTTCTTTCTGTTAATGCTTACATTTACAATTGCTTAAGTGTTGTAATTCCTTTATTTACATTTAGTCTATACGTTTATGTTCTTGATTTACATTTAGTCTTTACATTTATGTCTTTATTTACTTCTAGTCTCATTTATGCTTTTACATACACGCTTTTAATTATGTCTTGTACCTTCATTATTTGAGCTCCCTTCTTGCTTAGAAGAGTGAAACTCTTCCACTTTTTCAAAGCTTTACCAAAGCTGTGAATGGTGGAACCTGATTCACTCATATTTCGTTGAAAATTAGCTCCTTGTTAATTATACTTTTACTTTGCGAAGTCCTCTACTTAGAGGTATGAGCATCACTCACTTTTCTAGCTTTACCAAAGCTATGAAGAGTGAGTAGTTTCTCATTCACTCTTTAGTAACAGGTGAAGGACATGTAGTAGTTATCCGGATATTATATGATGCTTTGTTCTAATGCTTAATATTTATATCCCCTTGTTTATTGGATGATTGATTGCATCTAGTAAAGCTAAGGTACTTTGTATAATCGAAGGTCTTTCTATGACACAGATGACTCTTGCATGGAAAGACTCCTCGGTTCAAGACAAGTACCCCAGCTAGATCTTCATGACTACCCTTTAATCATCACCATTATCAAGCTTCATTTAAAAGGATGGAACATTAAAATCATGGTTGGATGTCACATGGGAACACTTGCTTGTTTGTGGATGCGATTACTCTTGGTACAAATAATTCTTGTAAATTTCTATAAGACATTGGAACCATAATTTTAATTCTCACAATTCATCTTTATCTTCCGATTAACTTGCTGTTGACGGGAGTTAATTGAGTTATCAAGCAAAAATATAATATTTTGGATAGTTGACCATATGTCTCGACCCTCAAAACTAAAGAGTGACTTCTCCGCCATTTGAATCAATCGTATATTTTTTCTAGAAAATTTCTTAGAAAGAATTTAATATTCTATTCAAGGAACTGACCCATATCTCACAATCCTAAAATCTCAAAGGTAACAATCAATTGGTCTCCTTCACCGATTACTTTGAAACACCAAAACTACTAGTTCCCTGTGGATTCGACTCCGGACTCAAACCAGATTATTATTACAACTTGACCGCTTGTACTTGGGTGTACACATTTCAGATCAAGTCAATACACATTCCCTTGGTTCAGCCCATAAAGTGTGTGGGTGTACGCGGAACCTTTGGTGGAAGTCCATGAATTTCGTGTGGGTTGGGTGACCATTGGTGTAAGTCCATGAATACCCATCTCAATAAAGACCCTAGATTTATAATGTTCATTTGTTGTGCAACATCAATAACGAATTCGTACACATTGGCATGGCATGTGTTACGGGAGTCAGTGAATGGCTCGAGTTGAAGTGCATGAGTGAGTCTCATCTCATTTCATGGCATGACATGGTGATTTCCAACATTGAATTACATATTCTTGATTGAAATGGTTGTTTCTTGTTGAATGTTGTATGTAGACATTTCATACGCACTTAGGTTGGGGAGTGACCTCTTTAGGAGATACTCTATTAAATGTGGCTCACTCTTTATGGGAAAATATTTCAGCTTCAGATTATACACTGGTGGACGGCTCGTATTTGGGGCCTGAAGGATGAAGAAAAGACAACTTTTGGCTTTTAATTCACGTTTGGTAAAACTATTATGAAAAACTACGCTTTTGTAAAACATTCGCTAAGTTAGTTTTTGAGCATGTAATGTATATAAAAGAATTGTAATCGAACTCATATGGACTATTTTTAATATAACATTGCATGCTGTTATATGAGTATAGATAAATAGACCTGGTGTTGTCAATGTTTACCCATTAATGGACCCAGTTTGGTCAATGTTATATGATTGTACATGTTGTATTTTTTGGTATAGCTCCCTATACAAAGGAGACTCTACTCGGATTTTGTTAAATTATGAATCCCAGTAAATGGGGCCTAATGGCGTGATATCGAGTTACACGGTATCCACAGATATTTTGCTGGTTTGAAGGGTGATCAATGGGTTGACAAGGGACCTCCAATTTTTGGGGCGTCACACATCGCACGGTGATTAGATTTTTAAAAGAAAATATTTTTTCTAGATTCAAAATTCCTCGAGCCATTATAAGTGATGGGAGTACACATTTTTGTAATAAAGTTTTCAAAAATTTAATGAAAAATATTTGATTTCCACAAAGTTTATGCCCTTTATCATCCTCAAACAAGTGGACAAATTGAATTGGCCAATAGGGAGATAAAATATATTTTGGAGAAAATAATTAACTCAAATCATAATGATTGGTCTTTGAGATTGACTGATGCGCTTTGGGCTTACCGAACTGTAAACAAAACTATTTTGAAAATGTCTTTTTATTGGCTAGTTTATGAAAAACCATGTTACTTGACTGTAGAATTGGAACATAGAGCATACTAGACAATCAAAATGATGAATTTGTGATATTGACTAAGCAAGTGCATCCCATAAACTTCAGATAAATGAATTAAAAGAATTGAGAAATGAAGCATATAAAAATTCAAAGATTGCCAAGGTCAAAATAAAAAAATTTCATGATAAAAATATTGTGTAGAAGTCCTTTGTATCTTCTCAAAAAGTTCTATTATATAATTCAAGGTCCCACATATTTCCTAGAAAGTTAAGATCAAGATGGATAGGCCCTTACATTGTTAAACAAGTATTTTAACGTAAGGCAATTGAATTTAAAAATCTATTAACAAGAAATGTTTTCAAATTGAATGGTCAAAGGCACAAGCCATATTATGATGGATTTGTTCAAAATGGGGATTCCATTCATTAATGGAACCAGAAGATGTGTCTTGAAAAGTTATCTTGAATATTTCATTGTAAATAATAGTACTAATGGTTTGCTATTTATTTTATAGAATAAGGTTTTGCACTATGGATTTGTCTTGCCTCTAGATCTTATTAGTTGTCTATAATTTTAGTTCATAATGTTATACATTGAGGACAATGTTAAATTTAGGATGGGGGAGGAAAAATCTATATTCGTCTTTATGACCGACAAACATTAAAGAATCAGATAGTGGGTCTTTTCTAAATTTTCTTCAATATATTTTTAAAAAATGGATGATTTTTTTTGGTTTAGTTTGGGTATGTTACACATTTTTTCGAAAGATAGACACTCTTTAATCATAGCAAAAGCAAAGGTTGCAAGAAAGTTAAAAAAATTTGGTTGTCAAGTAAAACCTTTGTACAAAAAAAGTTCATTTGCCAAACGCTAAAGAGAAAATCGACTCGGTGGTTATGTAAAATGCAGTCCATTAATGCATATGATAGAATTTAATCAATGCACCGAACCAATTTCAAGTCGAGCATTGAATCATCTCGATTGGATTAAGTATGGACAGAGTAAGGATTGCCCTGAGACGCCATCCTATTCTAGTCCAATGTTTTCAATATATGTGTAATGGAAAATTAATTGGTTCACTGATATTCTCAATTTAGAAGATTCTGATTAAAACTAATTATGATCGAAGTATCTAATCATAGGATGCATAGAAATGTATATAATTATAATATGATTTTGTGTGTTTGTAGAATTTGTGTTTATTAGATTATTAATGTGTAAATGTTTGAATTTAAACTGATTATTTGTAACTACATGGTGAAAACTGTAGTTAAATTGTCAAACCTATGTAAATTTGAATTTTTATGAAAAATGGAAAAACGGTAATTTGTCACTTCGGTTTGGGTTGAAAACTTGAATTTTTCTAGAGCTTGGATGATGAAACGGACATCACCGTTGCATTCATCTCATGAAATTTAATTACCCAGTTAATTTTTGTCAAATTTTTAGATAGTTAGATTGTTTTTGCGTTTTACAAGGGGACCAAGTGACGGATGACCTCAAAAACGAATTGAATTTGAATCGGGACGAAATTTAGTCATTTCGAGATGAAATCGGACTCGGGAATGAGGATTGTGTGGTGCAATGTGAACCAAGCATTTAAAAGGTATAAATAGGGGAGAAAATTTGTTTTTCTCTCCTTTTTCAATTAGGTCTTCACGTTGGAGAGGGAAAAGAGCAAAAAAGAGAGATTTTCAAACTTCTTTCTATGATCTATTACTTCTCGTCGCTCGAATCAACATGAGCCAAGAACAAAAGTCAATCTTCTCGTCGTGGGCTACACGACCATACCAAAGAGGACGAATTTCACCGAAATTTTAAAAATTAGATTTTGGGGAAAGCTTGGATTAGAGCTTGTTTTTGGTTCTTGAAGCTTCCTACGGTTATTTTACATTTCAAGAGCTAGAGTTTTCATCCTAACTAAGTTTATTTCCAACCTATGGTGATTATATGAAATGTGTAGGTTGTTAGATGTATTTAACACTTGCCTATTATTGTGAATTGATGAATGGGTATTAGAAATGGGTATAATAAATTATATCTCAAATTGAGTGTGTTAAAATTACTCAAAGTAGTTTCTTGAGTTATGTGATGGAATTGGACATTTTATGTGATTACATTATTTAGTGCCTCAAACGTGTTTGATTTAATGCCTAGGTGAAATTAAGTGTATTTTGCATAGATTATGTATAACATGCGTGGAAAATTGTTGTGGAATGTGGATGTTGATATATGCTAGATGATATATTGATATTATGAGGATTTTATGGAAATTATGTGCTTATGACATAATTAACCATTGTGCATGTTGAAATGTGGTTTAGATTGTTCATATGACACTCATACATATTGGACATGATATAGTATCACAATTGTACATTACATTGCATATGTACGGAGACATCACAGTAATGGGCATTATGCATGAGTGGGGGTGTGTGTGCATGGTTGTCATCAAACACCACTCTTGATGAATGATGTGTGGCTCCGGAAAGTTGGGCCAAGGTCCGGCTGAGTCGAACAGTTTGTATTGAAAATTGAGTTGGGGTTTGCAAGAAGGGCTAGGCTAGCCCTCGGGTGCAAGACCTGGTGATTAGGATACACACTCCCTTGGTTTAGTCCATAAAGTGTGTCGGTGTACGCGGAACCATTGTTGAAAGTCCATGAACTCCGTGTCGGTTGGGATTCCTGTTGGTGTAAGTCCATAAATACCCACCCCAAGAAAGACCCAGAAATTTTAAATAGTTATTGAATGAGTAACATCAATGACGGGGGCATAAAATGCTTGGATTTGAACGCATAGCATTTACTTGGGTTGAGGGATCTGGTGAGGGCTCGGGTTGATGTGCATGAGTGAGTCTCATCTCATTTCATGGCATGACATGGTGGTTTCCAACATTAAATTACATGTTCTTGATTGGAATGGTTGTTGCTTGTTGAATATTGGATGTGAATATTTCATATGCATCTAAGTTGGGGAGTAGCCTTTTTAGGATATACCCTATTGATTGTGGCTCACCCTTTATGAGAAAACATTTAAGGTGTGTAGTACACACTGGTGGAAGACTCTCATTTTGGGCCTCGTGGTTGAAGAAAAGCCAAGATGTGGCTTGTGAAACATGTTTTGTAGAAAATATTATGTTATTTATTTTTGGACATATAACATTGGAAAGAATTGTAATGAGAACTGTATCTTGCTTAAACTTGATGTTATATGAGTTTGGTATGAGGTTATATAAGTTTGGAATGGATTGGAATTGAAATGAGAGCTGTACCATGCTTAAACTTGATGTTTTATAAGTTTGGTATGATGTTGGGATTGGAATTTAAAAAGAAAGGAATCGCAGAAAAATTGGTAAAACCTACTGGTAGAACGTCGAGTATTTCTACCGGTAGAACTTTTCCATTGAGCAAAACCTACCGGTAGAACTTCAAGTTTTCCTGTAGAACTTTTCCATTAGGCAAAACCTACTAGGAAGACGATGACAAACCTTTCAGTAGGTTTTCCAAAAATCACAAAATTGAAGAATACTTTGCCAAGTTTTTGGGTTTTGTGTCCATTTATTCCAATGATGTAAATGAGCAATAATGGAGCAAATTGATTGTGAAGTTTAGGTGTCGAAGGCATTTAAACTTGGGAAGGGTTATTAGGTAAGTTTTTAAATATTTTTAGGTCAAAATAAGGTCTCCATTGAATCCGGAAGGTCGAAAAGCATTTGGAGATGTCATATGGGGTGTATTAGAAGCTAGGAAGTATTCATAAGTGAAAGCACACTTTAAAGAGAATTTGGGTAAGAAGGGATCTTGGACAATGCCTGGGATTTTGGCCATAACTTTTGATTCTAATGTCGATTTGATCTTAAATTTGGATAGTAGATAGTAGACATCTAGGACTACAAAAGCATATTTCTTGAAAAATTTTCAATTCGACCTTTAAAAAGGTCAAAACTGCACTGAAAGTTGCAGCAAAAATTTGTTAGTCAAACCGCATCGGTATGCATACCAGTACGCCGAACTCCAGTAGCAAAACCGTACAGGTATGCGTACTAGTACACTTTAGTTAAAGTTTATTGAAATAGTAAAAATTCAGGATTTTTGTGTTTTAAAACACTACTTCAAGCCCCATTTGTTCCATTCTTCCATTTCACTCTCACCACAAACCTCTTAGAACACTAGATAGCGTTAGAGAGGAAGAAACACAAAGATCAAGAGAGATTTACACCTTATAGAGATCAAAACCTCAATTTTTCAAGAAAACCATTCTCCACCCATATTCTTCTATATCTTGACTCCACTCTCACCCAAATTTTTTAGAACCCTAGGAGGAGATTAAGGGAAAAAGAAAAGAGAGGAAAGAGGTCCTTAAAGCTTGAGTCTTTGCTTTGAGCTTTGAATTAAGGTAGGGATTTCTTCCTATCTCTTACATTGAGGCTAGGGTTTATTTATATGAGTATCTTTTGACTCTAAATGCTATACGTAGGCTATGAACTCCTTGACACTTGATATTTTTACAAAGATGAACATGTTTTCAACAAAGCTATGGTAGAATCACCTTTAAATCACTTTTCTTGTTTTAAAACCCTATATTTTAAGAGAAGTGGGTTTTTCTCTTGATTTCTCCTTTATTCTTGATTTCAAAACTTTAGTGTTTTATATTGAACAACAAAATGGTATTGATGGTGGTCTCTTGTACATTTTCTTATATTTCTCTTTGTACAACTAAATGGGAAAAATTGGAGATTTGGGTAATAATTTGGAATGGTTGATTACTTGAGAATATTTTGGTTTCCTCATTTGTATGGTTGTTGTGATGGACTTGAATTACCTTTGAGAGATGTCGTAGAGTGTAGAGGTTAGTCTATCCCAATGGGGGTGAGATGGTTTCCTACACTTGTGGTGGGTTGTTGTTTGTGAATGCAACCAATGTTGTTCACTTAAGTTCAAACTAGGGATGGTATATCTTTCCTAGGAAGGATTCGTCAATGCCGTGTGAGACGGTATACACCTTTTTCCAAAGTGCTTATGATTGTGATGGGTGGACTAAGTATTTTCGTTGGGTAGATTCTTGAGAAGCAATCAACGTACATGGCAACGGGGATGAACCAATATACATGAGAATATGGTTTGAATTTCATCATGACCGGTGCAATGATATGGGACAATGCAACGGCAGGCGCCCTTCCTAACCATTTTGGAAATGGTTTATTGTTGAAAAATGCATTTTATTGTTTTCATTTAATTTTTGCTATTGAGTAAACTTAAGATCGATAGAAATGTCCCTGTTTTCTTTTAAAATTGATATATAATATTTGCAAAATGAGACCGACCGATTTTATGTGTTTTTCCAAATCTTGTTCGAGTTGGGGAAAAATGTTGCTACAGAGCTTAGTGCTCACCCCCTGCAAAGTACACATTTTTCAGATTATGTGCTAAAGAAAAAACCTGGCATTAATGAACAGGTACCCTGGGAAGCTCCAGTAGACGGACACGTGGATCTAGAGGTGGATGCCTAGGGATATACTTTCCTATGAAATAGATTTGGAAATTTCTTTTGGAGACTAGGTGAAGTCTAACATTTTATTATTCTGCTGTAAGTTTAATTTTTATTCTTCTGGGATGTAATTGTCATAGTTTGGCATATTCTTTTGATATTGTGGTCATGGCTTTGCTTATTCTTTTGGGATATTGTTGTAGATATCATATATGATGAATGATATTTCTTTTTGGATAGAATTTATTTAGTCGCTCTCATGATGTAAGTGATTTTAGATAGTAATGTCGTCCAAGGTGGTTTTTAGGGCGTTACAGGTCATGTGGTTGAATGGTATACATGCTATGCATTTGGGAGTGCCCGGTACAAGGGGGACTCTGCCCAAACTTTGAGTAGTCGTTGTGACGCACCAAAAATAGGTGCTCCTTTGTCAACCCGTTGATCACCCATCAACCCGCAGAAATAACTCGATATCACACGTCATGCCCCATTTATCAGGATACATAATTTAACAAAAATCGGACAGAGTTTCCTTGGTACGGTGAACTTTACCCAAAACACAACCTGTGTATCATACAATCACACAACCCATCTGATGTCCAATATACAACATTGCCCACATCGGGTCTATTTATCCATTCTCATATAACAATATTTACATTTCTAATTGTAATTCATATCATAAGCATATGATTTCACTTTACCACATCATTTGTGACTCCCAAATTTTTGGGGGTCATTTACAAGTCCGTTGATAATCCATCAACCCGTGAAAATATCGTGGATGCCAATTAACCCGACACCACGGCACCACATCTCCTTTACCGGGATTTTCTAAAGATATTAAACATAATTTTTTTAAGCGGATGACCCATCCTAGGTCCCACATACCATCATTGGAATTCCATTAATGTCCTTTTATACTCTTGGGAGGAAGGACTGCATAGCCCAAAAGCTTGTGGATGTAAAACAAAAAAAAAATTGAAAATCTGTGCAAGTGTACCGGTACAGTGAACTCACTGGATAACATCGTACCGATACGCTCTGTCCGAATTTTCCTGTTTCACCTATTTTTTATTTCAAACCATTCCAAATCTTATCATTTTCATCCCGAACATGTATAATAAAGTTTCTACCTAAAACATGATTCATACTAGTTCCATTACATACAATTTCATATATTTACACATCAAAATGGAATTTTAATAAAAACTTTACAAAATGAACTATAAAAGCCACAAGTCGGCTTTCTTCATCCATGAGGCTCGAAATGAGTGTTGTCCACCTGTATAAACCCCGCACCTGAAATGTTTTCCCACGAAGGGTGAGCCACGCTCAATAGGATATCTCCTAAAGAGGCTACTGCCCAACCCAAGTGCATATGAAATGTATAAGCAACATTTAACGAGCAATAATCATCCCAAGCAAGAATGTGCAATTCAAGGTTGGAATTTCACCATGACATGCTATGAAATGATACGAGAGTCAAACATGCCCTTATACCTGAGTCCTCGACGGCTCCCACCACACAATATATGTCAATGTATAATAAATCTGTCATTAATGTTATACCTCATATGAAATTTTTATAATAAAACTAATGTATTTTTGTTGGGTAGCGGACTTTTGGTGTCGCACCGCTGAGTCCGCACACCGATATACTTTTTTGGACTTGCACCGACGAAAGTGTATAAACCAGTAGCTGGGTCTTACACCAGAGGGAGAGACAAGTTTTTCTTTTTCATGCAGCCGTGCGACTCTGTTGAACCTTGGTTCAATGGTATCAAGCCCTGTAGCACCCCAAAATACACCCTAGACCGCATTACGTTAAATAATCATTCATACCATGAGAGCACTAAGATAAACCATCAATAAAAAAGATTTCCTACCAGTAATCCATAACATTTACATCAATATTCCAAAAGAATATCTCATATTTGGCCTTTACATTCCCAATGAAAATTTACTATTATAGCGCAGCGAAAATTATAAAATAAGTCTAGACTATACAGGGTTTCAAAATAATATTCTAGTCTAGAACAAAAAGTAAATGGCATCTCTAGATGTCCCACTCGGGATCCAAGCATCCCTCTAGTGAAGCCTCCCCGAAGTACGGCTCATTAGCACCGAATACATCCTCTAGCCCGTCATCTGAAAAAGGTTCAACTTTAGGGGGTGAGCACGAAGCTCTGTAGAAAAATTCTCCCAAACCCATACAAGGTTTACAAAAGCGTATAAAGCGGTCGGTCTCATTTCACAAATAACATACATAATGTTTGAAGTAAAACAAGGACATTTATCAACATATCTCAAGTTTAAATAACAATATTAATAGAAACATACCATAACAACCAATTCCCATAAACATCCATTTCCCAAAATAGCAACCATTTTCCAACACATGATACAATATCGTTCTCTTAGGAATGAGCATCCTTACAAGGAACCTCTCACCCTCAAGGTTTGGGTTATTCAAGCATCCTTACAAGGAACCTCTTGATAATGGATAAGCATCCTTACATGGAACCTCTCACCAATCGTTACATTGTTTCCCAAGCATCCTTACCGGGAACCTCTTGGGAAAGGATGAGCATCCTTACAAGGAACCTCTCACTATAACGGGCTTATTTCTCAAGCATCCTTACCGGGAACCTCTTGAGAAGGTGTGAGCATCCTTACATGGAACTTCTCACCCATGTGCATCACAAACAATTCAACCAAATATACAATTCCAACATTTAATCTCAATTTACACATATCTATCCAAAATCCTCAAAATATAGCATTTAACAATTCCACAACCAACTAAGAAAATACATGAGATCACAATATCTTCATTTTTCTAACCAACACAAAGCACTAAGGTTTCGAAATTCATAATAAAGAAAGCATTCAAGAAGGAAATACATCGCTCTCCAAGAATTAGGGTGTTTAAAACTAGAAAGAGATTTCAGGGGTATTAAACCCTAACTTTGTTTAAAACATGTAATATTTGCAAAAATCCTAGGAGATGATGATTCCATAGTATATATCCATACCATTGATAGTCCAAACATACATATATATATATCCTAGCCTCAATGTAAGTGAATGAGAGAAAACCCCTACCTTGTGTTCTTGGAAGCTAGGTTTAGATCTTGGATGTCCCCTTTAGACTCTTGTTTTTCTCTTCCTTTCTTCCTCTCTTCCTCTCTTATCTTCCTTTCTTTCTCTCTTAGGGTTTCTAATGTTGGAGGGGCCGAAATAGAGCCAAAATAGATGACCTTGGGTATTTATAAGGCTAAAATGGGGCCAAGATCGCGACTTTTAAGTTTTAAAATTCTTTCGGCTCTACCGGTAGTCTCTACCAGTACAATACTCTACCGGTAGGCTGTACCGGTAGCTCGAACTCTCTGGACCAAAGTGTACCGGTAGACTGTAGCGGTACAATACTCTACCGGTAGACTGTACCGGTAGGGTTTTGTCCAGTTTGCCTTTTTCCTCCATTTTTCATTTCCAATCTATCCTAAACCTTTCCAAAACCAACCAAACTTTCACAACATACATTTGTACCCCAAACATAGTTGCTAGAAGTTCGTTTACAATTCATGTCACCCATTCACTAGCTAAACTCGCTTTACTATGATTTACAATAACATTCGAAATTTCTACATTTCAAACCTACCGAATTAAAACACACATTACTACACATATCTACACTTTTTTCACGAGTAGTTTCTTTATATTTATGTACATATATGAAAGAAAATGTGGGGTGTTACAATCCACCCCCCTTGAAGAAAGTTTCGTCCTCGAAACTTACCTCAAGTAACGAACACATATGGATACTTCTCCCGCATTTCTTGTTCCGGTTCCCATATAGCTTCCTCCATGCCATGGTGTTGCCACAACACCTTCACTAGTCGAATGACTTTGTTGCCGAGTACCTTCTCTTTGGCGTCGAGAATCCTCACCGGTTGTTCTTCATACGTTGCTCCATCTTGAACTTCTATATCTTCCAAGTCCACGACCGGCGTTGTATCCGATTGACATTTCCGTAACATTGAAACGTGGAATACGTCGTGTACCCCAGACAACTGAGCTGGTAACCGCAACTGATACGCCGCTTTGCCCAGAACTTTAATCACTTCAAATGGCCCGATATATCTGGGCGCTAACTTTCCCTTCTTGCCAAATCGAAACACGCCCTTCTTGGGTGACACCTTGAGAAATACATAATCTCCCACCTTGAATTCCAAGGGTCTTCATCTGTGGTCTGCATAGCTCTTTTGTCTACTTTGTGTCGTCTGTAACCTCTCTCGGATGAGTTGTATCTTCTCCGTAGTTTCTCGAACAATGTCCGGTCCGAACAAGCCACTCTCGTCGGCTTCTAACCAACACGTCGGTGATCGGCAGGACCTTCCATACAATGCTTCATATGGTGCCATCCTAATACTTTCTTGATAACTATTGTTGTAAGCAAACTCCACCAACGGTAAGTGGTCACTCCAACTCCCCTTGAGGTCCAACGCGCAAGCACGTAACATGTCTTCCACAATTTGAATCACTCTCTCAGATGGGCAATCGGTTTGAGGATGGAAAGCGGTGCTAAAATATAACTCTGTCCCTATGGGTTGTTATATACTTTTCCAGAAACGCGCCACAAAACGATGATCGCGATCCGACACGATAGAAGGGGGAACTCCATGAATCGAATAATCTCTCTATCTCCTGGATATACGGCTGGCTCAAAGTCTCGAATGTATCCGTGGTCTTCATACCCAAAAAATGAGCGGACTTGGTGAGTCTATCTACCATGACCCACACTGCATTATGCCCACGCGACGTCCGTGGTAAACCCGACACGAAGTCCATAGTGATGTGATCCCATTTTCACTCTGGAATCGGCAAAGACTGTAGGACTCCTCCTGGCCTTTGATGCTCAATCTTTACCTGCTGGCACACTGCGCATTTTACCACATACTTGGCCACATCTCGCTTCTTTCCCCTCTACCAATACTGACGCTTCATGTCCCTATACATCTTTGTGCTACCGAGGTGGATAGCAAACTTGGAGCGATGACACT
The DNA here is from genome assembly GCA_023539305.1 of Ilex asprella. Taxonomy (NCBI): domain Eukaryota; kingdom Viridiplantae; phylum Streptophyta; class Magnoliopsida; order Aquifoliales; family Aquifoliaceae; genus Ilex; species Ilex asprella. The sequence continues at coordinate 29,485,288 of CM042184.1, read as the reverse complement.
CTCTAGGTATCTCCTCCTTTAGGGACGAATCATCAGGAACACATAGCTTCTCCCCAAATTTCACATCCAAATCCACATACATTTTTCTAACGAAATAATTTACGAAAGATTAACATAATATCATCAACAATACCATTTTTTTGGTCAATACCAATCACTAGAGTTTTGAATTAAGGAATAAATAAATAATCAAGTTGTGGAATCAAGAACAAAGTAACAATTGAGTCTTGGAGTCAATAACAGATGCCTATCAAGCTTGTAATCAAGAACTAAAGATTATCATGTTTTGAACTCAAGAACTAGGAGGAATTAATTATTGAAATCAATAATAAATGAATATCAAGCTTGGAAATCAAGAACAAAGGAATATCAAGTTTAGATCTCAAGAACAATTGAATATTAAGGTTAGAATTCAATAACAAATGAATATCAAGTATTGAATATCAAGAATAACTTAATCACAAGGGGTAGAATCCATAACAAATGAATATAAAATTTAGATATCAAGAACCAATAGATCATCAAGCATGGGAAATTAAATATAAAGGAACAACCAAGCCTTGAAATCAATAACAAATGAATAATCAAGCTTGGGAATTAAATCAATAACAAGGGAATGATCAAGCTTGGGAATTAAGAAAAAGGGAACAATCAAGTCTTGAAATCAAGAACCAAGGAATGTCAAGTATTGAATATCAATAATACATGAATTGCAATAGTTAGAGTCAGTCAAACGAATATCAAATTTGTCTATCAAGAGCAAATGAGTATTAAGCTTGGAAATCAAGAACAAATGATCAATCACTTTTTGAAATTCATAACAACGAATATCAAGCTTAGAATTCAAAACAAAGGGACAATCATGTATTGAAATTAATAACAAACAACTATCAAGGTGTGGAATCAAGAACAAAGAATTATGAAGCTTAGAAATCAAGACCAAAAGAACACTCAAGTCTTGGAACCAAGAATAAAGAATATCAAGAATAATTGGATCACCAGAATTAGAGTGTATATCAAATTTAGATATCAAGAACAAATGAAGAAATCAAGAGAACACACAATTCCCTTAAAAACAAGGGTTTCAAAGGCATAAGAAAAGATTTAGGGTTCACTCAACCATAATATATCTTAGAATAAGGTAATATTAACAAGAATGGCAAGACATGAGGATTTCATAGCAAATAGATATGATTTAGAGTCAAGAAATACATATAAGTAAGCTTACTGACAACTGAAATGTAATTCGCTTGCACATAACTCTTACAGACCCGCCTGGTATCCCCCTGTTTTCCCGTAGGCAAGTCAACATGTAAAGCATGTTCTAGCTCCTCGATACCCAATCCCAATTCCAAAGCGTCCGCAGTACGTATAAAAGAATGGGTCGCATAGGACTCCAATAAAATTTGGGCCCAAGAATTATAGAGAAAAACAATACCGTTCACAACAGCGTTGGAGGCATCTCCCTCCGATTGAGTCAAAACAAAAACTCTTCCTTGATGGGCGCCACTGGGGGCTTGAGCTTGTAACGGTCTCTGTGGTGGTTGTGGCTATCGTAGCGGTGGCATGTTTGCATTCACTCGCCCAATTGCTGGTACTTGCTCGGTTGTTTGCTTGGTCCTTGGGGAAAACTAGGGGCATCTATGCTTGAATTGTCCATACTCTCCGCAGGCAAAGTATTGGCGCAGGTCACTGCTTGTTCTAGTCTGAGTCACTTCATCTTCTCGAACTATCTGAAGTCTCTGTCCAATCACGTCCACGTCCACGTACACGTCCGCGTTCAATTTCACATCCTCGTTCACATCCACGTCCACGTCTACGTCCACGTCCTCAAGATACTTGTATTCTCGAATTCAGGGTGTGACCATCTTCTCACGAAGGGAAGGCCTCAAATCTCGTTCAAAGCGTTTAGCCCTCTTTGCATCAGTGGCCACAAACTTGATTTGCGTAGCAAGACAACTCCTCGAATTCAAACAAATAATTAACCCCTATCCTAAATAAACAACAAATCTCACCTATGTGATGAACACATAACCACAAACAAATTCAAGCCTAAGGTTTCTTCAACCTAGTCCTACCTTTCTAGTGGTAATCCATAACCTACAGCTCCCATGTAAGACCTAGAGCCTAAGCTCTGATACCAAATCTGTAACACCCCAAAATACACCCTAGATGGCATTACATTAAATAACCATTCATACCATGAGAGCACTAAGATAAACCATCAATAAAAAAGATTTCCAACCAGTAATCCATAACATTTACATCAATATTCCAAAAGAATATGTCATATTTGGCCTTTAGATTCCCAATGAAAATTTACTATTATAGCGCAGCGAAAATTACAAAATAAGTCTAGACTATACAGGGTTTCAAAATAATATTCTAGTCTAGAACAAAAAGTAAACGACATCTCTAGATGTCCCACTCGGGATCCAAGCATCCCTCTAGTGAAGCCTCCCCAAAGTACGGCTCGTTAGCACCGAATACATCCTCTAGCCCATCATCTGAAAAAGGTTCAACTGTAGGGGGTGAGCACGAAGCTCTGTAGAAAAATTCTCCCAAACCCATACAAGGTTTAGAAAAGCATATAAAGCGGTCGGTCTCATTTCACAAATAGCATACATAATGTTTGAAGTAAAACAAGGACATTTATCAACAGATCTCAAGTTTAAATAACAATATTAATAGAAATATACCATAACAACCAATTCCCATAAACATCCATTTTCCAAAATAGCAACCATTTTCCAACACATGATACAATATCGTTCTCTT
>CM042184.1:29455747-29472510 GCA_023539305.1 Ilex asprella | reverse complement strand
TAGAACTTCCTCAGCGTTCCAGTGGAGGACTAGCCATACCGATAGGATCACCGGGGTTATTCCAGCTGACATGTCTTATATATATAATAAACGTATAGATAAAACATCAGCAATTCCATAAACAAACCAATATTGTACATATGTTCCCCTCGCACTGGAGGATATACGGAACTACTCACGCTCCATTGCTATAGACGAGCAAGGAGTGATAGCAGTTGTCATTACAGAAATAAAAGTACAGGATTTAGACTACACTATAACACGGACCGGAACGTGTTTTTACTTTTGTATCTTTTTTTTTCTCTCTCTTGGATTATGTCTTGGGAGCTCTTGAAACTTGTTTTCTGGAGGTGGTTTGGTAGCTGGTCCGGCCTGCATTGCAAAGCAGGTGAAGGTCCCTTTTTATAGGCGATTAGGGAATCAGGAGGTGGAGGTTTGCATGTGCTGACTAAGGATGACCGTCCGGACGGTGGCAGTGCCGTCCGGACGGTGGTGCAAGTGGATTTGCAAGTTGCATGGCCTCTGACTTGCTTTATTACACTTTGGCCTCCTAGCTTTCCTAATCGCCTACCAAGCCTAAAGTTTCTCTTCTTCTTCCCATCTGCATAACTCCACTTGTATGCACTACTTCTTGCACTTTGTGATCTCAATAGTGGTCAAGGATAATGGTACTACTGGAATTTTGGGTGTTGGGTTATGTACCAATGCCCTCCATCATTTTGGTTAGTTTTACCATCCTTGGGCGATCTTGAAACCTTCAGCTCTGATAAGACGACTGGGCATCAACTTGTGGTGTACTCTTCATACTTTGGTCGTAGTCGACCGCTTAAAGGCCCTAGTATGTCTTTATCATACCCCCTATAGCTTGGCCTCATAAAATTTCCCAATCGATCCTCCTAGATTGCTTAGGCAGTGGCCACTCACACGGTTGCTCCTAGTAGGTTCCCTTGTAGTGTAATTTCTTCAATGGCCTCTTGTATGAATCAGATCACACCTCCTTAATAACTTCATATTCCAGAATGATCCCATAAAAATATTTACACCTGGGACATATACCATTTTTTAGCATATTAAGTTGCTTCAAGAGCCCTCAACCCCAGAGTCTTCCTTCGTTGATTCATCCTAGGGTACATTGACCTTCCCCTCCCTCAACTTTTCATCATTCGTTTACCTATCCTTGCCCAAGTCAACTTTCTTCTTAAGAGTTTTTTATTGTCCTACTTCCACCACGTTAATGGCAGTTGTCTTCTAAAAAGGGATGCTTATTAACCCCCATCTCTGGCTTTCCCTTGTCTCCTAAGATCAAGTGGGCCTTAATCAAATTCTCTTGAATGGCTTTCTTGAACACCACACAGTTTGCCGTAGAATGGCTCCATAAATAGTGCCATTTATTGTATGTATTATTCTTTAGTTCTATGGTTAATGAGATGTTATGACCAAACAACCTCTTGATAAGGTCGTTAGTAAGAAGATGGTCAAAAATTTGATCGGCTTTTGAAATGTTGAAGTCATACTTCTAGTCACTTTCATCGCAAGTGCCTTTGTTAACACTTGGCATGGCCTATGCTAGATTTTCTGGAGGCTTGGTTAAAGCCTTACACATGTGCAATCGTCTTGCTACGATCTTAGCCATATGCACCTCTTGCTCCTAATCTGGCTTCACTATGAAGATCTCAATGTTGGGATCTCTATAGTATGTCCCTATGGACACGTTTCTTTGATCAAACTCTTCGCACAAGATATGGTTATATTGTGTAGCCCATGTGGCCAACTTGAGCAAGTCGTTGAAATTTATCCCTTTGAACTTCTTTTGGAGCTTAAAACTAAGCCATTTGTGAAATTTGCACATACTTCATCTCGGGCAGCATCAACTTGCGTTGGTTCCTAGCCTTCTTAAACTGCACAATGTACTACTCTGTCGACTCCCTAGCCATCTAGTATAACTTGGCCGAATTAGCCATCGCACCTTCCAGCTTTGTGGTAGAACTAAGTGTGAAACTTATCTTCGAGCTGCTACCAACCCCACATAGAATTGGGCAACAAATCAATGTACCACCAGAGGCCGCACCTGTTAAGAAATTGGTAAGCAATCTCAGGTTTAGAATTTCATTAGCCTTACTAAATAGTGAAACAACCAATGTGCTCCACGGTTGACTAACCATCTTCACTGAAAAATATAACAAACACTAATAATTTATACACATATTCCCTATCCACCTAGTCAAGATAAGCTTTGTAGTATGTTAGCTTGATCACCCTTCTCATGGCAGGGCCAACATATTCCTAGATAATCACATCTAGTTGGTCCCTATTCATGAGCACCTGGGATACCACTGGAAGAACGATCGGCAGCTACCTTTTTTGCCTCCAACCTCGGGTTTGGGAGGTTTTCTCCTCCTAAAAAAGAGGATTATTGTTGTACCTGTGGCAATTCTTGGCCTACTGTTCCCTCTGAGGCCGCAGATATGGAGGAAACACTGGTTGTGGTACTTTTATTGGAGCCACCTGCATAGGGGGAAAACAATGGTTGTTTCATGCCCACCGGATGGCTTACACTATCTGCCAGCCACTCCAATGCTCTTTTAGTGCGATCAAATTCTTTTCTAATCAAATCCCCTAAGTCTTGAATAAAATCAAAGACTTGCTAAAAGACTTCCAACGAAATAACCTTGATGAAGGCCTCTAGCTCTGAGTTGAATTCGTAGCTCTTTTAAGATCTCACACTAGAATTAAATAAGAATAATATCATCTTAATATTTCTCCTAGAATGAATAAAAGGATAATATAAATATCAAATTGTTATTGAAAGATTGATTATTTACTTTGAGTTTCAAGCGAGTTAACTTTTAAGTAAAACTTAGTTTCAGAAACATTTAAGCTTGTGAAGGGTAACTAGGTAAGTTTTTAAATATTTTAGGTCAAAATAAGGGCATCAATGAATTCGGAAGGCCGAGAAACCTAAGGAGAGGTAACATGAGGTGTATTAGAAGTTTGGAAGTAATTCCGAAGTAAAAAAACATTTGGAGAGAATTCGAAAGAAATGAATTAGATACTACCTTAGTATTTTTGCCTATAACTTTATATCCCAATATCCGATTGATCTGAAATTTGGACAATTAAAAGTAGACTTCAAGAGCTATAAAAGTACATTTCATGAATATGCTTCTAACTAGGTGACAATTGATCCAGAAATTTGGACAGAAGTTTCCAGTGTATGGATGCCCCTAGAATTGTTCAGACACCTCGCTAAAAATTACCTCGATCAGTTTATAGAATTTTCTTCATTTTCACCCTCTAAATACCCTAAGGTAGTGATCTAAAGTGTTTTTACCTATTTTTTTCATCCTAGAAAACTCTAGAGAGCTTAAGAGGGAGTGAAAGAGGAGGAATCAAAAGGATTCTTGTGTCGGGATTGATTCAAACACGCTAGGGTTGTCTTCAAACATTGAATTGAGGTATGGGTTTCTTCCTAAACTCGTTCATTGAATCTATAGTTAATATTTATGTATATTTTGATTCTAAATCTTATGTATATGATATGTAATCATTGGTTCTTGATTTTCTTGCAAATTGTATCATGTTTTGAATAGAATTATTGTTTAATAGCCATAAAACTCTTGCTCTTGTTATCAAAACCCTAGTTTTCAAGAAATATTGGCTTTACACTTGATATTCTATTATTCTTTATTTGAAAACTCTTGTGTTTGATTTTGAGCAATAAACTACGCTTCTTGATGATTTCTTGGTTGTTTTCTTGAATGGTGCCATTGGAAAAACACATCTGGAATTACGGTTCTTGGATTACCTATGATTAAGATAATTGGATTGGAATATTATTTGTAAGGATTGTTTGATAAACATAGGTGACCATTGACTGGGTATCGTTGAGTTGGTAGATGCATTTCTGACCCTGAGTGGGTTTGGAGGTTCTCTACCACTCGTAGAGTGGTTGGTGTCTTGTGAGGACCAAAGCATTATTCGCTCACGGGTATCAAGGCTGGGGGCTAGTATACTATTCCTGGGTTGGATTCGTCATTGTCGATGTATTTGTATTAACCCTTCCTAAAAGTTATGTATCCTTGAGAGGGTTGGCTGCGTGACTATGGGCTAGAATATTCTTAATGTGTATATTCATACTAAGTCTACCTATATAGCTAAGATAGATTGTTTGGAGTTGTTTACGGACTGAAAGATGGTTTTACCTATGCACTTATTTTATTGCTTTTAACATAAACTTGAGATCCAATAAATAGTCATTGTTTACTTCAAAGTTTATGTATATATTTTTACAAACTGAGACTACATGTTTTATATGTTTTCAAAACCTTGTACAGAGCTTAGTGCTCACCCCATACCATTAACAACTTTTTAAAAAATTAAAATTTAGAGGAAGAGATTGGATTGGATGAGAAAGTAAATTGGAAAGCTCAAATTGATGGGGACATGGATCCCAAAGTGGAAGTTTAGAGTTGTTTCATTTATAGTTTAGTCTAGGAAGTTAACTATGAGACAATGTTATAGATAAGGCTTTATTTATTCTGCTGCAAGATATTATTTAATTTTTGGATGTAATTGCCAAGGTTTGGCATATTTTCTTTGGATCATGCTTTAGTGATGAGTATAATTATTCTTATTGATCGATTTTATTAGTTTCTCTCATTGTATGGATGGATTATAGTTGATAACGTCTTCTAGAGTGGGTTTCGGGGTTACAAAGTTTGATATTAGAACTTAGGAACTAGGTCTTACATGAGAGCTGTAAGTTGTGGACTACTACTAGAGTATTAGGTTAGGTTGAAGAAACACTAGTTTTGGATTTGTTTTAAGTTATATGTTTGAAAGATAAGTGAGAGTTTTTGCTGAGTTAGGTTAGGAATTATTTGCTCATTCTAATTCATGAATTAACTAACTTAGAGGAATTGACAAAATTTTTGGGATAGATATGCTAGTTTTATATCAACTTGTTATAGATTATTCTAATAGAAGGATGGTATTTTGGTTTTTGGTTGGTAAATGATGCTAGGCATGGATATTTATACATGTACTATTACTTATATTGGAGATGAGTATGAGATATGATTAGAGGCAAAAATGCCCAAACTTGAATTGGACAACTGTAGTAGAACCACCAGTCAAGCAGACTACCTTTTGCCAATTAGACCACAACTACGTGTTGTAAAGTCTAAATTGTACATAGTTTTTTTTTTTTTTTTGGTTAGAAGATTAACTCATATATCTTTCTAATCATATAGTCACACATAACAGAAATGACTGAGTTGAATCATCTTATTTTTCAAAGTTGATCAAAAATCGGTATTGTTCTCTTTCTTAGACAGCAAGGTGTTTGGCTTTTCTTCTTAGACTCTGGAGGACTTATCCTTACACAAACAACCATCACTATTTGGCTTTGATTTAGCGACACCCCCATGTTTATTTTAGTGCTTTGATGGATCACAAGTATGATTATGATTTGATGCCTTGTTGACTTTATGTATTTTATTCTACTATTAGTTGTTACTTATATTTTTTGAAGACAAGGGGATGTTATAACCCAATTTGGATGTATTGAGGTAGGGTCAACTTAGATGTTTTTAAGATAGACTAAGCTTTGAATAATAAGATTTATGGAAAGTGACGTGTGTTAGTCAAAAGTAATAGAAATTGTGGAACGAATGTAGTTTTGATTTTACAATGGGAACCATGAGAATGCCATATTTTCCTGTAGGATGAGTACGATGGTATGAGATAGTACAATTCTCAAATATGATCAATTGAAGGGATATGGTAAAGTAACCTCGAATGGGAGCCTAATTTGAAATAATGATAGGAATTATGGTTATGATTCTTAAATGGACATGAGGTTGTTTCATAACTACGAACTTGAGGTTACCAATATTGGTTGAAAATATTGTGAAAAGCTGATTAAGTTTATTTTTAGAAATATTAATGGATTAGAATGGTCATATGTGGGATACTCATTATGGACATTATACTTAGGTAATCTTCTTAATCTTCTTTCGTTGTGGGCTTAGTTCATTACACTTAAACATTCTAAGTTATTAACAACTGAGAATCTCTTGCTTGAGTGTGGAGAATTGATAGTTGACTTACACTCACAAATCTGAATTGAAAATTAAGGCTAGAGTTAAGCATCATTGGTATCACATGAATTGAGAAACTTTAAGCAATTTTTGGGGTAAAATACTAAGGTTACCCCGCTAACTAGTAGATTGTTATCAACTTGAGGAACATTGGCTTAATCATAAAGACTCTTGTTTTTGGCTATGATTATATTACCAAAAAAAAAATCTTGCAATAGAAAACTAAGAGATAGTTTGGGATCCTTGACAGTCTATCTTTACCTTCTAGTATATTAAGAAATATATTATACTGGATTGTATCATAGGGATTCGAAAGTATATGTATCGTGAAAAGAATTGTGATGTTAATGAAAGCCACTAAAAATTGATTACATGGTTTATTGATTCTAGTTCAAGGTTAGAGATTGAGAATATATACTTGGAAGATAGAAAATAAGTAGTCTTAATCAAATTGGTAAATAATGTGGAGATACTAAAATTGATCTAAAAATAGGAATTCAAATGAGTGTGAGTTATGAAAGAGATTGTAAGACTTATTGATTTAAGCTCAAGATTAGAGACTGAAAACAAATATCTTGGATATATAACTTGACCCTTAGCTCAAGTATTATGTTGGCTTAATTGCTAGGAATTCCCCTTGGATGGAATAGATGGATCGTTAGTAGATATATTTTGAAAGTTATAATTGGAAGACATATATGGGTAGGTTTCAATTATACATTTTGGTGGAATTTGAAATATCTTCACAAACAAGGAGAATTCTTATATGGTGGCTAGTTTTTATTTGTGGATCGGTGAATTATAATTTATATCAGAATGTGCAATGAACCATTTGATTAGATTTGATATTATTGGGACTAACCATTAGTTAAATTTACAATGGTTATTCTAAATAGTATAACCTTGAATAGTAAGATTCAATATCTTGATAACTGTGTGTTGGGAATTTTGTGGTGTCTACCAAACCACTAAAACATGGTTTGTCTATAGGATAGACTAGTAATAGAATCCTATAGGATACACTAGTACAAGAATGACATGGTACCCTGAATAAACATAGTGGTAAGATGCAATAAGGGAAAGATAAACCATATTCTAGTAAGTAGTAAATATGAATCCTAGAATATTGATTTACGGGGAATGTGTAGGTAGGAGTCAAGCTATTACATATGGCAATGATTGGGAGTTTCCCTTGTTAAAGGAAAGGATTGATGAATTCAAAAGAATTGTGTTTTTTTGGTGGATAGACAATTAAGTTGATGACCTAATAGATATGCAAGAATAGAAAGATGTTCAGATAATTGCATAAAATTATTGAGAATAAGGGAATGTCAATAACTTGAGTGAAATGGTATGACTCACATACAAGATCTATTTGAGTTCAAGTTGAAGGGACAGACCTAAAAATCTTGAATGTAAAAAAAATATTTGATATTAGATTTAAGGGTTATAGTATTAATATGTATTGAGACCTTGTAGTCAATTGGAATTAAATAAACTATGACGACGATTATGATTCGAGGACAAAACTTTTGTTTAGGGGGTGGATTGTAAGACTTTGTACTAGAATTAAATAAGAATAATATCATCTTAATATTTCTCCTAGGTAGAATAAAAGGATGGTAGAAACCTTGAATCATTGTTGAAAGATTGATCATGAAGTTTAAGTTTCAAGCAAATTTACTTTCAGGTCAAACTTTGTTTGGAAGCGTTTAAGCTTAAGAATGGTGACTACGTAAGCTTCTTAATATTTTTAGGTCAAAATAAAGCCACCTTTGAATCTGGAAGGATGAAAAACCTTGGGAGAGGTAACATGAGGTGTATTAGAAGTTTGAAAGTATGTCAGAGTTAAAACACATTTTGGAGAGAATTCGGGTATGAAGAAATTAGACACTACCTTAGTATTTTTTGCCTATAACTTTTTATTCCAATTTCGGATTGATCTGGAATTTGGAAAGTAGAAAGTAGACTTTTGATGATCACATAATATTGCATATTTAACGGTCTCATTACATCATTTTAAGTCAACCTTTGGATATAAGTACTTAGAGTTAATAGAAATTATGAATAATGTTGAATTTTTTATGTTGGAGGTAATTATAGCATAAATTATGTATTTTAGGACATTGCAACTAGGTATGGATGTGTGGTAAAGGCATGGACACATTACATGAGGATTTGGAGGCTTAAAAGTGAAGAAATCAAGGAGGTCTTGGTGCTTGGGAACAAAGGCACCAACATCCACCTCAGTTTTCCTCCATTTTGACCATGATCCTCTTTGAATCTGAAAAAGAATAAAACATGAAAGTTGTATATCTGGATGTATTCTGTACCGTGTCAAAATTTCAGCTCAATCTTCCAATTGGATCAAAAGTTATGACAATTCTACAAAAAATGGTCTGAAGCAAAAATAGTATCAGTACGCAGTACTTGTACTCTTTGGCTACTGGAGTTCAAAGTACCGGTATTCAGTATAGGTACACTCTTCTGAAGCAACCCAAAATTCCCATAACACCTGTAAATCTTATCCCACTTACTTGGGGGTCCCACTATTGATTCTCCCACTTGCCCGCTGTCGTTCCTTACACATCTACATGCCTCCTACGCCCTTGTTGAAGACTTTGAAAGCAAAGGCCTTAATGTGGATGGGAGAGAAGGGGTCTGTCAGGGGAGTTGTTGGGTAGGATGCTCCTAGCCTGTCCAAGGCATCCTCTCACCTCCCATTGATTGGAGGCCTGCACACACATACTAGGGAACCACCATGGACAAAATTGAAAGGCTAACACTCCATATATTCAGCATTCACACAAGATTTGAAGTGTGGCTACCTAAGCTTAGGAGTAGTCCAAGGTAGAAGATGATGAATAGTAGATAGAAAACTTAGATTTTTGCATTTTCTTCCATCCTTTCACTTGTAATTTGTTGTAAGACTCTTGTAAGCTTCATTATTTACTTTTAATGTCATTTATTTCAAGTGCTTTGCAAGTTTAGTTACTCATTTTAAATTTCACCATTGTTGCTTTCAAGTTCTTCATTTCCTAGCTTTAAAATGGGTATTACATATTTTCTTCTTAGTTTATGTTTTCTTGCATTAAGTTGAGTTTTAATCTTCATTTCAATATTATGTCTCTTTACATTCTGCATGTCTTTCCTTTTAGCATTCGTAGCTAGATTTTCCTTTTAGCATTCTCTTTACCCAGTACCGTTACCAAAAACCTTCTGGAATCGGGGTACCGGTACCCAGTACCAGTACCAAAAACCTTCTGGAAATCGGGGTACCGGTACCATTCGGTACCGGTACGCGGTACCGGTACCACTCAGCAGACAGAGTCTTCCTCCGTCTTCCAAGTTTACAATGTACTTCCTATTTCCTTTCCCAAGGTTTTTCGACCTTCCGGATTCAATGGAAACGTTATCTTGACCTAAAAGTATTTAAAAATTCATCTAATCCCCATTTTCATGTTTCAACGTCTTTGAAACTCAAACTTTCCAATCAATATGCGTCTCTAGTATTTATCCTAGTATTAAAAATCTATATGGTTTATCCTTACCTTATTATACATATCCACACATTCACAACAATATTTTACTATATATATCTATACAAATATATAACAGAAAATACGGGGTGTTACAGTTGTCTCCGTGTAAATGCAATGTAATGTGTAATTGCAACACCAATGTCATGTCCAATATGTACGAGTGTCATATGAACCGTTTAACCACATATCTACATATTCCATGACAATTTATATCGAAAGCATATAATTATCATAATTCATCACAATGTCAATATATTAACAAACATATATCAACATATCAACACCAATGCCCAAACATGTTATCACATAATCTCATGCAATTAACACACTTTATTTCACATATACATTTTATTAAACACCTTCAAGGCACCAAATCATGTAAATCACATAAAATGCTCAAATTCATCACATAACTCAAAAAAAAATCAGATTAAGTGATTTCTACTTACCCAATTATCAAAACTTCTAAGAAATCATAAACTAGTAATTTTTAATTACCAATACATTCTAGAATTGAATCCACCCATTTCATTTTAATAAACTACCATTGGCAAGTGTTAAAATACACACAACAGTCCACCCATTCCATATATTCATCTTAGGTTGGAAATAAACCTAGTTAGGATGAAAACCCTACCTCTTGAAGCGTAAAACAATGCTAGGAAGCTCCAAGAACCCAAACCTTGCCCAAAATCAAACTTTCTCCAAAATCCTGCCTTTGAATCTTTGGTGAAATCTTTCCTTCTTGGTATGATTGTGTAGCCCTCATCGCGTAGATCGACTTTAATACTTGGTCCGAAGAATTGTGACTGGGGGAACTCCGTGGATCAAAGAAAGAAGTCTCGAAATCTTTCTTTTTCATTCTCTTTCTCTTCTAACTTGAACACAAGAGAGATGTGTCTTAAAAAATCAGATTTTTGTTCCTATTTATACACTTTAACGCTTGGTCCATGTTGCGCCACACGTCTCCATTCCTGGGTCTGTTTTTGCCCCAAAATGATTAAATTTCATACCGGTTCAAGCTCAAAATATTTTATATGAACTTTCCTTAAATTATTTTTCAAATTTATAAAATTTTATTAAAAAAATCATTTTTGGGTCACTTGAGACCCGACTGCCTCGTAAAAAGCGAAAAATCCGACTATATCAGAATCCGATGAAATTTGTCTAGGTAACTAAATTTTGTGAGACGAATCTAATGGTGAGGCCCATTTCGTCATCCAATGTCTAGAAAAATATGAGTTTTCAACCCTCATTATAGTGGCAAATTATCGTTTTGCTATTTTTCATAAAAAGTTCAAATTTTTCCAAGTTTTACGCTACAGAAAAGTCATAGTGGGAATGCAAAGGAACAAGTAAATTAAAGTCGAATCTTGAAAGAATGGAATATTGGACTTATCTTTAATTAAAAGAAATAAAAGTCACTAGAGTGATATACTATCGGGAAAGTAAAGATTGCTCAAAAGCAATGATTAAGTAAAAAAAATGGGCTGGTTTTATAAAGAGGTTTTTGTGATTGATCATGGGATCTCTTTCCGGTAGCATAGCCTCTGCTATTTATAGAGATGTCTCTCAACCATTGATCCATCTTTTCAGACCACTACTTGTGATCATGGCCTTGTCTCTTGAGGTATGTGAATGTGTGTTGGATTGTTTTCGGCTAGCAACTCATGATGTCATGTTTTCTCATTTTTCAGGATTCCAAGAGTTCTATTTCTTTAACCGTCCTGTCAATTGTGGACTCTAACAGACTCCCTTGTGACTAACAAACAAAATATTTCCACGTGTCACCCTCAGATCATGCTCTTTTTGGGTGTAAACACTAGGTAAGTGGGGGCCCTAGCGAGCACCTTACTTGCTTAGGGGTTGAGCCCACCAGGGGAGGAGCCCAACCAAAGGAAATCTTAGTTCTAGGAACTTGGATTTTCGACCCTCGCTTGTTCCATTTTCTACTAACTACTCCTTTGTATTTCCTCTGGCCTGTACTTGTACTCCAACGACATTCATCAAAGCTACTCATTTGGCATATAGAGTGAAGGAAAAGAAAAGAAGTACTTATATAGGTTGAGAATGAGAGTCAAGAGGCTTTGTGGTTTTGAGGTACATGGAATGGTAGCACAGTCAAAATTTCAAAGGTTAAAGAAAAGGAGGCTTTAGCCACTAGGAGAGGAGTGCTATTTTGAAAACTGAAGTTTGGTACACTTTGAAATTTTGAGCTCACATTGAAGTTGAAAAAGGTGATGGGCACTTGGTAAGTTGGGGCTTGTAAATAAATTGCAAAAGGTAATAGGTCTCATGTAATGTGTTGAAGGTCTCATCTAATGAAATTCTAATTGCTTTTCGTAATCAGAATCAATGCTCCTGCTCCAAGGACTCGATGGGTTACTAACTTTGTAATTTCCTATTAATGTACATGCCACGAATTTCTCTAAATAAACATATTAGTATTTAAATTATAATCCAACAAATATAAAAATCTGCAAAATTATCTCTTCATGAAATTTTTGAATTGAATAGGTTCTAGTCGTATCTTGTTTTATGCATGATATTTATTGGCACTAATAAAAAGCAAGGCATGCACTTCCATTGTTGGATTCAAGGGCTCTGTTGAAAAATTATTTTTGAGTGGACACTTAGACATTTTAACAAGTTTTAATTTTCTTTTATGTGCAGTTAATAAAATTAATATTATACATTTATGCTTAATGACGTCATGTTTGATATTTAGAAATTCACCCAAAAAGGGCAAAAAAACAAAAAGCATTGTTTATAAAATCATACCCATAAATTAAAAAAATTAAAAATATTAACTATTGATGATACTGATAATAAATCCTAAATATGACCTCATACTTAAAGGTCAAGTCAAAAGGTCAGACGAGACTCGCAGAGTTCGAAAGTCCACAGCTAAAAGTTTCCTCCCCAGGCGAGATAATAGCAGGAATAATAAGGGAACAACTGGATGACGGTAGACACCTCCGGAGCAATAGAAAGCTAGAATAAAGGCATAAAAACTCTCAGCCAACCAAGATTTTCACTTAAAATTGATTAGAACTCAAATATAGCATATTATTATGCCTTTTTTGGACTAATTATACTTTGATGGAGTTTAAATGATGATATTTCAGGTTCTAAAGTGAAAAAAAAGGGTTCAAAGGCAACAAAAAGTACATTTGAAAGCAATACCAACACATTAGGAAACAAATTGGAAAAGCTTGAAACAAAGAAGTGACGTTCGAATGCCAACTAACGTTCAAACACTCACAAGAACTAGGCCAGCTGAGAAAGCCTGGAGTAACAAAGAAGCAACGTTCAAACGCCAACTCACGTTTGAACGTCCACTGAAGCACTGACAAATTTTGACTGAAGACATGGTGTGTTGCAGCAAATTAATGATAAATTCTAAATGGAGTGTGGAAGGATATTTTCCTAGAGGACCACAGGTTATATGACATCTGAGTAATATGGACAGATCACAACTAGCGTTTGGACGCTTTTAGAGCAAAGGAAGAAGAAACGTTCGAAAGTCATGCACCTTTCGAATGCCTATAAAGCAAAAGCAGTAATAACGTTCCAACGCCAACTACCGTTCGAACGTCCTTGACAGACTGCATGCAGAGTGATTGAATTTTTACTTTGACTTAGACGGCAAGCACTATTTCTTCACCCCCCTTGTCTTCTCCTTGCCTATAAATACACCCATTTTTTGGAGAACAAGGGGGCAACAATTCTAATTCTACTATGTTTTAGTTCTTTTTCTTGTTGAGTTGGGAAGCTTAGAACTCCCACTCATTTCTTACATTCATGTTCACATTGACTTAAGAGTTTTAGTTCCTCTATTTACTTTTAGTCTTTATATTCATGTTTACATTTGCGTTTATTAAGAAGTTCATTTCTCCATTTATGTTTGATCTTTACATGCAGGCTATTATATACATTTCTTTGTTAATGTCCTTTACTTTCGTTGCTTGAGCTTTCTTTTCTCTTAGAGGAGTGAAACTCTTCCACTTTTCTAGATCTTTACCAAAGCTGTGAAGGGTGGAATGTGATTCACTCATTCTTCATTGAACATTGGCTCCTTGTTTATTGTGCTTTTATTTTGTGAAGCCCTCTACTTAGAGGGATGAGCATCACTCACTTTTCATGTTTTACCAAAGCTATGAAGAGTGAGTAGTTTCTCATTCACTCTTTAGTAAGAGGTGAGGGGTATGTATAAATTATCCGGGAATTATATTTATGCATTGTTCTACTGCTTAATGTGTATTCCCTTGTTTATTGGATGATTGACTGTATCTAGCAAAGCTAAGATACTTTGTTTAATCGAGAGTCTTTCTATGACACAGATGACTCCTGCATGGAAAGACTCCTCGTTTCAAGGCAAGTATCTAGGCTTGATCTTCATGACTACCCTTGAATCATCCCAATTATTGTGCTTCAATTAAAGAATGGAATATTAAAAACATGTTTGGATGTCTTGTAGAAACACTTGCTTGTTTGCAGATGAATTAAGTCTCAGCACAAACAATTCTTGTAAACTTCTAAAAAGACATCGGAATCATGGCCTTAATTCTCACAGTCCATCTTTATCTTCCGATTAACTTGTTGTTGATACAGGAGTTAATTGAGTTATCTAGTATAAATATAACGAACCGGATAATTGACTACATGTCCTAATCCTCGAACTAAAGAGTGACTTTTCTTCCTTTTAAATTTATCTTATATTTTGTGTAGAAAATCTTCTTGGAAAGAAGTTCATATTAAAACCAGGAAAAACCTCCCAATCTCACAAGTACTAATCTCAAAGGTTACAATCGATTAATCTTTACCACTGCTTACTTTGAAACACCAACACAACAAGTTCCCTGTAGATTCGACACCGGACTCAAACCGGATTATTACTACAGCTTGACTGCCTACACTTGGGTGTACACATTTTGGATCAAGCCAAAAATCAAGGAAGATTTTGCGATGAAAAGGCAAGAATCTGGGCTGGGATCCAACAAAATGAGCATTAGCCCTATAAATACAAAATAATGCCCCCAAGCCGGGGCAAGTAACCCTAGATACATGAGAGATACGAAAGAGAACCCTAATTTTCTCGACAGTGCACTGTAAAGCATCTCAATAATCAATAAAGAACAAGGGAGCAAGAGCCTCCATTAAAGAGTGGACTAGCCGAGCTCCCATGTGGTGAACCACTATATTTCCATTGTGTTTATCCTCCTATCCTTGAATTCCCTAGGTACCTCTTAGCCATCAACACAAGCCTTGCACCTCAATTTCATATCACCGTCCACATCTTCTACTCATCCACGTTCATTTACACCATCGACTATAAACTTTTACAAACAATGAGACTAATTAAAGTTATTTACAATTTTCTCTTTGAATTGGAACTATTTATAATTCATACCAATAAATTTTCATATTCCATAAATGAGGCATTGTAGTCACTGTCGCTTCTTATTCTTCTCCCCTGTTTTTATTTTCTCTTTAAACACTATCCTGATGTGTTGATTGTGTGGTTAGATTCAAAATTGTTAATAAGATGAATGACAGAAAAAAGGAGTCAATGTGGTGTGGATCATGGGTGGGCACCATTAGACAATGGGTAAGTACAACTAAAACAATATGAAAATTGTGTATAACATATATAGCTGGTTTTTTTTTTCCAAGTGGCCATTGCACCTTTTGGGCTAGTTCTGGCTCTGGCCATGGTTAGATTAAGTGGAGAATAATGTTTTTAATTGACTTTTCTTCCCAATTTTTTCTTCCGTACCGAATACATGGTTCAAAGTTGCGATATCGGTCATCAACTCGGAGGGCACTAATACACATTAGTCGCGACGTCGCGGTGCAGTATCGGCCAATACACTCAAAATGCTAGATAGAAACTCTAAAATTTTTGAAAAAATAATAAAAAATTCTGAAAAATATAAACATTGTCACACCCTTACTTCAAGGGCATGACCGACCGTTAACCATAGATCCATAACCTATGGAACACATAAGCCTAACAATAAACTAATAATATATGAGTGAAAAATAGCATTAACACTAAATTGATCTCATGTCAATATATCAAAGTCAACGTACCTAAACCTGTTTGCCCCAATTATCCAAACAAGTAAAGATGGATATACGATGTATGTTATGGAGATCACAACACTATTAGTCCCCAAATAATTCCCTGAGTCCACTATCGATACTCCAATAATTTACCTGAGAAATTTTTATTTTAAAAACATGAGGTAAAAAGTCCAGTGAATGGAAAGGCACGCATATTCAAAGTGGCTGAAAAATATTTTTGGCATACGACATATAAATCAAAGATTTGGAAAAATAACTTCACCAAAATAACAAATTTCTCAAGAATAACACAATCGGGTTTCAACAAGAAATTATACCACAACGGTGCATCATATCATAATGGTAGAGACTATACGATATCCAATAATCGATGGGAATCTGTAACGCCCCAAAATACACCCTGGACGGCCTTACATTCAATAACCATTCATACCATGAGAGCACTAAGATAAACCATCAATAAAGAAGACTTCATAACCATGATTCATAACATTTACATCAATATCCCAATGAAAATTTACTATTATAGCGCAGCGGGAATTACAACTCTACATTCCCAAGAAACTAGACTACACAATGTCCAAAAGAATTTTCTAGTCTAGTACAAAAGAAACTACGACTCTAAATATCCACCTCGGGATCTAGGTTCCCCTCGAGTGGAGCCTCCCAATGTCCCGGCTCGTCGATGCTGAGATCCTCCACTAGCCCCAAATCTGAAAAATGTAATTGTAAGGGATGAGCACGAAGCTCTGTAGCAAAATCTTCCCAAACTCAAACAAGGTTTGTAAAAACATATAAAATGGGTGGTCTCATTTCACAAATAGCATACATAACGTTTGAAGTAAAACAAGGACATTTAACAACGGATCTCAAGTTTAAATAACAATACTAATAGAAATATACCATAACAACCAATTTTCATAACATCCATTTCTAAAATATCACTATTCTCCAACACATAATATACTATTGTTCTATTAGGAATGAGCATCCTTACAAGGAACCTCTCACCCTCAAGGTTTGAGTTATT
>CM042184.1:29381293-29455737 GCA_023539305.1 Ilex asprella | reverse complement strand
GTTTGAGTTATTCAAGCATCCTTACAAGGAACCTCTTGATAATGTCATCAATTGTCCTCTCTTGGCATGAGCATCCTTACAAGGAACCTCTCACCCTCAAGGTTTATATAAATAACCACACAAGCAATATATTATCCAATATGTTCTCAAATGCCCAACAATTTCACAAGTCTCCAATTTATAAGCCAAATTTCCAAATTTATCATGTAACAATTTCAATAACTAAGTATGTAAAATACAAGAGATCACAACAACATCATTTTTTTTTTCAATATGAAACACTAAGGTTTTGAAATCAAGGGTAAATCAAAATTTAGAAAAGAAAGTTCATCTCTCTTGAAAACTAGGGTTTAATGGTTGGCCCACCATTTATATTCTCTAAAGCATGTTAATATTCATGAGGATATCAAGAATTAATAATTTATAGCATACATATAAAATTTAGAGTGTAAAGAATACATATAAGTAATCCTAGCCTCAATGTAAGAGAAATAGAAGAAATCCCCTACATGTGTTCTTGGAAGCTATGTTTAGATCTTGGATAACCCCTTTTGACTCTTGTTTTTCTCTTTCTTTCTTCCTCTCTTCTCTTCCTTTCTTTCTCTCTTAGGGTTTCTAAGATTTAGAATGGTGTATGGACGACTAAGGAGGCGACCTAAAGTATTTATAGGCCCAAAACTCGGACCAAGATCGCGGTATTAAACATTCAGGTTTTTATCGGGTGTACCGGTACCAGGTACCGGTACCAAAAACCTTCTGGATTCGAGGTACCGGTACCATATGGTACCGGTACCCAGTACCGGTATTCAACAGACAGATTTTTCCTCCAACTTCCAAGGCAGTTTTGACCCATTTTGAAGTCGAATTGAAAAATTTTCATGATACACACTTTTGTAGCCCTAGATGTCTACTATCTACTGTCAAAATTTCAGATCAATTTGATATTAGAATCAAAAGTTATGGCCAAAATACTAAGAGGTGTCCAAAATATTTTCTACCCGAAATTTACGAAATTTGTGTTTTTATTCCGGAGTACTTCCAAGCTTCCAATGCACCTCATATTACCTCTCCCAAGGTTTTTCGACCTTCCGGATTCAATGGAAATATTATTTTGACCTAAAACATTTAGAAATTTATCTAATAACTAATTCCAATCTCAAACGTCTTTGAAACTTAAACTTTCCAAATCCATTTGTCTCCCAATTATTCATTTCTAATGTTTTAACCTATATGATTCATTCTTACATCATTATACATATCCTCATTTCTATAATCATTATCTATCATATAACTATATACATTTATAAAAGAAAATGCGGGGTGTTACAGAATCAATACTAAATACCAAAAGATCTCAAGGTTGGATCCAACATCGTACTTAGGGTCACCACAGCCTCACCCGGGTCTGTTCCCTAAGACGATCCGATGAAGGTCACCAGGACACACCAGGCACTGTTCCTTCAACCGTTGAGCACTAGGGTCACCTTAGTCTCCCCCGGGTCTGTTCCCTAGTGGCCAGAGTCACCGCACACAGAGGAATAATTTTTCTGGACTTTTAGTTTTGGTCTCATTCACCATTACTAAGTCTCACCATATAAACAAGTGATCAGGTCACAATACTTCACAAAAGAATTTATTGTATGCCACAAGTATTTAGACAGTTAGAAAAATATTTTGTAAAGGTAGTAATGAACAAGCATATCGTATTTTTTTTCAAATGTTTAGGGATACGGGGAATTTTTTAAAATACGTAGCATGTCAAACCACTCACCTCAAGTCCAAATGATATGCATCTAGAGTGTTGCTTGTTACCCAAATTAGAGTGAGATGTTATCGATGTCTTTCCTCTTTCTCTCACAATTTCCTTTCTCCTTTGATGAGGTGCTCTTCTTTCCTTCTTTTCTCTCTTTTACTCTCTGCACTTTCTTGAAAGTGAAAGACTACTTGTGTCCTTGTATCTTAATCCAATTCCAAATGCCCTATTTATAGGCATCCTAGGGTTATTCTAGAATATTGACATGTGACATTGTTAGGGGAAATTCCCTAGAATATTCTACCATCTCTTCTCTCCTAGATCCTTCTAGGTTTCAAGCTTATTTTATCCATGTCAATTTCACAAGTATCTAGATTCTTCTATAATATTCTAAAGTCTTCTCCAACATTCTAAGTCCTTCCAGAACTTTTTGGGACATTCTAAATCTCTCTAGAACCTTTTAGTATTTTCTAGAACTTTGTAAAATATTATAGACTTCTCTAGATTGTTTTAGAACTTTTCGGATTCTTTCTAAAAACTTCTTGAACATTCTAGATTCTTCTAGATTGTTCTAGACCATTCTAGGTTATTCTTGAACTCTCTGGAATCTTCTAGAACTTTCTAGAAACTTCTTTAACATTCTAAATTCTTCTTTAAATTTTTTCTTATTCCTTTCAAGATAATATTTTCTAACTAGTTCCTTGCCAAAATGTATCATATGTCCACAATAAATCCAAAAATACATTACACATAATTAAAATGAAACATAAGGGCGTTACCAAAAATATTGATCATTATCAATATTCAACTTATTGAAATTGAAATATTGATATATCTAATTAATTTAATAAATGATACAATAGAATATAAAATTTAATTATAAAATTTAAAATATTTGATATTCTATCTTTGATTGAAGTATTTTTTATCTAAATATAACATTTTAAACTTAAGGGGTCTAAGTAATATATGTTTACAAGTTTCAGGGGTTTGAATGTAATTTATTAACAAATATATTTACAGTCGTGTATAGTTTTAGGGGTTTGTGTGTAATATTTTAAATATTAAAGGTCTAAATAATTAAATGACAAACTTTACGAGTTGTGAGTGTAATTATCCCAAAAACAATTGAGTCACTGACATAGAGAGAAAAGAATTGCTGCCTACGATCAAAAGAGAGAGAGATCGATCTCAAAGCTTTGCTGCCTAGGATCGAGATGCTCCACTATCTGTGATCTAGGGTTTCAGCAATGGTATCTGTTGTAAAGAGGAAGAAGAAGTATTTGTTGCCTGCGATCGAGATACTCCGCTACCCATTATCTTGGGTTTCAGCGATGGGCACTCCACCTTTGCTCCTAAAGCACGACAAGAAGTAGATGAAGATGAAGATTTGCAAATTTTTATTACATATATTTTATGTTTTTCTCATTTTGTTCTTATAACTCCAAAAAGGTGTGATTTGGGGTTGGAGGGTTTTTTTTGTCACTGAGACTTGTCCATTTTCTTCTTCCTTTCTCTTTTAGGGTTTTTGCTGCTCAAATGTTCCAGATTTGGTTACACCATAGCAGTTTGACTCGGTCAAGTCCAATCGATTTAGCTCCGAGTTGGGCTGATACCACCGAGTTGTAACCAAGTCAAGACCGATTCAATCGAATCTCGTTATATTGTTGTAACGTGTATCATTATTGGATCGGCACCTACTGAGACGGATATGACTCGGTCGAGGTGACTCGGACTCGACCGATACTTTGAACCATGATCGAATGCAGCAGAGTGACACAACTGCAACCATTAGATATTCTTGGGGATATATTAATCTAATAATCTACATGACTCAGAAAGAAAAAGTTGGTAAAAGATTTTATTAAACATTACTAGGAGTAAACTAGTCTCATAAGAACTTTAACATCTCCACCATCTAGCAGAAGACAATTCCCCTTCGTCAATCAAATATGTTTCCAATGAAATGTTGGGTAGCATGATTTAATTGTTCTAAAAAATAGTCACTTTTTTTCTTGGTCAGGTTTCATGAAGATCTCCTACTTCATTAGAATTATTGATTGCACAATACGAAATTATAATGGAAAAAATGCTAGTTCATTTTAAAATTATTGAATAAAGGTTGAGGTACCCGAGCAAGATAAAATTGCCTATTTCATTTGCTAAATCTCGAGTGTCGAGAATGGTAGCTTCTAGTATATTTTAGCCAATAACACTGCCCATCAATATATTATATTCTAAAACATTTTTCTCAAATAATACACATGTACATTTTAGTATATGTATATATATAGCTGCTGAACAAGCATCAGCACGCCAGTTCTCCGAGGTGACAAAACTTAGTCTCAAATATCACCAAATTTGAGCAATGTAGTTTGTTTATTATTATTATTATTTATTTGAGCAATGCACTTCATTTGTAATGATTTAGTGTATACTTTGTAATGTTTTTGGAGTCGATATAGGATCAAAAAGGAAAATCTCAGAACAACTTAAGTATAATCTTTAGGGGAAATGCTTAAAGCCTCCCTTTCTCTCATCACACTTCCCTCCCATGATCCAAGGCTATCCTCCCCATTTGACCAAACTTCATTCACCTGAACCTTGTCTTTTGATGAACATCTAATGGTGAATTGGGCATCGATGGCCATTCCAACATCCGAGGCAGCCTTTTGTATCGACCTTGACAACATGCCAGTTTGAACAGTGGCAGGAAATATTGAAGGAAAGTTCAAATTATCTAGCAAAGATGGTCCCGTAGACAATAGTACTCTATATCATGCACCACAACTGCGGCCTCAGGTGTAGAGTAGGTGTCACGCCCAATCCCGGTCTCCCAAGGATAAGACGCGACTAGGTTTTTGATACACCTGTTTACATATATATAATCCAGATTAATAAAATATCAATTAATTTAACAGGTCCAAAATATCACCCATCACCTTAGTCAATAAGCATGATACGAACCTGTCTCATAACCTGTATAATATATATACTATATGTACTAATTGTTTGTTTCCAAGGTTATAGACAGATACAAAACCCACACCCACCTAGCATACATCACAAAGTATGCTTGTAAAGTCTATTTACAAATATATATATATACTAGTTAACCTGCTATAATAATCTCTAATCTAACATAATATATAACCCAATAATAATTATACAGCCCTTCAATCAGTATCATTTGCTCATTTAAAACTAAATACATAATGAACATAATACCATACTGACATTGTACAAAACTCAACCGATTTGACAGTAGACAGATCTGTGCCTCCCTTCCTTACGCTTGAAAAGGAGAAACTGTAGAGGTGTGAGCTGAACCACGAGCTTAATGAGTATACATGCCATATATGAAATGAAAACGATAATAATACACAGAAATAGGTAAATACTAGGTAAATACACGTATCAAACAACAACATCAATTCAATTCCAAGAATTCACAAACCATAACACATTCATACTATCCCTCATCGGGTAATCGATCTCACATGGATCTGAGTCTCCCGAACCTCCCGGGAATACCATAGTGCTAGCACACCACTGCACACTCAGTGATAAGGCATCAACGCCCCTATCTCAAACAGTGCGCCACACTCCACAATACACAATACACAATACAAAGCATCATCCAATCACATAAGCACATAGCACATAATCATGGAGAAAATTCTATTAAATTCTATCATCTAACATTATCTTATAATAGCATTTTCAAAATATATAAAGTTATACACCCACCTCAAGTGTATAGAGCTACAACGAGCCTCCGGACCTAATAGTGAATTCCTTCGGTGTTTTCGTATCAGTTTCAATACCAACCGTTTCACCTGTTCCACATAACACATTTGTATTGAAAATATCAACATATTTATCACATTGAATAATTGACCATGTATTAATGCATGCAAGATGATTCAACCCAAAGTGCCCTGGTAACCCCGATTACCACACTGTTCACTCACATACTGGCATATTAGATTCAGGGATCATATTGCCTCCCCAAATCTTCAAAATCACAAATATTAATCACAATTAGGATTAAGTAGGTCAAACACATTGACTAGGGGTCCATTTCCTCACATTTCGACCCCGAATCCTAAAAATTGTACTTTCGACATTTCGTACATTTTGCATCGGATATTATATTTATTTACATTCAAAATTTACATTATCACATCAAGCATGATTTAAAAATGTAGCATGCAAAATTTCAGATCTTTTGGCTTACAATTCACACATGTAATAATAATATTCATAAATTAGGGTTTCGGCGTTACCGGCACCCATTTCCAATTTCTATCGCACTTTTTATTTAAAATCATCACACTTATTCTCACACAAACATTTAATCATGAAAAAAAACCCTTTAATTGAACCCTTAAACTCAAAATTTCACTCCCAAAACCTTAATCCCAAACTAGTCACCTAAAGCATCTCAATAATTATTTTTCACATTTAGTTAAATACCCATGTAAATTCCTTTCTTAATAGCCTTTAATTATATTTAATACAATTAATTAACTTACAAAAATCTGCTTTGAAATTGAAATAAAACAGCCCATATATATACACACCCACTTAAAATTAATCACATACACACACTAAAATGAACACACACACTCCCTTACCTTCTTCTTATTTTCTTCCTCTTTTTGTCCCCACCTTCTCTTGCCTTCTCCCCCTCCTTGCTCACGGCATCAAGAAGACTCACACATATTTTTTGCCACCTTTGTCTACACTCCCTCACTGTCGGTTTCTAGCACAAGGAAGAACACACACACACACACTAACTTAGGCTTTAAACATACCAACTTTACTACACTTCAAAGGACACACACACACCCACACACTTCTACACCTAGTCAAACACACACACACACATGGCACACTCACACCCACATACATATTATTTTAAAACAAATACCACCATATGTTTGACACATATATAAAGATATTTTCATGAAATTTTAATAATCCTACTTGCCTCCCCCTAAATTCTTAAATGATCCCAAAATTAACCCAATATCATTTCCATTGACAAAATTCTATCTAATAATTAATTTCACATAATTGCAATTAATCCACATAATTATGTTAATATGTATGCAATGCATGATCGAGTTTCACAATTCTCCCCTACTAATAAAAATTTCGTCCTCGAAATTACATACTTGGACTAAACAAATGAGGGTATCCAGCCCGCATACTCTCCTCATTCTCCCAAGTTGCTTCCTCGACTGAGTGACTTCGCCACAAAACCTTTACCAATGGTATTGTCTTCATACGTAGTACATTCTCTTTCCTATCCAAAATCTGAACCGGCTGCTCCACATAAGTCAAATCCTCGGCTAATTCCATCAGTTCTGAAGTCAACACATGTGATGGGTCAGGCAAGTATTTTCGTAACATAGAAACATGAAATACATCATACAACCTGGACAATTCCATTGGTAGCTTCAACTAGTACGCAATAGTTCCAATCCGCTCTACAATACTGTACGGACCAATATCTGGGAGCCAACTTTCCTTTCCTGCCAAAACGAATGACCCATTTCCAAGGTGATACCCGTAGGAATACTCGATCACCCAACTTAAATTCTAAATCACGACGGCGATTATCAGCATAACTTTTCTGTCTGCTCTGTGCCCTCCATAAGTTCTCCTGTATGACTTTAATCTGATCAGTGGTCATCTGCACAATCTCTGGACCCAATAACTTCCTCTCACCCACTTCACTCCAGCAAATTGGGGTTCTACATTTTCTCCCATACAAAGCTTCATATGGTGCCATTTCAATCGAACTTTGATAGCTATTATTATAAGCAAATTCTACTAAAGGAAAATATTCATCCCAGTTTCGTCTAAGATCCATGACACAAGCTCTCAACATGTCCTCCAATGTCTGAATAATACACTCTGTTTGTGGGTGGAATGCTGTACTAAAATTCAAAGTAGTGCCCAACGCAGTCTGTAAGCTAGGCCAAAACCTCGAAGTAAAGCGTGGATCCCTGTCAGAGACAATAGATACCGGTACACCATGCAGTCTCACAATCTCATCAATGTACAATCTAGCTAGCCTGTTAAGAGAATAGGACATCTTAATAGCTAGAAAATGAGCAGACTTCGTCAACCTATCAACTATTACCCAAATTACCTCATGTCCTTTTTGCGTACAGGGCAAATTACTCATAAAATCTATAGTGATATGCTCCCACTTCCACTCTGGAATTGATAGAGGATGTAATAGCCCTGCTGGTCTTTTGGATGTTTGATAAAATGTCTATAATTGATTAAGTATGTTATTTGAATGAAATTGATATAACATATTTTGTGATGATGATTGGAATATAATTATATGTTTTATGATATAAATTACATTGAGGAATTAGAATTGTTCATGTTATGCTCACGACATGTTGAACATGATGTTGAAATTGCAATTGAAAACTTATTACATAATGCTATAAAATGCAATTGTTCATTACATTTGTATATGCATTGGAGGCATCACATTTGTGGATAAGTGACATGAGTGTGGGTGTGTGCATATTTTTTATCAAACACCATTCTTGGTGAATGATAAGTAGGCTTAAGGGAGTTGGACCAAGGTTTGACTGAGTCATGCGGTTACATGAAAAACTTGTGTCAGGTATAGCAATAAGGATTAGATTCTCCCTCGGGTGCAAAATCCGATTACTAGTTTATACACATTCAACAATGAAAGTATAAAAAAGTGTATTGGTGTATGCAGAATCGGAGGTAAAATACCAAAATACGTGCTGGTGTAGTGTACTATTGGTGCAAGTCTAAGAAGTCACCTATACAAGAAAAGACACAATTTATTTGATAAATTGTCATAGGATGCATAACATCAATAACGAGGGCTTGAAAAGCCCGGATTTTCATGCATGGCATTGCATTTGTTATGGAAGCTGGTAGAAGGCTCAGGTTGCATTGCATGTGTGACTCTCACCTCATAACACGACATATCATTGTTGCATTCATCATTGAATTGTACGTTCTTGAATGAATGCTTGTTGATAGTTGAATTGCATGTGAACATTTCATTTGCATCTAAGTTGGAGAGTAACCTCTTTAAGAGATACCCTATTAAGCATAGCTCACCCTCCCTTTCTAAGAATAACATTTTCAAGTGTGGGACAAACGTCGATGGACAGCCCTCACATGGGACATTGTTGAGAAGAAGTCGGATTATGGCTTTAAACCGCATTTTGTAAACCAAATTGTGTAATTAGTTTTGGACATGTAATGTTGTATATATGATTGTAAAATGAACTGATATGGGGTATATTTTGTGTAAAATTTGATGTTATGTGTATTTGGATAAATGATGTATAATATTGAGTGAGTTAAAATTGAAAAATTATTGAATTGGAGGAAAATTGGGTCTTGTTACCGGTGGCGCGTTGATTAGCTACTAGTAGCACAATTGTAGTGGGCAACTACTTGTAGCTCATTTCACAACTATTGGTAGCTCGCGGGCAATGGACTCAGCTACTAGTAGCTAGGTTCACAACTACCGATAGCTCACTAGCAGAAGGCTCAGCTAGTGGTAGCAAGTACATGAGCTATCGGTACCTCCTCCAAAATTTTGAAAAATTTTAAATAATTTTCCCAAGCCTTTAGGCCTTGAGCTCTTTTGTTCAAAGGATGTAAATGAAACAATATTGATGGCAATTTGATGGACATAACCTTGGAATGGTCGTATAATGACGTGGTGTCGAGTTATGCACCATGCACGGATACTTCCACGGGTTAATGGGTGATCAACGTGTTGAAAAAGGACCCCCAATTTTAGGAGCGTCACAGGTCTTATACAACGCACAGCCCTGCGATATAAATAGGGCCTTACATTCTGTCAACCATCATGGTAGATGAAATCGGGGTTGGACTGCCATTCATCAAGTGTACATAGAGATGTGGGTCCATCGTCGGGATACCATTGTTACAAGAGATCTGGATACTACATTGATGGATCCTACTGACGGATACCTGCAATGGTATCATCGTATCACTCGTTTGATAAGGTTGAAGAAGAAAAAGTGACAGCTCGTGACTACTTAATATCATGTGTTGAAGTGACTAAATCATGAATGGATTTTAACAAACCATGTGCTGAAGTGACAACACATTATTGACTGTTGTGACGGGTTCAACATATTATGGTTTGGACACTATTATTTAAACACCTTATTTGTGTTTGATATGACAAACACTAAAAATTATATCTAAATCAAATTTCGCTACAAGATTTAACAATCGCAGACATGAATGGGTTTGGTTTTTACAAGAGAGAAACGATAGCTATAAGGCTGAGAGATTTTTCGATCCAAAAGAGTATTATGTAGAATTACGACAAGAGTGAGGTTTTTGTGCTAATGAATCAGACGAACTATTCACACAACTACGAGAACTTGATATACCAGTATCTCATAGACGATCACTAACAATGAAACACTAGAATATAAAGCACTATGAATCAGCAGTAAAACGTTTTCAAAGAGAGAATAATAGAATGTTGTTGCATCGATGTCTCTATTACATACTCCAATTAGCAAAAGACATTGTGAGATCTACATTTGGATGAAAGTTGACACCCGTAGAGCAAAACAATGTATTGTCTAATACACAATACATGTCAGATGATTGTAAGTGCAATTGTTTTTCCCAATCACATATCTTGAATAGTGGTTATCATTGTAAATCACTGATATAGTTTTATCAATGTAATTGGTGTAGTGTCAAGTCATGGCAGTCATTTGTCATCATTGAATTGTTATTTCATTGCTTTATCACTGTGAAATCATTATACTTTATCAGTATCAAATCATGTTAGTCGTACATAGTAACTGTCTTGTCAAATTTGTATATAATTGCATTCCATGTCCATATAAATCATCTTTATTAATTGTATACATCATAGCTCAAAAAATGTTTAGGCGCACATCATATAGGCAATCCAATCACACCACCCAAGGTTTTTCATCACACAATGAACATAGTTCATCTACACCCAGTGAACATCAACACTCGACTAGCCGACAAGCATCGTCGAACATAGTTCGTTCAATTGGATCCTACACAAATTCCACCAGTGTTACTTGGTATGGACAAAAGCATTAGTTTCACCATAAGCCTATCAACCCTTATCACTAATTCAGTTAAGTTAAACACATAATTGTTGGGTCTGCAACCAACTTTCCGCCTCTGAGTGTTCATATCGAGCTACACCAAGGTGGCAATAATTATATGATAAACGTTGTGAACTTGAAGTACATTGTCATTGGCATGGACTAATGGTATCGAAGGCACGTTCGGTTGATATATATCATCCGCAAAACTCTAATAACTATGTCAAGATCATAGCAAAGAACTTGAAAATGATTATATGTAGCGTCGACTTGATCGTTTGCATGCAATTGAATATGCAAAAAATTGAGCATTTTGATCCTAACTATGTTGATATTCAAATTTTAGTGCATCTGTTACTTAATTCTGATCCTGAACTTTTTTATTATTCCAATTTAAGTGATGATGTGTCCGACACTTTTATTTCATCATGTTTATGCATACTTTGTAACCCTCTATGTTGTTTTCAACATCAACCATGACATTTATATACTATGTATGAATATAACATGAATAATTCCAATGCTAATTAATTAGTATACATGAGATTTCTTCAAACTTTCCTCGCGGTTGCTAACATGCTGTAATTTTAATTTTATTTTTTTTGTCGATGAACTTACATTTAATATTAATCAAAGAACAAGATAAAGCTAGAGCTTTTAATGAAAGTTTAGCAATTCTGATAATAAGCTACAAAAGGGAATCAAATAAAGGTAATTAAACGCCTTCTTGCGAGTATCTTAAATACCATGTCACCATCACCAATCTCTGTCACATGCGTTCTAGTTCAACAACAATAGTCACCATTACCTCACTTAATACACCAGCAATGTGTGTATATTGAAGACTTTTAGAGCACTAATCATCATAAAGCAAGAGGTAAAACAACTTGTGCCCTTACTCTCACTCGCTAATCTTGTAACTGAAGTTAGATTTTTTTCTTACATTCAACAATGTTGTTTGCTGACACTTGAAGGATCGTGATAGAAGTTAACAATCTGCAAAACTCACAGTTTATCATTTGAAAAAAGTAGACTAGGATGTTATGCGATGGTAATTCTATTGACATTTCTACTATTAGAGGCATCCATTTGATTGAAGATATTGCATAGGATTCTATTATTTTTTAGAACTCTTAAATTTGAAATGGAGTCTACATTGGTTGAGTAAAGACATAATGAGGACAGGCATTTAGCGCCCCCAGTAAACAACAATAGGGAATCTGAAATTGGCAAGCTCGTGCAATAGTAATTTATCCCTTACAGTGTCTCAAAATTTGCCAAACAAAGGATCAGAGAAGTTATATGAGTAATATTGTGGAAAACATGTAGAGTGTCACATATTGTAGCATTAAAAGACATTATGAAGAACAAGAGAGAGAGAGAGAGAGAGAGATTAAAGGACAAATAAGGAAGGTTAAAACCTAGTTATATAAATCAAATCAGAGTGCACATATGGTTAGCCCTTCCCCTATTCAATTTCGATACCTAGTACACCATATATGGTCATTGGATATGGACCTAATCTAAAGACATTGAGACACTATGACTATAAGAAAAAAGAACTAGAAATGACTATAGAGAAAGTTGTTACTATTATGGATTTGGACAAATTTTTGAAGTTGCTGATGGATCAACAAGGCCACATCCACTACAAAAATCATATAAGCACCAAGTAATCATATAATAGAGACAATGAAGTAAGCTAATAAAAAACATTACTTCAATTAATTCATTGATTAATGCCTTTCAGCTTCCCTTTCTTTAGTCGATAAGCCTGCATTTAATAAAAAACACATTTACAATTATAGAAATTCAACTATTATATAACAAAGAAGCAATAAAAAAGTCACCAGCAGTATCCCTTTAATTAAACACCCTTAAGATGTTGACCTTGTTATTGCTTCACAAGGTCCATTCAAAGTAAGCTTAAATAAATTGAAATTGTATAAATTAAGAAGCTTCAAGATAACAATTACTTTGCACATGATAACAATTCCTCCTGAATAAAGCGTATTTTTGAAAATTTTGGATTGTAGAGGGCCCATGAGATCATATTACCGCACATTTCAAACAATGTTAATTGAAAACTTAAAAAGATACTTAGAATATAACCAGGGAAATACCATCAAGCATTTACATAAAAATTCAAGAACGAAATGTCATGTTCCAATGCTGCCTTGATCAGGATTGCCCTTAGTAGATGGATCTCCAACATGCAAAACTCAAAGTTCTTAAGCTTACTATAATAAAATTGCAGAAAATTGAACAAAAAATCTTCTTATCTAATCTTCTTTGTATACCTACGCGGCTATGATTACCTCTCTACTCAAAAATCCCATTCTCACACTCACATGCCGTAAGAGGGCTAGGACTTCTGTCTAGAAAAGCATTCATTTTATATATCTAAAGAAATGTGACTAAACTTCTAGCAATAATTCAATCTTAGAATTTGCTAATAATATGCATTAGAGTTAATAGTTCTGGATGGCAAACTCCATTATTGTAGCTTGTTTTTATTTACAGCCAGAGACAACATGCACCTTTAGGATTTAGAGGTTCAAATGTTACAGTTGTTAACCATCTTGATTTTTTTTTTTTGGGTCGTTCTCAACCATAAGTGGTGAAACATTAGGACTCTAATGTTGTTAGCCTCCATGGACCACTAACTAAGAACAATTGTTTTCATAAAGGAAAATTAAGTTTCCCAAAAAAAATGATAGACAAATGGAGAAAGTTATTCAAAAAGTATTACTGCTGGATTCATATAAGAAAACATTCTTGTTAAAAAATGATGATGAGGTTACTGATGAATAGATTTTTTTTCTAAGTGATGATGAATAAAATTTCAAGTTACAATCAACATTATCATATGGAGCATTTGAGCTAGATCAGCCAGCAAATAGGTTACCACATGAACTATCATATATATCTAGATCAACCAACAAATAGGATACCATAGTAAGTTCGAATCAAGCAAAATAAATTGATGTTGAATCAACCAAAGTAACAGTAAGCTCAAATCACAGTGAGTAAGGGAGAGGGAGAGGGACTTATGAGAAGACAATAGAAGCAGGACTTCGATGACGGAGGCTAGGGCTTCGATAGTGGAAGCTAGGGCTTCGATGTTGCTTGATTTCTTTGATAGTGCGTCGGCAAGCCATATTTGGGGGAGAAGATCACTTCGCATCACCTATGTTCTCTTTGAGCCAGTGATAAGTAATTTAGGGGTAAAGAGGACGTAAGCGAGGGAGGGAGGGAGGGAGGGAGAGGCCATTAGAGAGGAAGAGAAGACGTCGGCCAGAGAGAGAGAGAAGGCATTGGGTAGGTTAAAATGAGGAGGTCAACCAATTTGGGAAAAAGGTAAATAAAAGAGGATAAATCGTCGGGATAAGGAAAAGTTAAAAAGGAATTTAAATTAGAAAATGAACAATGTTATTAAGATTTAATTTATGAGTAATGCTTTGTATCCCAAATATGCATCCCAAATCAATGGGAACTGATGGTGTAAAACCTCGTGCATGAGCTAGGGACGTGAACGACGTTGTCTTACGTAAGTCCAAGCTACAAGGCCCATTGAAATTTTAGGGGTGTGCACAATAGAAGTATATTGGTTCACCAGCTACAGAGCTTGACTAGTCCACTCTTTAATGGAAACTCTTGCTCCCTTTTCTTTATTTATCACTCGAATTACAGAATGGTGTCTTTTCCTCTAGATGGTCCTTTTTTGTGTCTTTTCTCAATGGAGGCACTGTCCAGCATATATAGACTAATTCCTAATTCTAAAGAGTCTACACCGAGATCCCTGTCTCGCATCCGTGGGATTTTTCTTGATTTTTGGGAGAAGATCTTGGTTGGTTGAGAGTATTATGCCTTGACTCTAGCTTTCCGTTCTCGTTTCCTTTATTTTGGGATGTTTGTTGTCTATCCAGCTGTCCCTATGTCATTCTAGTCGGTTTGTTGTTGAAGTGAGACTGAGCTCTTATTCTTCGAGCTCTTCTTCCTTGTCTGACCTCCTATCCTAGACTAAAGGTCTGAGCTCACACCTAGAATTATTTTTGGTATCATCAGTTGCCCCCAGCCCATGGCCTAAGCTTGATTTGGTAAGGGCTGAGCTATCTTTAACCGAGCTGGACAAGCACGTGGCTGATCTTAGCTTGCACGTGCATCACGTCTTCTGACGGTTCCTAGCAATCATGACTTCCTTGATTCCCATGCACGTTTCAACTCTTGTCCCTCAAGCTTTAAATGCTCAAACGGCTATCAGAACCGCCTTCCTTCTGTTCATCTTCTTCCTTCCTTCTTCGATTTTCTTTGCGATTTCGGACTTCCTTGCTTGGGGCCTTCTGAATCCTCCCTCAAAATTAAGCTTTCTGCGTTCGGTCTGAGGATTCATAGTGCTTTCTTCCTTCGATTTGGCTCTGGGCTATTGCTTGTTGCTTTCTTCTAGCTAGGTACGTCCTTTGTTCCTTTTTCTACTTCTTCCCTTGCTCTAGATCCCTCGAGTTCGAGGTGGTTATTACATTTTTGGGCCTTTCGTTTCTTTTACTTCTGGAATAGGGATTGTTGCTTGTCCCCCTTGCCCACTTCGTTGATTGGACAGCGATTGTGCGAATTCTTAGTGTTGGAGGCTTCTGTGTTGATCTTAAGGTTGTTAAGGAGTGTTTAGTGAATGTTCCCCCTCTCTATCGTTCTTTCAATATTCCCTTTTCTTGTCCCATCATGTTTGCCTCTTCGAGAGCCCCTCGCTCCTCAGTTTCTCTTTTAGGAGACAAGTCTGCTGAGGAGGAGATCAAGTTAGGGGAGGTGGGTGAGGAAATTGATAACTTTCCTGGCGTAGTTGCTCTTGGTCCCGAGGTCGACGCCAAGGAGATCCCCTCATCATCCACTCTTGTGCCCCCCAAGGCTATCAAAGGCAAGGTTAAGGTCAATGGGGCTGGGCTCTTTGGTGATTCGTCATATCTAGGAGCCGCCCTTAAGCAGGCCGAGCTCATAGGATCTAGTAAAGTTGATCACTCACTACTTAGGATTTTTAGTGCCCGTTATAGTTTCCCTCCTGGACAGTTTTACACCCTACATCGCTGAAGTTCATAAAAAGGTCTACTTCTTTGAGGCTGCCTTTAAAAATGGCCTTCACTTTCCTATGCACCCTTTCCTCAAGATCGTTCTACAGTATTTTAATGTATGCCTCTCTCAACTTTCCCCTAATTTCTGGGGTGTTTTGGTGGGTTTCTTGGTCATCTTCAAGGACCTAAAACTCGGGGTTCCTTCTCTTTCCTTGTTCCTGGACTTCTTTAATGTCAAGCTGACCTCTTCGAAAGGCTACTTGTACGCCTCCAAGCGAGCCAATGCTAAGCAGCTTATTTCTAATATCCCGACCTCCCACAAGCATTGGAAAGAATACTTCTTCTTTATTGGGGGCACAAACTGGGAGTACGACCCTGCTGATAAGACAGATACTCTTGGTATCCCTAGGGCTTGTTCTTATCCAGAGAACTTGGGTGAGTCATTGCTTGAATCAATCGGGTTTTGCTTTGTGCATCATAGGTTTCTGAATTTGCTCTGTTTTGCTGCTTTCAGGTACCAGACTTGAGCTCAGCACAGAGGACGAAGGGGCGAAGCTGAGACTAATGGAGTGTACTCCAAGAAGGTATTCCGAGCCCATCCAATTCCACGTCCTAGTTGAGAGGGGACTTAGTCTACCTGAGGTAACGATAGAGGCCCCGTCTCCCATCTTTGTCGTCAGACTTGAAAAAGTAACTGGTAATCTCTTTTTCCTCATGAGTTTTTGGTGTTTCCCTTCCTCCTTTCCCTAATCTGCCTAATTGTTCTGGCTCAGACCTCCCAGGATCTTCCAAAATGAAGTTGTCCTCTGAAAAGCTTGAGGCCAAGATTGCCAGATTGCAGAATGGTGGAAAGGGCAGCAAGAGGAAGGCTGAGGTCGGCTCTGGCAGCAGCCTTACCACCCAGGCTAAGGCTAAAAAATTAGGAGGGTCCTCTTCCTCCCCAGCTTCGGCTATCGACCCCCGAATCCCACTCTTGAGCATCCCGCCAGATGCAGGGGTTTCTTCTTCCTAGCAACCTCAGCTCACTCCTCGCAAATCTGATGGGCCAGGCGAAACTTCCCCTACCTCATTTGAGGTCGAGAGGGCCTTGGGGTTCCTATCTTAGGTTTAGTTTGAGACTGTTCTATTCAGCCCTTTTGGGAAAATCATCGAACCATCCTAGACGAGGCCTAGAGCTAGCAAGGGAAAGAATGTCAAGGTGGAGGGGCAAGAGGATTCCTTCTTTGAAAATGATGAGCTTGCCGCTGGGGCTATGGCATCAATCCTCTCTGATTCTGACGTTAAGAGGGCTTGTTCTATGCCTCTTGAAGAAGCCATTGCCTCAGCTCTTCAGGGATCTACTACCGTAAGTCTTTGTGCTTTAATGTTCCTATTTGGTTTCTTCTATACCTTTATGCTGATCCTTTTTGCTTTTCTTCATCTTTTTTAGCTAGCTCTTCATGGAGAGTTTATTGTGAGATACTTGACTCTTTCTGAGTTGTAGAGTTCTTTCTTTGATTTATAAACTGAAGAGTTTATTGTGAGCTTCTGGGCTCTTTCTGAGCTGTAGAGTTCTTTCTTTGATTTATAAATTGAAGAGTTTATCGTGAGCTTCTGGGATCTTTCTAAGCTGTAGAGCTCTTTCTTTGATTTATAAACTAAAGATTTTATCATGAGCTTCTGGACTCTTTCTGAGCTGTAGAGCTCTTTCTTTGATTTATAAAGTGAAGAGTTTATCGTAAGCTTCTGGGCTCTTTCTGAGCTGTAGAGCTCTTTCTTTGATTAATAAACTGAAGATTTTATCGTGAGCTTCTGGGCTCTTTTTGAGCTATGGCGCTCCTTCACCGTTTTTATGAGCTGATGAGCCTGTCTCGAGCTACAAAGCTCTCTGTTTATTTTATGAGTTGAAGAGGTCATCTTGAGCTATAAAGCTTGCCAATTTATGAACGGAAGAGCTCATCTTTGGCTTTTTAGCTACTTCTGAGAAGTACACTCGTCTGAATAAGAATTTACCACTTTATTAGAAATGGTTATATTACAAAGAGTACTTACTGAAAAAACTTTTTGAGATGCTCTACGTTCCAGGAATGAGGTAGGATTTTCCATTCTTCGGTCTGCAACTTGTAATTTCCAGGTCTTATCACCCTGGACACAATGAAGGGACCCTCCCAATTTGAACCTAGCTTCCCATGGGAGGGGTCCTTTCTAGCAAGTAGAAGTTTTCTAAGCACCAAATCTCCCACCGTAAAGCTTCTATGCTTGACTCTTTTGTTGTAATACCTTGCGATTTTCTTTTGGTAATCCTGGATGCGATGCAAA
Organism: Ilex asprella; assembly: GCA_023539305.1. Taxonomy (NCBI): domain Eukaryota; kingdom Viridiplantae; phylum Streptophyta; class Magnoliopsida; order Aquifoliales; family Aquifoliaceae; genus Ilex; species Ilex asprella. The sequence continues at coordinate 29,437,459 of CM042184.1, read as the reverse complement.
GCTCTGTCTCTCTTTTCGTCTAAGAGGTCGAGGTTTAACAAGAGTGACTCATCATTGTGCTCTGGATCTGCAAGCTCGGTCCTTGGAGATGGGATCCCAATTTCTACAGGGGACACCGCTTCTGTTCCATAAGCTAAAGTGTACGGTGTTTCCGGGGTTGCTGACCTCGCAGTCGTTCTATAAGCCCATAGCACCTCTGGAACGTGCTCCACCCATTTCCCTTTCGGATCTTCAAGCTTGGTTTTCAGCGCAGCTTTGATAGTCCTGATGGTTACCTCTGCTTATCCATTCGATTGTGGATGGGCTGGGGCTCAAAAGTAGTTCTTTATCCCTAGCTCAGCGCAGAATTTTCTGAACTTGGGGTTGTCGAATTGTTTCCCATTTTCAGAGACTATTGCCCTGGGGATTCCAAATCTACAAATTATTGACTTTCATGTGAAGTTCTAAACTTTTTGTTCCGTGATCGTAGCCAAATGTTCCACCTCTGCCCATATAGTGAAGTAGTCCACCCCAACGATGACGAATTTGCACTGTCCCACGCCGATTGGAAGGGGCCCGAGTATGTCCAAACCTCACTGCTAAAAGGGCCAAGGACTAACTACCGAGGTCAGGAGCTCTGGTGGGTAATGGGGAAGATTGGCGTTCATTTGGCAGACTGCGCATTTCTTGACTAACACCGTGACATCCTTGAGCATTGTGGGCCAATAGTATCCCTGCCTCAATTCTTTTCCTGCCAGGGCCCGTGCCCCAATATGGTTGCCACAAACTCCCTCATGAATCTCTCTCAGTATGTAATTGGCGTCTTCATTCTCCACACATTTGAGGAGAGGTGTTGAAAAACCTCGTTTGTAAAGGTTTTCCTGCAAAATAGAAAACCTACCTGACCTGGTTCTTATCTTTGCTGCTTCTTTGGGGTCCTCTAGCAAGATTCCGTCTCGAAGGTATCCCAAAATGGGGTCCATCTAGCTTGGTGAGGCTTGCACAGGGAGTATTTCTTCATTTTCAAGGTCAACGGAGGGTTTTACTAGATGCTCCACTAGAATTAACCTCTCCAAACTTTCCTGTGAGTCGGTTGCAAGCCTTGCCAAAGAGTCCGCTCTTGAGTTCTCAGATCTGGGAACGTGCTTGATTTTAACTTGTACAAATTTCTTGATCAATTCATGTACATTTCTAAGGTAAAGGATCATATTCGCTCCTTTGGCTTCATAAGACTCCTCTATTTGCCTTACCACAAGCTGTGAATCACTGCATATCTCCAGCTGTTCTGCCTCTATCGAGTAAGCCAGATTGAGCCCTGCAATAACAGCCTCATACTCTGCCTCGTTGTTTGAGGCTTTAAACCCAAACCTAAGGGCATATTCGATGTCCACTTCGTCTGGTGAGGTCAAAATTAGGCCTGTTCCGCTTCCTTGGGCATTGGCTGCACCGTCTACTGAGAGTTTCCATATCGGGAGATCAGGAACTAGTTGTGTGGTCTCCATAGGTGTTTCTGTTGTAAATTCTGCAATGAAATCTTCCAGAATCTGACCTTTTATAGCAGTTCTTGGTTTATACTTAATGTCAAATTTGCTGAGCTCAATGGCCCACTTTGCCAGTCTCCCGGAGGATTCAGGCTTATATAACACCTACTTCATTGGCCGGTCTGTCGGGACTTCTATGGTATGGGCCTGAAAGTATGGTCTAAGCCTTCTGGCTGTGGTGACCATGGCTAAGATAAGTTTCTCCATCTTCAGGTATCTCTCCTCTACACCCCTCAGAGCTCTGCTGTAGTAGTACACTGGTTGTTTAGCTCTGTCCTTTTCTCTTACGAGCGCTGCGCTGGTAGAGAAATCTAAGATAGCCAAATATCTCCTTCCATGGGACTGACCAGAATTGGGGAGGAACTCAGATAAACCTTAGAGGACTTAAATGCCTCTTCACATTGGGCATCTCATTCAAAAGCTTTCTTCAATACTCGAAAGAAAGGCTGGCATTTGTCACTTGATCCAGATACCAAACGGCTTAGGGCAGCGATTCTCCTTGTCAGTTGTTGAATTTCTCTCGTGTTTGAGGGTGGTTGCATGTCTAATACTACCATTACTTTGGCAGGATTGGCTTCTATCCCCCTACTATTCACTATAAAGCTTAGAAACTTCCCTGCTGAGACCCTTAAGGCACATTTGGCAGGGTTAAGCTTCATCTTGTATTCTTTGAGAACTTGGAAGGATTCCACTAGATGTTGGATATGGAGCTCGGCCTTTAACGACTTTACCAGCATATCATCAATATAGACTTCCATAGTTGCTCCAATTTGCCTCTGGAACATTCAGTTCACCAAGCGCTGGTACGTGGCTCCAGCATTCTTTAAGCCAAAAGGCATGGCCTAGTAGCAATACGTTCCTTGTTCTGTCACGAATGAGGTCTTCTCTTGGTCACTGGGGTCCATTCTGATCAGGTTATACCCTAAGAAAGCGTCCACGAAGCTGAGGAGCTCATGCCCAGCGGTAACATCTACTATCAAGTTGATTCGAGGCAGAGGAAAGCTATCCTTGGGACAGGCTCGATTGAGATCAGTGAAGTCTATGCATAACCGCCACTTGCCATTGGTTTTCTTAACAAGAACCACATTGGCTAGCCAAATAGGCTAATTTACATCCATGATGGCCTTGGCTTGGCGAAGCTTGCCGACCTCCTGATTGATGGCTTTCTGGCGTGAAGCTTCTTCATTTTTGCTTGACGGGCTTGCAGGCATGATTTATGCTTAACTTGTGGGTGATAATCGAGGGGTCAATGCCCTCCATGTCTTCTTGCTTCCAAGCGAATACTTCAGTGTTTTCTTTCAGGAATTGGATGAAAAGGTCTTTGATCTCCTTACTTAGCTTGGACCCAATGTAGACAAGGTCTTCTAGTTCCTCATCGAGCTGAACAGACTCCAGCTCTTTCGATGGCATTGCTCTAGTTTCCAGCTCATCCCTCATGTCGAGCTCGTCCACTTGGATGCTCTCCACCTCTTTCTGCTTCATAGAGGCCATGTAACACTCTCTAGCCACACGTTGGTCTCCCCTGACCATTCCAATTCCATTTTATGTCGGGAACTTCACGACAAGGTGCTATGCTTAAACGATGGCCTTCATTGCATTTAGGGAAGGTCTCCCTAACAGCCTATTGTACGCCAAGGGAGCATCAACCACTAGGAACCTTACAGCTGTGGTGGCCTGGCAGGGAGGGTCCCCTATGGTGAATATGAGCTGAATTGACCCCAGGGGGTAACACCCTCTCTCCTAAAAATCCCAACAGATGGGTACTTACTAGCTCTAGTTTTTCTCTTCCTATGCCCATTTTGTCAAAAGCAGATACAAAGATGACGTCTGCCGAACTCCCGTTGTCTACCAGGACCCGATGCACCATTTTGTTAGCCACGACAGCCCTTACTACCAGCGGATCATCATGGGGTTGGTGGCAACCCTCCAAATTCGAGTCTGAAAAGGTTATGGTTGTGTCTAGCCATGGTGCTTTAGATGTAGTGCACACCTCTAGCATCTCATCACCTCGAATTCTGCACAGATGAGCCTTTCTAGCTGTGCTATATTCTCCTCCTCTGGCAAATCCTCCTAATATCACTCTGATCTCCCCCATGGGTTGTTAATGTTGCATAAGAGCCTGTTGCTGAGGTGGAGGAGATGGAAGAGCTTGATTTTGATTGTCCTAGGCCACAAAGAGACGTAGTTGTCCTCACTGGATCAAAAACTCAATTTCCTTCTTAAGCTGAATGCAATCATCCATGTGATGGCCATGATCTCTATAGTAATCACGTTACTTGGTGGGATCTCTCTTTGTCGGGTCTGCCTTTATCTGCTATGGCCATCTCAGGAACTTCTCATTCTGCACCTCATACAAGACTTATGATATAGTTGCGGTGAGGGGGGTTAGCTATCGAGGTGGGTACCTCGGCTGTAACTCTGGCTGTGGGGGCCCCAGACGATCTCTCACATTGCCTCTCCTCTTCGTGGAACGGTCTCTGTCTCTCCTTGGGGATCTGCCCGCTCTTTTTCTTTCTTGGGACTCCTTTCCCTCTTCTTTTCTTCCTTCCCCTTCTCTTTTCGTGATGTGGAGCTTCCCATCTTTGAGAGGAGTGCTTCTTCACCATTTATATACTTCTCTGCTTTGGCAAACACCTCATCCATACTCGACTGGGGGTTCTTTGATATGGAGAACATCAGATCTTTCGATTGTACCTCGAGCCCTACAATAAAGGTGGTAATGACAAACTTTTCATTAGGGACATCCACCTTTAAAGATTCTGAGTTGAACCTCTGGACGTATGATCTGAGGTTCGCGGCTGGTCCCTGCTTTACATGTAAAAGATGGTAACTCGGTTTTCTGTATATCCAAGCTCCTACGAAGTGGGATACGAAAGAGATTGAGAGCTCTTTGAAATAGGAGATCGATGTCGGGGGAAGTCTGTCAAACCATGCTAAGGCTGAACCTTTAAGAGTGATGGCAAAGGATCAACACCAAACGGGATCCTGGTACCCGTGCAGTTCCATTTGATTTTTATAGATGTTGAGGTGGTCCATGGGGTCTTTAGTCCCGTCAAAGGCCTCAATTTGAGGCAGCCTGAATTTTGGAGAGAGGAGAAAATGTAACACCCCCTGTAGTGAAGGGTGACTCGATTTGCTACACCAGGGCGTCCATCGTGACGGGTGCCTTGCCCCTAACAGCTTCCTTCATGTGGCTGAGCTCTTGCTTTATGTCCTTGAAGCACTGTTCCCAGTACTGTTCTCTCCTTTCCTACTGGTAGGGGAGGAAATCACCCCTTCCCCCTCCATCGGTCTGGCTCTATATCGCTTCATTGTGGCCATTCCTGCAAAGCAGTTGTGGATCTTTCCCCATGGTCTGGCTATTTTTTCCTCCTTCGTTGACTTCTCTGAGGGGGTCGAGGTGGTGCTGTTCTCTGTGAGGGAGATTACCCGGGCTTTCTTGGGCTGGTCGTGCCTCCTGTGGGCATTTTAAGAGTTTTAATAACACCTCGTTTTGTTGTAGCAGACGCTGATTGACAAGACGGAGGGCATCCAACTCGTTATTTGTTGGGGAATTAGTTTCTGGATCATTTTCAACTTGTTTACCATTGGTGGCTTTCTGTTGGTCTTGCATGCACGGTGGATTGGTTTGAATTCGGCTCATATTGCGGGTTGAGACCATCAGTCACTGAAATATCAGCGTATTTGTAAAACGAGAACAATTGTTCTCACATACGGTGCCAAACTGATGGTGTAAAACCTCGTGCGTAAGCTAGGGACGTGAACGACGTTGTCTTACGTAAGGCCAAAGTTCAGGGGTGTGCACAATAGAAGTATAGTGGCTCACCAGCTATAGAGCTTGGCTAGTCCACTCTTTAATGGAGACTCTTGCTCCCTGTCCTTTATTGATCACTGGAATTACAAAATGGTGTCTTTACCTCTAGATGGTCTTTTTTGTGTGTGTCTTTTCTCAATGGAGGCACTGTCTTGCATATATAGACTGATTCCTAGTTCTAAGGAGTCTACATCAAGATCCTTGCCTCGCATCCGTGGGATTTCCCTTAATTTTCGGGACAAGATCTTGGTCGGTTGTGAGTTTTATGCCTTGACTCTAGCTTTCCGTTCTCGTTCCCTTTATTTTGGGGATGCTTGTTGTCTATCCAGCTGTCCCTGTGTCATTCCAGTCGGTTTGTTGTTGACGTGAGACTAAGCTCTTATTCTTCGAGCTCTTCTTCCTTGTCTGACCTCCTGACCTGGACTAAAGGTTTAAGCTCACAACTACAATTATTTTGGGTATCATCAGGAACTATTGGATGAGTGGGTCCTAATAAAAAAGTTGATGGGATCCACTCATCCAATAGTTCCTATTGATTTGATATGCAGATTTGGGATACAAATTTGGGATATGTAGCATTGCTCTTAATTTATTGACCTAATTTGCTGACATAATTCACTAAGACCTTTGGATTGACTGTGGACACCATAAAATATTAGAACTTGGTGTTAATCCAACGATTCTAATAAAACCACATCATCAGGTTAACAAATTATGTCAAATTTTTAGGTACAAATAATATTTTCCTTAAAACAAAATTTGTGAAATTTATTTGTACTTAAGTTAGCGTTTAATAAACACCGGTAAATTGGTGGCATTCAATAGCGCCGGTAATTATCAAATATCAATGGCTTTTCCACTAAACGCTGACGATTAAATGTTGGCTAAATGTAATTTTCTTATAGTGATTGTTTTAAGAAAAATACTGCAAAAAAAAAAAACCTACCAAACCCTACATTAGCTTTTGGCCAAAAATTGTAAAATGATATCATAGATTAAGGACTTAAAGTTCAGGCTATCCAATATTAGGTGTAAGTCAACCATTGCAATAATTTCAATAGGCAAATAAAAACTACTTATCATATATTGCATGGTAACGAGTGAAAGACTGACATCCTCAATTGTGCTGGATAAATAGCCATAACCTAAAAAACTCAATAATGACATACAAAATAGGTTAATTGCACTCCAAAAAAATCATTTAAATTTTAATTTGCACTCTTAAAGATAAAAAATCTCAATTTGTACCCTTAAAGATATAAATTTGTATCAATGCGAACGTGCAATCTTAAACTAGTTGGATAAGTTACACCTAGATCCCCTCAAGTTTGTTACTTAATCATTTGAACCCCTCACATTTACAATATTATTCTTACACGTCCTGACATTTGTTCATGTGTAACATATAACTTATTTTCATTGATATCCATTAATATAACTGTTAAAAAACATGATTTCATCCTAATAAAAAATTATAATTTTCATACTGCCTTTTATTTTGTGAGTCTGTTGTACTCTAAAATTCAAAATCAATCTTACCATTTGAATGTCCAAAATAATGAAGATATTTATGTAATGTTCATTATATCAAATATAATACATCACTTGAACAGAATTATTTGAATGCCCAATTGAAGAAATATTTTTAGTCATATTTGGATTATCAGGGGATGTAGATGTAATATTTCAATATGAAAGGTCTAGGTGATTAAGTGACAAGTATAAGGGAGTCTAGGTGTAATTTATCTATTGAGTTTTAGACAACAAACTGATGGCTATTACATTTAGGTGTGCATTGATACAAATTTCTATCTTTGAATGTGAAAATTGAGATTTTTTATCTGAGACTGCAAATTGATATTCGAACGATCTTTTGGAGTACAATTTGCGATTAACCCTACAAAATAAAACAATGCCTTATTGCACGAGTATCCCTTAAAAATCCAATAATAACATAAAAATATTGGGAACATTGTGTGAGGTTTGATTTCTTTTGTCTCTTTCTTTAAGGGTTATTTGTGGAGCTTTACACCATACCCATATAATTGAACAAAGTCTGGATATATTTACTAACAAAACGTCATTTTTAATGATGTCTTTAAATTGTTATTTAAAATTGTTTCCTAACAGAGTTAAGGCATAAAACGGTTTGTTAACCTTAAAAAAATTGAACAAGGATTGGATATGTTAAGCCATAAATAGTTACTTGCAAGACACCTTTAAAGTAGCCATTCCAAATGACGATTTATATGAATAAAATCATAATCGACATTCCCGACTCGCAAAAGACCTAGGTCACAAATTTTCAAAAAAGCACCCTCTTTTAGATCACCCTCGTCTCTTTTCCGACCACTCACCATCTTTTTTGACGATGAAAATCACTTCGACAAAGCCTAGGGTTTCAGAAGTAAGAACAATAGTTTTTACTTTATAAAACATAAATCTCATTAACAACATTCTAGAATGAATATTTTCCAAATAACTATGATAGGAAGTTAAAAGTACTTACATAGTTACCCTTGCATCAATGGATAGATTTGGGAAGAAACCCCTACCTTTAATCTGATGTTTTGTAAAACCTTAATGCTTTGATCCGTCTCCTACTCGAAATCCCTTCAAATCCTTGTGTTTTCCCCTTTTCTCTTAGATTCTAGGGTTGCCTAGGGTTAAAAATTGATAAAATATGGCTAAAGGGACGTCCTTAGGGTATTTATAGGCTCAACATCTAAACAGTAATCACGAGTCTTATCACTATTAAAAATGAACTTGCGTTCGACAAGGAAGATTTGTGTTCGAATGTGACTTGTTCGAACGTATGTGGCGCTCAAACGTTTGTTGCTCCCAGCATCTTGATTTATGTCAAACTTTCTGTCATACACCAAAGTACTGTAACTTTGCTTCATTCAAACGTGATGTTCGTTCGAACGTAAACCTAGTTTTTTGCCTCAATTTTCAATACAGTTTTGACCTACTTAGAAGTTGATTCATGAAATATTTGCAATACACTTTTATAGCTCTTGGGATCTAGTTTCTTCTATCAAAATTACAGGTCAATATAATGTCAAACTAAAAAGTTATAGGTAAAATAATAAGGCAATATCTAGTTGTTCTCTTCCTAATTTCTCCTAATGATGAGTAGATGGTTCAAAATACATAATACCTTCCAATACAACCTATATAACTTATCCCTAACTCATTATATATACATGTTGCACATTTGACTTAATATTTATATAATTTAAATACTCGATGTTTTATAATCTTGCTATATTAGAGGAGATAATTAGGATTATTCTATAGCATGGAAACCCAATTAGGGTTTTTGTTATCTAAGTAAGGAACATGATCGAATATTTAGGCCAAACTAAAAGTTATGGAAGACTTTTACAAGACAAAAAAAAGGTACATCATTACTGAACAATAAAGGAGTTACTTAAGGTCATGTCAATTAATTTATTTGATCGAGTTAATCTGTTTATCATCCAAATTTATTTTACTTAAACTCCTTAATTTAGGAGATTTTTCTATTGATGAAGAACATGCATTCTTCATCTTTTTTCTTCCTCTAGCTTTTGGGTCCTGCATGCTGCCTATGTCCATCTTACTTTAATTATGTTTCTTTCTCATCACTAACATTTTTCAGTCCATCTAAAGAATATACATTCTTGTCACCAATTCCAATGGATTCTAAATGAAGTTCACTGGTAACCATTGGATTTGAAGTATATTTAAATCTTCCATTTAGTCCATTCCATTTTGGCTTTCCCCTTGTCACACCATGCTAAATTCGAAGTTAGGGTGGTGAGTTAATTTATTTAGGTTATGTTAGCCCCCAACTCACCACCAAACTACTCATAAACCCTAAAATATTAATATTTGGGATTAAGATATAGATAATTTATATTATACGCTTAAAAGGTATATAATGTTATTTTTGATGTCATTATTCTAGAATTATTACAAATGGCTGAAAGACTTGCATCTGTGAGGATTTATTGGAGTGATAATATTATTTATGGTCGTGGGGGTTTATTTTACGATATTGATCCCAAGTGTGTCATGAAGGTAACTAATGACACAAGTCACTCGACATTGGTGGATAGGATGCATGATGAGACAGGGATAGATAGAAATAAATACAATCTAAAACTCATTTGTAGATTCATTGCTACATTGCGACAAAACATGACAAAATATATGAAATTAGAAGAAAAAAAAGTGAGTATCTTGTTTCCCATGTTACTTTAATTTTTCTCATTGCATGATTCCTTGTGCAATGAGGACAACGCATGGTTCAAGTTTGGGGGTGAAGTACACCATTTACATTTTCCTCCACTTTTTGTACAGAATAGTTGGAAATGTGAAAATTTTAAAAATTTTAGACATTTTCTGTGGAAAATATCTAATATTGAACTAGATTCCCCTATCCTAATTGTTATGGGAGTTATGCTTTCTTGATCTTCATTTTGAACTTTAAATACATGAGCACGTCATAGAAGTTTATCCCAGGTTGGAGTATCACATATGTGTTTTCTTTCGAATTCAACCATAGTGCCTTGAATGTGTAATTTCGACAATTTACGGATTGGATCCACATTTTAGAGCTTGACATGCATAGTGGAGATGAAATAAGTACCCATGTGAGCTTTAGTGTCAATCCTTGTTGGAGGGAACGTACATTTACTCAAAAGAATAATTTTTCAAATTCAAAATCGGTTTAATAATCTCATTATGACTGTTTCAGTTAGAGTGCATGTGGATAGATGATTAACTTTGTCTTGAAATGCCAGCATGCCACACTATGCTTATTTAAAAATGATCTTAGGCCATCTTTGAAATGCTTTGAGCCTTGGCCATTTTTTTGTGAAACATTTATCCCTAGTGCCATGATTGAGTCTTAAATGAAAATTTCATTTCCATACCACACAATTGACCAAGCCAATGCAAAATGATAAAAAATACCATATCTTGATTGTTTTGAGAATTGATTGTGATTGATGATAAAAGCGAAGAAACTATCATATGAAAACCCAACAAAAAGGGATGAACTGTGACGCCCCTAAAATCGGGGGTCCTTTATCAACTGTTGATCATCCATCAACCCTCAGAATTACCCATGGATGCCGCTTAACCCGACACCACGATACATGATTCGCACTTTTTAGTGTGTCTGAATTATATTATATTATACACCCAAGTATAAGTGGTCAAATTGTAGTTTTCTCGGTTTTAAGTCCAAGTATCGATCCCACGAAGAGTTTTAATAATTATAGCTTAAATAAAATAAAGAAAACAATAAAGGTGTTTATTTGAAGCAGAATATCGTTTTATAGCTTGTGATGTGAGCTTAGTTTGATCACTAGTCTGAACAATTAAATAAAAACGGTGCGTAAATAAAAAAAATAATTCACAAGAGTATAAAAGATACCCTTCAGTTTAAGGATCCCATATGCTCTATATTGGTTATTTTCTGGAAACGCTACCTCACATCAGTTAACTTTCATTTTACTGGAAAGCTAATCGTTAGATCTGATGTATATAAACCATAACACAGATGCTTCTTAAACTACACTGGTTATATCGATGTCAAATGATTAACTCGGGCAAACCAGAAGGATAAGCCATTCATGAGAAATACTTGAGTTATTCATTTGATCTCATTTTTGTTAATGTATACATATTAAACCATAACATAGCTGCTTCTCAGGCTAAACTGGTGGTAATATATTAGACCACAGCTGCTTCTCAAGCTACACTGGGTATAGATGTGTCATTTGATTAATTTAAGTAAACCCGCAGGTTGTATAGACTATTTTTCAGCGATTTGTCAGATCAGCCGGTTGTAGTAAATCATAGCACAACAACTTGTCAGATTAGCTGTATTTAGATATATCAACCAGAAAGTCAAGCTATGAAGACGAAATACTTGAATTATTCAATTGACTATCTGTAATATATATATATATATATATATATATATATATACCAGGAAAACTTCCTCAGCGTTCCAGTGGAGGTCGAGCCATCCCAACAGGATCACCGGGGTTATTCTAGCTGGTAATAGTAACATCATGCGTCAGTGGAACTTCCTCAGCATTCTGGTGGAGGACTAGATATACCGGTAGGAACGCCGGGGTTATTCTAGCTGGCATGTCTTATATATATATTAAACGTATAAATAAAACATCAGTGATTCCATAATTAAACCAATAGTATACAGATGTTCCCCTCGCACTAGAGGGTATAAGTAACTACTCACGCTCCATTGCTATAGACAAGCACAGAGCGCGGGTAATTGCCATGATAACAGAATTACGGTAAAAAATTTAAAAGGCTTTCATAGGAAACGATTGAAATACAACCACTTTTATTATCAATTAAGATGAAAAAGTGGCAAAACTTCAACTATCCGAATGGAAAGCTATAACAGAAATGTACAAGTACAGTATTGAAACTGAAAGTGCATCACGGACCGGATCGTGCTTACACTTTCTTCTTTCTTTTTCGTCTTTTTTTCTTGTTGGATTTCACTTGGGAGCTCTCTTGGTTTTTCTTTTGTGGAGTGGTCTGAAACTTTTTGGCCTGCTGGAGTGAAGGAGGGGGTATTTATAGACAGAAGGGAAGCAGGAGGTGGCCATTTGCATGCAATGACTAAGGGTGGCCGTCCGGACAGCAGTGCACCGTCTGGACGGTGGCACCTTGCTGGAGCTTGCAACTTGCACTCATGCTAATCCGTTTTGGTAGAATTACACTTTCATTCTTGGTCCTTTTGAGCCTTGATACTTTGTTCCTTGCATTTTGTAGTATTCCTGCATTTGAACACAAAACTTTGGATAAAAATTGTAAAAATAATCAATTACCGCACAAACCCAAATTTATACTAATTACTATTTTTTAGGGGCATTGATTATACTAATTCGAATTTATTCTAAATTCTCATTTATATACTATTTAAGGTTAATCAACACAACATCCCCTTTTATCGGGATCACAAAACAAAAAACTATATATTTTTAATCAATTGACCTATCCGAGGTCTAATATACCATAATTTATACCACAATATTGTCCACTTACATCATTTGAATAATAGGACACAAAGCCAAAAAGGGTATCTCCTAAAAGGGCTACTCCCTAACCTTAGTGCAAATGAAATATTCACATGCAATATTTACCAAGCAACAATCATCTCAAACAAGAATATGCAAATCAATGTTGGAATTCTACCATGCTATGCCATGAAATAAGATGATACTCACTCATGCACCTTAACCCGAGCCCTCACCAGCTCCCACAACACAATGCAATACCTATGTATAATAAATACGCCATCGATGTTATACATTATGAGCACATAATATTGCACATTTCATGGCCTCATTACATTCATTATAACTCAACTTTTACATTTAATTACTTAGTGTTAGCCTATTTTATGAATAATGTTGAATTCTCGATGTTGCATATTTTGATAGCTTAAATGTTGGATTTTAGGACCTTGCAACTATGTTGGATGTGTGGTAATGGCATGGACACAATACATGAAGAATTGGAGGCTTAAAAGTGAAGAAATCAAGGAGGTATTGGTGTTTTGGAACAAAGGCACCAGCTGCCACATCACTGGGAAGCATTGCCTCGTTAAAAAGGGCTTTGTGTGTCGTCTTAAAGCCCTCCCAAACCACTTGAGATGATTGGGGGTGAGGGAATTGCCAGAAGGAAGCTCAAGAGTAAAGAAATCAGGAAGAGGAACAAAGCAGCAGAAACAGCTCCGGGGCACTGCTCCGGTACCCCTAAGCTACTGGAGTTCGAAGCTCCGGAGCACTGCTCTGGAGCAATCCGCCTGACAGACCCCATGTTTTGCTGAGCCGTTCCACCTGCCTCGTGGGTCCCCCCAACTCATCTCCTACCTTTCTCTTGTACGCCCACAATGCTGTTCATCATGTCCACACTCCTCTTTGGACTTTTTGGAGTTTTGGTCATCAATGAGGAGTGAGAGAAGAGACTTGCTGGGTGAAGAGGCACCCCTGCACCACCTGCACCACCTGTACAAGCCCACCATAATTCCTGGGAGGAGATGGGAGGTCACTTCAGAGGCTATCTTGCACGTTTTTTGGAGGGATATACACTCCATTATATTCAGCATTTTTAAAAGGGGGGAAAAGGAGTGGCTACCTAAGCTTAGTTTTAGTTCAATGTAGAAGATAATGAATAGTAGTTATGTTTTTGCAATTTCTTCACCATTTTCATCCATGTAAGCTTTAATCTTCTTGTAATTTATATTTCTTGCTCTTTAATCTGATTCCTTTTAAGTTTATTGCAAGTTTAGTTACATGTTCTTGAATCTACCATTGTTGTATTAAGTTTTTCTTCATTTCTAGCTTAAAATGGGTATTGAATATTTTTCTTCTTAGTTTATGTTTTCTTGCATTTAGTTAAGTTCCATGCTTCATTTCTTCATTATGTTCATTTAAATTATGTTTGTTTTTCCTTTATGCATGAGTAGCTAGATTTTAAGTTGGGTAATCCAAGGGAGACCTCCCCTTGAGTATTCCATTTCAACTCTTTTTCTTTCCTTCACTCGATGTACGGTGGTTCGGTTTGACTGGGTTGAGTGTGGACATGGTTGTGAGTCCTTGATATTCCGTAGGCCTAGTCACGGTTTATGCTTGGATCCTCACCATCTTGTCTCGAGCTTCCCACGAATCAATCGTTCACCTATGCATCATTGAAGGAAGGTTTCGAGTTGATTAGGCATTCTCATTTGGAGTGACCTCTTGGATTAGCCAACACTTGTTTTATTGTATTTTCATTTACAAACCAAACACAAAACTCAAATACAAGATTTTACACTTTCTTTTCACTTTTGCAAAATCACTTTCACAAAACTCCATTTCCTTCCCTGAGGAGACGACCTTGGAATACTCTTCCAAGTAAAACACCGACCACAAAAGACTCTTTGCGATTGGGGAGCGCTTTTGTGCACATTCCACATTTCATTTCACACATATTTTGTTCATCCATTTCCCACCATTGACATTCCGTTGTTTCCTATCTATTGCATCATCCCAAGGGAGAGTGACACTCCCTTCACACATAAGCCATACACATTTGAGGGTGGTGTTGAGAGGTTAGGAAACGATACTATTTCCAACCAATCAATACACTCTGACTATTTTATAAACAAAATCATGTGTCTTTGTTGGGTAGCGGACTTTTGGTGTTACACTGCCAGCTCTGCACACTGATACACTTTTTTGGACTTACACCGTCAGAAGTGTATAAACTAGTAGCCGGGTCTTGCACCCGAGGGAGAGTCAAGCCCTTCTTGTTATACCCAACACAAGTTTTTCATGCAACCGTGCGACTCAGTTGGAACTTCATTCCAACTTTTTCCAAGCCCACCCATCATCACCAAATATGGTGTTTGGTTGAACCATGCACATACACACCCACACTAATGTCCAATACCCATAAATGTGATGTCAACATCATGCCCAATATGCATTGAATGCTACATGAGCAATTTCCACCATTCTATTGTCGATTATATCAAAAGTATATAATTTTCACAATTCATCATGATGTTAACATATCATAAAACATATATTAACAATATACCCAACAACAAATCCCAAACATGTTAGCACAAAATCTATGTCAATAACACACTTAATTCACAAGGCACAATATAAACACATACCATGCCCACATAATACCATTTTCCAAGAAATCACATTAAGCAATTTCTAATACCCAATTTAAGATAGAATTTATTCTACCCATTACATCAATTTCACAACAATAGGCAAGTGTTAAAGTCTCAAACAACCTTTCCAATGCATATCACATTCCTAGGTTGAGAAAAAACCTAAGTAGGAAGAAAACCCTATCTCTTGAAGCTTAAACCCACTTGGTAGAAGCCTTTTAGAATCCCAATCTCGCCCAAAACCCTTGATTCCTCCAAGCTTGTTTTTGGAACTTTGGTGAAATCTGTCCTTCTTGGTATGGTTTTGTAGCCCTTGTCACGTAGAATAATTTTTGTTCTTGGCTTGATTTGATTTGAGTAAGGAATTTCCGTAGATCGTAGAGAGAAGGTGGAGAGAACTTGGGTTTTCCTCTCTTCTTTTCTAACGTGAAGACCAGCTGAAGAATGGAGAGAAAAATCTGATTTTTTTCCCTATTTATACCCTTTAATTGCTTGGCCCACAACGCACCACACGACCATCTCTTGCTCGAGTCCGTTTTCACCTCAATATGATTAAATTTCGCCCTAGTTCAAGTTTAAAATATTTTTATTGCAACTTGCTTTAAATTAATTTCCAAATAAAATTTTATTTTCTGGGTCACCTAAGACCTGACCGTCATGTAAAACACAAAAAATTAGACTATCTCAAAATTCGACGAAATTTGATAATATAACTAGATTTCGCAAGATGAATCCAACGGGGAGGTTCGTTTCATTGTCTGAGCTCTAGAAAAATGCAGGTTTTCAACCAGCACCAAAGTGACAATTACCATTTTTTTCTTTTTCATAAAAAGTTCAAATTTACTCAGGTTTTATATTCTCTCCTTTAAAAGAATTTCGTCCTCGAAATTCACACACACATGCACACTTAACCTCATGCATATGAAATAGTCATATAATATCAAATGACTATAAGAAATGTACCTCCATATTTGAATAAGAATGGATAACTGGTACGTACGGTGTCCTCACGCTCCCATGTCATCTTCTCCACACCTCGGTGCTACCACAACACCTTCACCAGCCTCACAGTCTTGCCTCACAAAACTTGGAGTTGATCAAGATGTCGTCATCAAAAACTACGACGAACTGATCTAAATAGGGTTGGAATACCCTATGCATGAGATCCATGAATGTCGCTGGGGCATTCGTTAATCCAAATGGCATCACAGTGAACTTGAAATGCCCATACAGCGTTCTGAATGCCATCTTAGGGACATATGCCTCCCTAATCCTCAACTGATGGTAGCCAGTGCGAAGATCTATCTTGGAGTAGACCCATGCTCCCCTCAACTGATCAAAAAAATCATCGATCCTTGACAAAGGGTACCTATTCTTGAGAGTAACCCGATTCAACTGTCGATAGTCTATGCATAGTCGAAGGGTCTTGTCCTTTTTCTTGGTGAACAACACCGGAGCACC
Source organism: Ilex asprella (assembly GCA_023539305.1). Taxonomy (NCBI): domain Eukaryota; kingdom Viridiplantae; phylum Streptophyta; class Magnoliopsida; order Aquifoliales; family Aquifoliaceae; genus Ilex; species Ilex asprella. The sequence goes on along the minus strand of CM042184.1, from coordinate 29,420,958 downwards.
CCCAAGGTGAAGTGCTCAATCTAACAAAGCCTATGTCCAAAAACTCTTGTAATTGGGCCTTGAGTTCTTGCAACTCAGCTGGCGCCATTCTATGCAAAGTCATAGAAATGGGTGATATACCGAGGTGTAGCTTAATGGTAAAGTCTACACCCCTATGTGGAGGTAATCCCGGTAGTTTGTCCAGAAAAATTTCCTAATACTCACAAACCACCCGAGGTAGACCCAACTCCTGTCTTGATTCGTCCTCTAGAGTAAGGCTTATAAGCCAACCCATCAACTGCCCATGCCATCAAGAGTCATACATGGTTTGAGGTAAAACATCGTGCTTCTCTTTGTAAAACTTGAAACAAACACCGTTCGGTATGTAGACAGTTACCCTTTTTCGATCACAATCAAAGACAACCTGATGTGCCACCAACCAGTTCATCCCAAGAATGACAGCGAACTCTAACATGTCCAAGACCCTAAGGTCCACAGTAAGTAAAACCCCCGAGATCTCTAACTCACAACCCCGACATATCTGTTCAACTCATACTCGAGCTCCTAGGGGTGAAATCACATACAATGGTTCTTCCAAGGTATCAATATTTAAGCCCAAATCTCTCACACATGCTGCAGAAATGAATGAATATGATGCACCAGAGTCAAATAACACCTTAGCCCATTAACGAGAGAGTAAAAATGTATCCTGAATGACTGATTGATCCACTAGCTCAGTCTAAGCTATGATGACGCAGATACGCCATTGGGTACCCGACGTCTAGGCCTGTGAGCCTTGTCCTTGGCCTCGACCCATGCCCTGGTCCATCTGGCCTAACTGCGAAGTCCCCGCTCCAAAAGTGGTAGGGATCTGAGTAGCACCCTGGAACTGATACTGGATTCCTTGGCTCGTGGTGGGGTAGGTAGGAACAAAGTATGTATGTGGCTACCTCACTGATGACTGGGAGAATCCTCTTCATGTGGCCCAGTTGGTAGTAATGAAAACATGTACATGAACCTGTCTGACTAGAAGCCCTGAAGTGTCTCTCGCCTTGGGAGGATTGACCATGGCCTTGGTAGCCGCGGCCCTGTCCCTGGTATTCCTGCGGAGTAGAAGTTCGTCGCTTCTTCCCCGAACTAGAAGAAGAGGATTGACCATCCTTTTTCTTATCCTTAGCACCTGCCTCCTGGATGTTTTGTGCGTCGTCAACCTCTTTCTCAATGACCATTTCCGTCTTGACCATAGAGTCCAAATCTTATAGGCAGTGGCCCATAATTTCACTCTAGATGGACAACTTCAACCCATCCTTAAACCTTCTCACTTTGGCCAAGTCGCTGGCCACATAATTGTCGGCAAAGCGGGCTAATTCGGTGAACTTAGACACATACTCCATCACCGTCATAGTCCCTTGCTTCAAGTCTAAAAATTTCTGGGCCTTCACATGTCAAATGGCCGTTAGGAAGTACTTGCCCATGAAGAGCTCCTGAAACTATCCTTATGTCATTGCCTCTAAATTCTTTGAGGCCTTTGCCCAATCCCACCATAATTGGGCCTCTCCTTCTAGCTGGAATACAGCTAGCCTTATCTTAGTAGCATCGGATGTGATCTTCATAGCCTCTAAGACTTTTTTGACTTGCCAAAACCAATGGTTGATCATCATCAGATCCACCCCCTCCCTTAAAAATTAGAGGCTTATGTGCCTTAAACTTTTGGAGGTTACTAGTGTCTCCTTGGCCTGCATTGCCACTACCTTATGCCAAGGTAGCCGCCATCATGCTCATAGCATCCGTAAAGGCTTGTTAGTCGTAGGCCCGTGGTGGTTGATTATTGTTCTGCCCACCACCTTGGCGTCATCTTCCTCTATTCGTCATCTACACACATGTGAAATAGTAATAGAGTACTAACTTAGTATCCCACAGTAGGGATCAAGTTCAAACTTTGAGATTTACCTCATTGTTTAACTAATAGAGCATGTGCGAACCACTAATAGATATCAACTCCTTGAACTATATCGTTCATTCTTTTTCCGACCCCCCAGGTTATGTTCTCTAACCTTTGTGTCTCTTTTTTTATAGACATTTCAACATGCATGCAATTCACCTAAAACCTAACGTGTAGCAATTAAAGCACATAACATGAAATACAGAATGAATGGAATGGTCTAGACCCATGCCCTCAAGCCCTAGGTAAATCGTATACCTAAGCTCTGATACCAAGCTGTGGCGCTCCTAAAACAGGGGGTCATTTATCAACCACTGATTATCCGTTAACCCACAGAATTATTCGTGGATGCCGCTTAACCTGACACCACGGCACAACATCCCCTTTTGTCAGGATCACAAAATACAAAATTGTATACTTTTAATCAAATGACCTATGCGAGGTCCAATATACCAAAATTTATACTTCATTATTAGCCATTTACATCATTTGAAAAAGAGGACACAAAGCCCAAAAGCATGGCAAAGCATTCTTTAAATTTCAAATTTTTAAAAAACCTACCAGTAAGTTAAGGTTCTACTAGTAGGTTTTGCCTACTGGAAAAAATTCTATCAGCAGGTTGATGTTCTACCAGTAGGTTTTGCTTACTAGACAACGTTCTATAGGTAGGTTGATTTCTTAGCGGTAGGTTTTTCCTACTGGACAAGTTCTACCGATAGGTTAATGCCTTACTGGTAGGGTTTGCCTATTGGACAACGTTCTACTAATAGGTCAATGTCCTACCAATAGGTTTTGCTTGCTGAAAAAAGTTCTATCGATAGGTTAATGTCCTACCGATAGATTTTGCCTAGATTTGCCTATTTCACATGTCCCGTCGTGTTTTATCTTCCCTCAAAATGCACAATAGTTCATGGTGAAACCCAGTACAATTCCATGGCCTTTATTTCTTAAAATCCCTACTTACAGATGAAGGAATTCGATGAGTTATGCAGAACCTTTCAAGATAGTTCAGAGCTAGCTAAGATGAAAATTTTCCCTTTCTCCTTGAAGGATAAAGCTAAGTATTGGCTTAACAATTTAAAAGCACATTCCATCCCTAAATAGTCTGCACTGCAAAAAGAATTTTTCAAAAATTTCTTCTCCATTCATTGCATAAATGCTTTAAAACGTCATATCATGAAATCTTCATTGAATGATGGATAACCATTCTATCAGTGTTGGGAGATATTCAAGGATCTCCTCCAAGTATGTCCGCACCATGGGTTTGAAAGTTGGACCCATGTAGGTTTTTTCTATGACTTTCTTCCTACCTTGATGCGTCTATTTGTTGAGATGATGTCACAAGAAGAATTCATGGATAAAAATCCTGAAGAGTCTTTCAAATTTTTTGGTACTTTATCTTAGAGTTCCTAGATGTGCGACTCAGCCTCACATGTCAGTTTTAAAAATAGATTAACCACTTCGCATGGGGAAAGTATACATTGAGAGAGGATGATGATTTAAGGGCAAATATGGCTTATTTGTCTTGAAAGCTTGAGGCTCTAGACATGGTTTAAGGGCAAGTATCTATTGTGCCATCCATGGAGCATACTTGTGGGATATGTGCTTTGGTGGGGCATTGTACCAAGAAGTATCCCACGATTCATGCTTTTCAGGCAGTGTTATTGGAAAATTCCAATGTTGTCTCCTCTTTCCAAAAGCCATACAATAATCCCTACTTTGAGACCTATTACCTAGGGTGGAAACAACACCCCAATTTCAGTTGGAGGGGTCATCAGCAGAATAATGCCCAACCACAACAAGCACAACAGCCACAATAATCACAATACCAGCCTTACCAACCCCCTCATAAGCAAAGTTTGGAGGATACCTTGAATCAATTCAAGCAAGCACAAATGCAATATAACAATCAAAACTCATAGTGCTACAATGAATTTAGAGACTTGAAATCGTATACTACTATTCTTTAGATGACTTAAAAGGGCGCATGCAGAAACTAATCTAGTCGATGGCTAATAAAGAGAAAGTCAAATTTTCTGCCCAACCAAAGCCTCTTAATGGTCAGTTTCAGGCAGGAAATTCTGCTTCGATGGACCCTTCTCAAGAGCATGTCCAAGTTATCGCCAATCTTACGAGTGGAAGAATCATTGAGAAGTCATACCACAAGTACACATTGAGCTTACATCCACACTTATAGTTGAACCTTCCCAAGTCTCCCTTGATGAGACTAAGTCGAGAGAGATTGAGGAGCCTCCATGTCCTAATTCTTGATCCCTTCCCTCAAAGACTTCAAAAACCTTAAAAGTTGAGTGACCATGCTGAAATTTATAAGCTTTTTAAGCAAGTAAAAATTAATTTACCACTTATGGATGCCATCAAACAAGTCATTTCCTATGTTAAGTTCCTAAAGGACCTATGCACAGTCAAGAGGAATCAAAATGTTTAAAAAAAAACCTTTTTTACTAAACATACAAGTGTCATAATCCAACACAATACTCCTCCAAAATTCAAGAACCCAAGGTGTCCAACCATATCTTGTGTCATAGGGAACTTCAAAGTAGTCCTTGCTTGATCTTGGAGCTAGTGTCAACTAACTCACCTCTACCAACAATTAGGGTTAGACGAACTCAAGCCTATAGGCATCACTTTACAGTTGGCAGATCATTTTGTTAAAGTTCCTAGGGGGATAGTTGAGGATGTACTTATCCAAGAGGAGAAGTAATATTTCCCTAAGAACTTCATTGTATTAAACACCCATCCAGTTGCACATGCAAGGATTCAAATTCTAGTCATTCTCAGTAGACCATTCCTTGTCACTTTCAATGCTCTCATTAATTATAGGAATGAGGTTGTGAAATTATCATTCGAGAATATGACCCTTGAGCTTAACATTTTTAATATAGCTAAACAACCAGGTGAGGATGAGAAAGTGAGGGAGATCAATGTTTTTGAGTCTTTGGCATAAAATCATTTTGATAAGGCGTTCATAGAGGAGTTTATGGGGACATTCTTGACTGAGGTTGAGTTATCTGAAGGTGATTCTATTCTTTCTAAGGATGACTCCTTATCTAAGGAGGAGTGCCTTGTCGCCTATGTTGTCAAGTCATGGGTGCCCAAGTTTGAGGAATTAGTTCCTAGTGGCAAGAAGCCACTTTGTTCTTCTAAAAAACCAACAAAACTTGAACTGAAACCCCTTCCATCTACTTTTAAGTATGCATTTCTTGGGGAGGGTGAGTCATATTCAGTGGTCATCTCTTCCACCCTTACATTAGGCCAAAAGTCCAAACTGATAGAGGTTCTTAGACAACATTGATTAGTACTTAAAAGTAGTATTTTTCTATGCCTTTTTTAGACTAATTGTACTTTGATGGAGTTTAAGTGATGTCAATTCAGGTCCTAAATGAACACGAGATCAAGGATAACAAATATAACATTTGAGGGTGAGGCCAACACATTAGGGAATAAAATTGGAAAAGCTTGAACCAAGCCAAGAACATTCGAACGTCAATCAATGTTCGAACGTTGACTGAAATTATGTGAAGTTCAGAGTGCTGAGATATGGCATGTTGCAGTAAAGAAGGAAGACCCTGAACTACTTCAGTACCACGTTCGAACGCCAATCAATGTTCGAACATCCCCTAGAATCAGGTGAAGATTAGACTAATGCATAGAGTGAGGAAATAGGACCACAGGCCACTCGAGTAGAAGGTCAGACCTCATCTGGCGTTCGAACACCCTTAAAGCAAAAACAGAAGAAACGTTCGAACACCCTCCAACATTCGAACGCCCATAATGCAAAAAATAAAAAACAATAGCGTTCAAACACTAGACAACGTTCGAACGTTGTCCACAGATTGGCATTAGAGTTGTTCGCTTTCACATGGACTTGGAAGACAAATACTATTCCTTCATCCCCTCTTGCTCCCTTTCCTTGCCTATAAATACTCCCACTTTGGGGGCCTTCAAGAGAGCTTGAGAGGTGCTTGGTAGAGAGTTTGATGGAGGCTTAGACTCCCACTCATAAGAGCTAGTTGTAGAATTGTTATATGCTTACTTGTAGTGGTTCTTAAAGTTAGTTTGGCTTTAGACCAACACTTCTTACTTTGTTATGAAATTAGTCTTAACTTATGCTTTTGATTACTTGCAGGAAGGAAGATAGTTCATCTTTTGGTTGAGGAAGCAACCCCCCATTTCTTGGTTGAGGAAGCCACCCTCCAAAAGTGACTAGCTTTCTTCTACTTTTATTGTTTGTCTTTCACTTCCATTGCTTGAGCTTCCTTCTTTCTTAGAAGAGTGAAACTCTTCCACTTTTCTAGAGCTTTACCGAAGCCGTGAAGGGTGGAATGTGATTCACTCATTCTTTATTGAAGATTGGCTCCTTGTTTATTGTTATTTCTTTGCATAAGTCCTCTATTTGGAGGGATGAGCATCACTCACTTTTCTAGTTTTACCATAGCCATGAAGAGTGAGTAGTTTCTCATTCACTCTTTAGTAAGAGGTGAAAGGCATGTATAAATTATCCAAAATTTATATTTTTGCATTGTTCTAATACTTAATGTTTTATATCCCCTTGCTTATTAGATGATTGATTGCATCTAGAAAATCTAAGGTACTTTGTATAATCGTGGTTCTTTCTATGAAACGGATGACTCTTGCATTGAAAGACTCTTCGTTTCAAGGCAAGTACCCTAGCTAGATCTTCATGACTACCCTTCAATCCTCCCCATTATTGTGCTTCATTTAAAGAATGGAATATTAATGTCAGGTTAGATGTCTTATAGAAACACTTGCTTGTTTGTAGACAGGTTGAGTCTCTGCACAGACATTTTTTGTAAACTTCTAGAATGACTTCGGAACCATGTTCTTAATTCTCACAATCCATCTTTATCTCCCTATTAACTTTTCGTAGAAACGGGAGCTAATTGAGTTATCGAGCATAAATGTAATAAACCGGATAATGAACTGCATGTCCAAATCCTCGAACTAAAGAGTGACTTTCTTTACATTTGAGCTTATCTTATATTTTGTCTAAAAAACTTGTCTTGGAAAGCATCTTACATTTTGTCCAGCAAAACTCACCACTCTAAATCACAATGGTTACAATCAACTGATCACCACTACTACTTATATTGAAACACCAACAAAGAGTTCCATGTGGATTCGACTCCGGACTCAAACCGGATTATTACTACAGCTTCATCACCTGCATTTCTTAGTACACATTTCAGATCAACTCAAGTTTTTGGTGCCATTGTTGGGGAGCTATAAAAGGTGTTTTAAAGTAAAAGGTAAAAGTATATACTTGTTGGTTTACTGTGAATAATTTTATTTTATTTTCATTTATTTTATGTTTGAGGACGCTCTTCACTATCAAAATTTGTCAGCAAAATCTTCTAGGTCTGTGAATCAGCCTTTACCACATTCACCTATATCAGTAGTAGACTCTTGTGAGAGTAATATGAAAAATAATGACAGAAACGAAGAAGTCCTTATAGAAGAGGATGAAGTGTCTAACATTTGAACCTTGAGGGATTACTTAAATCCCATAAGAAATAGTGTCCCCTCTTGTTTTGTATTTCCTGACAATGCTCCACCCTTTATTGTAAAGTCGGGGACTGTGCAGTTGTTACCTGTTTTTTCATGGATTGGATACAGAAAATCCATACCTACATACGAAAGATTTTGAGAAAGTGTGTGCAACATTTCAAGACAATTCTGAACAAGCCAAGATGAAACTTTTTCCTTTCTCTTTAAGGGATAAAGCTAAACAATGACTAAATTCTTTAAAAGCTATTTCCATGCCTAACTGGCAAGCCTTCTAGAATGAATTTTTCAGAATTTTTTTCCCTTACATTGAACTAATACACTCAAAAGGCAAGTCATGAATTTTTTGGTAAAAGAAGGGGAAACATTTTACCAAAGTTGGGAGAGATTCAAAGATCTGCTCCAAGCTTGCCTACACCATACTTTTGAGAATTGGATTTTGGTAGGATTTTTCTATGACTCCTTGTCCACTAGACTGCTTCAGTTTGTCGAAATGATGGCCCAAGGAGAGTTTATGGGTAAAAGTCCAGAAGAGGAATTCAATTTCTTTGACACTATATCTAATAGTTTTCAGATGTGGGACTCAGCCTCTCCTACCAATGTTAAGGCCGGACCATCTACTTTCCAAGGAGATAAGTATGTCTTGAGAGATGATGATGACTTGAGAGCAAAATTGTTCACTTTGTCTCAAAAGCTTGAAGCTTTAGAAATGAAAAAAGTTCATCAAGTTGATGTTGGCCTTTCCACAGAACAAGTGTGTGGAATATGTGCCCTGGCAGGACACCCTACTGAGGAATGTCCTACCATTCCAGTATTCAAGGAAATCTTGTTGGATCAAACAAATGTAATCTCCAACTTCAACAAGTCGTACTCCAACCCATATTATGAAACATACAACCCAAGTTGGCGAAACTATCCAAACTTCAATTGGAGGAACACAACCAACTCCCATGAACTATCCACAAAGTTCACATCCACCACCTCAAGGACCTTTCGCATACCAACCATACCAACCACCACACAAGAGGAGCCTTGAGGATACACTGAACCGGTTCATACAAACTCAAATGAACTACAACACTCATTCCACACAAGCTTTCACTGATTTTAAAGCACAAACCACCCAATCTTTTAAGGATATCAAAAGCCACATTCAAAAGTTGACGCAATCCATGAGCACACATGAGAATGACAAGTTTCCAGCCCAACCAAAACCTTCACAAGGCCAATTTCATGTGGGAAATCCTTCGATCATGGACCACCCACAAGACCAAGCACAAGCTATCACTCCACTGAGAAGTGGCAAAATTTGACAAAACCATCATAAACATGTTGATTCCAAGGCCAAAGCCTGAGTCAATCCCAGTCAACTCACCATTTGAGCCTAAACCAGTTAAGCCTAAACTTGGAATTGAAAAAGAACCTGAGCCTGTGATTGAACAAGAGCCAGAACCTTCAAAGGAAAAGGACTCTTCATGCCCTGTTCCAGCTCATTTCCCACACAGACTCAAAACAGTCCAGAAAGTGAGCAACCAACTTGAGATTTATGAGCTTTTTAAACAAGTAAAGATCAACATCCCACTTTTGGATGCAATCAAACAATTTCCATCCTATGCCAAGATTTTGAAAGACTTGTGCACAGTCAAGAGAAGCTAAAATATCCAAAAGAGAGTCTTCCTGACAGAACAAGCTAGTGCCTTACTTCAACATAACACCCCTCCAAAATACAAGGACCCTAGATGTCCAACAATGTCATGTGTCATTGAAAATTTGAAAATAAAACAAGCACTGTTAGATCTTGGAGCCAGTGTTAATCTGCTTCCTTTTTCTGTCTACCAACAATTGGGTCTGGGTGAACTCAAACCCATTTATGTCACACTGCAGTTGGTAGACATATCTGTAAAAATTCTGAGGGACATTGTTGAAGATGTACTTGTCCAAGTAGACAACTTTGTCTTCCCTATAGACTTCATTATTCTAGATACTTAGTCAACAATGCATTCAAATGACTAAATTCTCATTATTCTTGGTCGACCCTTCCTAGCAACCTCCTATGCACTAATCAATTGCAGGAATGGAGTCATGAAATTGACATTTGGGAATATGACCTTTGAGTTGAATATTTTCAATATTGTCAAACATCCAGGAGAGGACTAAGAAGTGAGAGAAATAAATTTCATTGAGTCATTGGTTCAGAAACATGTGAATAATACATTCTCTAAACCATCTACTGAAACATATCTGTTGGAATCAGTCTCATCTGAGTCAACAAATGATGACTCAAATTCACAAAGTTGCCCTACTCATGTTGTTGAGGCATGGGCACCCAAATTCGGGAAACTTTCACCGAGTGTTACAAAGCCACTCTCATCAAGTGTTAAGCCACCAAAGACTGAATTGAAACATCTCCCATTTAACCTCAAATATGCATTCTTAGGAAAAGAAATGTCATACCCGGTGATAATTTCATCTAAACTCACAGACTTATAAGAGTCTAAACTGATTGAAGTTCTCAAAAGCCATAAAAGCAACATTGGGTGGACCATTGCTGACTTGAAAGGTATAAGCCCGTTAATCTGTAATCATGTTAAATACCTTGAAGAGGACTCAATACCTTCTCAACAAATGAAATAAAGACGGAATCCTCACATCAAAGAAGTTGTGAGTACTGAGGTACTCAAACTCTTAGATGTAGGGATAATCTTTCTCATCTCCGATAGCAAATGGATTAGTTCAACACAAGTTGTACCCAAGAATTCTAGCGTCATAGTAGTAAAAAATGATGCTAAGGAACTAGTGTCAACTAGAGTCGTCTCAGGATGGCGAATGTGCATAGCCTACCGAAAACTCAATTTGGTGACTAGGAAAGACCATTTCCCCTTCCCTTTCTTGATCAAGTTCTAGAAAGAATTGCATGCCATGAATTTTACTATTTCCTTGATGGGTATTCTGGGTACAATCAAATTTTGATAGCTTTAAATGGCCAGGTGAAAACCGCATTCACATGCCCTTTTGGCACCTTTGCATTTAAAAGGATTTCATTTGGACTTTGTAACGCTCCTGCAACATTCCAAAGATGCATGCTAAGCTTGTTCAGTGACATAGTAGAAATTTTTTTGGAAGTGTTCATGGATGACTTCTTTGTCTCTGGTTACTCATTTGATTTTTGTCTGCCTAACCTAGAAAAGGTGTTAGTAAGATGTAAGGAAGCTAATCTGGTGCTTAATTGGGAGAAATATCATTTCATGGTAACACAAGGCATTGTCTTAGGCCACATTGTGTTGCATAAGAGCTTGAAAGTGGACAAGGCAAAAATTGATCTGATTGAAAATTTACCCGCCCCCAAAACTGTAAAGGATGTTCGATCATTCCTAGGACATGCAGATTTTTACAGGAGATTCATAAAAGACTTCAGTACTATAGCTAAACTTATATATCATTTCCTGAGTCAGGCCGCAAATTTTGTGTGGAGTGAAACATGCCAAAAATCCTTTGACAAGCTGAAAGGCATGTTAATTTCCGCTCCAATCATGCAACCCCCTAAATGGAGTCTACCCTTTGAACTAATGTGTGATGCAAGTGATTATGCTATAAGTGTTGTGTTGGGACAAAGAAAGGATAAGAAATCACATGTAATTTACTATGCAAGTAAAACTTTGAATGATGCTCAAATGAATTATTCAACAACTGAAAAAGAATTGTTTGCTATAGTTTTTGCTTTGGAAAAATTTTGTTTCTATCTTGTTCATTCTTTTATTATTTTATTCACTTACCATGCAACCCTAAAATTTTTGCTCACAAAGAAAGATGTCAAGCCAAGGCTCTTAAGATGGATTCAAGAGTTTGATATGATCATCAAGGATAAAAAAGGTGTTGAGAATGTGGTGGCAGATAATCTGTCCAGATTAACTTATGAATTTCACGAGGAAGGATTGCCAATCAATGAAAAATTCCTCGATGAACATATGTTCATGATTGATGAGACCCCATGGTACGCTGATATTGCTAATTTTTTTGCTACTAGAACACTCCATCCGTCATTCACTCCCATGGACAAAAAAAATTCCTGAGAAAGGCTAGTAACTTCTTTGGGGAAGATTCGTACGTATTTAAATTCTGTAAAGATCAAATCATAAGGCGTTGCATCCCCAAACTTGAGAGTAGATGACTTGATCCGAAATGTGTACACCCAAGTGCAGGCGGTCAAGTTGTAGTAATAATCTGGTTTGAGTTCAGAGTCGAATCCACAGGGAATATGTTTAGGTGTTTTCAAAGTAAGCTGTAATGAAGACCGATTGATTGTAACCTTTTTTGAGTTTTGTGAGAAGTGGATGGTTTCTTGAACAAAATATTAAATTCTTTTCAAGAGATTTTTTTTCTAGACAAACTATAAGATTCCAATATAATTAAAGTTACTCTTTAGTTCGAGGTTCAGGATATGTAATGAATTATCCAGTGTATTACACTTGTGCTTTATAACTCAACTAACTCCCGTGTCAATAGTGAGATAATTGGAAGATAAGGATAGACTGGGTTAAAGCTCCATCCTTTTTATGAAGTGCAATGGTGGTGGAGATTGAGGAGTTTATCTTTAAAGTTCTATCCCGGAAAGTTTGTCTCACACAACGGATCTTTCTAGAAGGAGTCATCCATTTGCCATAGAAAAGATCCCTTGGTTATACAAAATACTAGCCGGGTTTCTTTACTTTGAATCAATGATTCTTTCTAGAAGGAGTCATCCATTTACCATAGAAATACTCATTGATTACACAAAGAACTAGCTAGGGTACTTGCCTTAAACCAACGGATCTTTCTATGTCGGAGTTATCCGGATCATAGAAATATCCTTTGGTTGTGCAAGTTACCCTAACTTTGCTTAACTTATCCAGTCTCCCGCTAAGCAAGGAAATAAAGCATTGAAGTGTGAAAGGAATGCACAAGTATAATATCCGGATAGTCATTACATATCGATCACCTCTCCCTAAAGAGTAAATGAGGACTACTCACTCTTCATGCTTTGGTAAAGCTAGAAAAGTGAATGGTACTCATCTCTCCAAGAAGAGAAACTCCGAAGTTGATCTTCAACGACGAATGAGTGAATCACGTTCCACCCTTCTTGGCTTTGGGAAAGCTCTAGAAAAGTGGAAGAGTTTCACTCCTCTAAGAAGAAGATGCTTAAGCAATGGAAGTGAAAGAAAGTAAAAGAAAGCTAGATCTTCAACAAAGAATGAGTGAATCACGTTTCACCCTTCTTGGCTTTGGGAAAGCTCTAGAAAAGTGGAAGAGTTTCATTCCTCTAAGAAGAAGGTGAGCTCAAATAATGAAGGTGCAAGACTTAATTTAAAGCAAGAAAGTAAGAGCATTAATGTAAGGGCAAGAACATAAAGTACATGAATTTAACAACAAAAGTAGGAAATTTATCTTCCCAACTCAATAGAAATAAAGACAAGTAGGGAATTAACTTTCCAACTATAGTAAAGACTTGCAGTAATTGAAAGGAGCATAAATGTAAAAGACTTGAATTAAAGAACTAGAAAGTAAACACTTGAATTAAAGTGAAACACTAAAATATATATAAAGACTAGGTATTCTTCAAGAGGAGAGCTCTTGATCTCTCTCCCCAAGTGTGTCTTCAAAGCTCCCAAAGAAGGAGTATTTATAAGCAAGGAAGAGCAAGGGAGGAGGTGAAAGAGTAGTGCTGGACGCCTAAGTCAATATGAGAATCAGGGGCTCAGTCAAAGAATCAGACGATCTGCAGTCTGTCTGTGGGATCCGTTCAAACGGTACCTTCCGTTCGAACGTGAAGGCTGTTTTTGCTTGTATATCTGTGTTGATTTCTAGGCTTCACGTGGGTTGCAGTCTTCTGTCAGGCCATTCACCCACTCTCTGCAGCACTGAGGGTCCACAAATAACCCCAATGCAGTTGATCATGGCACCATGTGCCTGAGGGTCCTTATTCTGGCGATAGAGGTCTTCACACGCTATGTATTTCAGTCAACCAGATCGTGGCAGTGCTCCCAGTGGCGTTCGAACGTGGGTCAGCGTTCGAACGTGATGTTGTGATCGAACGTAGCATGGTGTTCGAAAGTTAGGTTTTAATCTCCAGGGTCTTTCCACAACATGTCTTTGCCTCATCTGCCTGGTTCAGGGGAAACGTTCGAACGTTGATCACCGTTCGAACAGTCTTGTTGTCCTCAAGCTTTTCCTTTATTGATCAAATGCTGCAGTTACACTTAAATGTTGTATTTGTTATCCTTGACCCTTTTTCTCACTTTTGCTCCTGAAACATCATCATTTGAACTCCATCAAAGTATAATTAGTCCAGAAAAAACACAATAAAATGTCATAATTGAGTGTCAATCACACCCCAACCTAGATATTGCTAGTCCCTAGTAATACAGCAATAAATCTATTTCTAATACCTTTTTCTTAGGTTATCCGGTTGTATTTAGCTTATGCAACAAGCCGGTAAACCCCTATGTTTACCCTAGTGGACGAGTGGTGTCTCGTGAGGGTTTTCAGTGAAGCTACCCACAAACTTCGGTAGGACAGATGGGCATGTAAAATTGTTGATTCAAATAAATTATCAACATAATCACCGAGTCACCCATCCCTCAATCATGACTTATCCCCCACATTTCTTTTCCAGTGGTATTAATTCTATTCAAAAATTAGCACTTGTCACTTTAGCATTTGAAATTTCCTTAGGAATGTGATGATCATTCTCAAAACAAGAGTTGATATATAATAAACATTCCGCTTATCACTCACCATTGATAGTTTAGATTTCACAAATCTCTCTTAGGTATGCCCTCAACAAAGAGATCGCTCCGATTATAGTGACTTGTTTCTCACAGGGCATGTAACCCGAAGACGGCCAATCGGAAGACTGCATGCGTGATAAATGAAGCTTTTTGGAATCAAACTAATCCTATGTTGGTATAATCTCATGAAAGAATATTGATGCAAATAAAGTAATACAGTAACATACCTCAATCTTAGTCGGAGACATACATGCAACGAACTTGAGATCACCTAGGACTTTTAGTAGGTTGTAATGGGGCCAGAGGTCAGTGGCTAACGAAATGACGTTAATGGAGTTCAAAAGCTATCTCTTTTATGCATTTTAGCACACCTCTATTTGGCTTTTCGACATTTTACCTGGGCATGGGACTTTTTTCTTTCAGTTGCTCACTTTTCACTTTCTTTGCAAGTCCCTGTCTTTTGGTCCCTTTTCCCTTTTTGTGGGTTGTTTTCTCCGATTTTCTTTTCTTTCTTGGAATAGTAGCTACCATTGCCCTTTTTATTCTTCTCACATTTCTGTATTATTTTGCTTTAAAAGAGGTGTAAGAAAATTAGATAGCAAGATATGTCAAGTATGTTTTCTTGTGGCTTGGTCACTTTTCTGGCTTTTTCGAAAAGAATTCATTCTTTTAAGGCTCAATTACGGCTGAAGAAGGTCATTGTTCTGCGAACGAAAAAGCTGAGGCTCAAAGTTGATACAAAGATGGCCTAAGGTCCTTTCTCAAGTAAGTGCATATGTATGTGTATGCAAAAATATCCTGTGAGTTATGAAAATAAGTCACTTTAGTTGCATCAAACAAAGCAAAATTAATGAGATCATTGAAGGATGGAATGTGAAATAACCTTTCTTTGAGTAATCGTTAGCATCCTCTCAAAAGCATCAGAAGGGTCAAATCTTACCATGGTTTCTTTGTCATCTCCACTCGTTATGTTGAGTGTTTTGAGGAATATCGGTTATATACCAATTCCATTTTCGAGTTTGATCACCTTTGCTCCTTCTAAAACTGACAAACATTACTGCACATTTGACAATTTAAACATAGAGAAAACACCATTTATCAAGAGGTGAGTGGAGGTCTGGGAAGATGAAGGGTTTCTCGGGTTTTTGAGTTTTCAAGGTTTTTTTGAAATTTTTAAACTGAGGAAGACGACTGGGGTTTTTATAGTCTGAGAGGCACGTTCGAACGCAACTTCATTGTTCGAACGCTGATGAGCAAGCCAGTTACGTTTGAACGTGGAGTTGTGTTCGAACGTTGAACCAAAAACTCAAAAATTTTCCTATGCTATATACAACTGAACTACAGGAACAAAATTCTAAATTTGCAATCCAAACATCATGGCGTCTCAAGAACGATCCCTTCCCACAATTGAAGTTGGCATTTTTGGACATTTCTTTACTCAGCCCATAAATTTGGTCAAAAATTTATGCAAAAATAAAAGCATGCAAAAAATGAAGCAAAGAAAAAAAGAAAATTTTCACACTTATTCACAAACAATTCGGACTGTTGGCTTTCATTCCCCAAAAACATTTTTCCATAGTTTGGTTAGGAAATAGTCTAATCTGAGTCATCCTCTATGTAGTTCGATCCCCCCATGACTCTTCCAATCTCTTGTCGCACAAACCGGTTAAGCATAGCACCGGAATAGGATGGCGTGTCAGGATAATCCTTACTCTGCCCATTCACTATCCAATCTAATCAATCGAGTGCATGGCCAGAGATTGGTTCAGAACACAGATTGTATCTTTTCTCATGAAATACCTGGCCACACTGGTTACAGGCACCAAGTCTCTTGGCCCTTCGACGTTTAGCATAAGTGCTTTTGCCACAGAGGGGTTTTGCTTGCTGTTCTCGGATCTCATTTTTCCTTACCAGTCTTGCTTTTCTCATGATCACATTGTGCACATCTGATGGAAAAGTGCGTAGAACTCCTAGACTAAACCAAAAAATTTTAACATACATACTTCCTACACTTTAAGACTCACTATCTGGTTCTTTAACGTCTGCCAGCCACAAAGAGAAATTAAACTGGCTCACAGACATGATTATCACAGTACATAGAACTACAACAACAGTAACAATAATAACAAAAAATTTAAAAATTTTACAGGCAATGCCACAAAAATATGAACTTTAAACTTTAGTTCTCACCCCCCAACCTAAATTGAACATTGTCCCCAATGTTTCAAATTTACCAGTTGAAGATCTTGGAGATGAAGTTGAAAGGTGCAGACCAGTTCATTTGCCAAACCCTACAACCCAACACGCAACCATTAATCCTCTTTGTGCAGATCAGAATCAAAGTTGGGTTCATAACCCTTGTGTTTGTTTGCGAATAACATCAGAATACCCATGCAAAAGTAGAGTAACACAATGTAAATTATGACAATGGAAGTCTGATCTTCATCATACATGGACATAGCTTCGCTTGGGTATGGTCGGATTCACAGAAAAACGGAAAAGAAGTTGAAGGCGAAGAAATCCGAAAAACTATCAGAAAACGAAAAAGAAAGAAAGTGAAACGAGGATGGCAAAAGACAGTGGAGAAGAGGAGTGAATAAATAGGCGGAGTGTTGGGCTAATAGTGACAGGTGGGGAAGAGATAGGGGGCGCCAACGGCGATAGGCTGGAAAGTATCATAATGCTGTCTCTTTAAGCTGGGTTTTTACCTGATTTGACTCTTTCGAGTGTCGGTAGGTATAATTCTCGGAATCACATTCTGATTCCATTAAAGAAATGGTTTCCACATTCTTAACAAAATTCTCCAAAAATGGTTTCAACCTTTGACCATTGACAGTAAAGATGTTGCCATTAGACGGGTTCTCTACTTCCATTGCTCCATTCTCAAATACTTTTTTAACAATGTATGGCCCTGTCCATCTGGATTTTAACTTACCGGGAAAAATGCGGAGTCTTGAATTAAACAATAGGACTTTCTGAGATGGTTTAAAAGACTTCCGCACAATGATTTTGTCATGAAAAATTTTCATCCTGGTTTTAACAATTTTAGCATTTTCATATGCTTCATTTCTCAATTCCTCCAACTCATTTATCTGAAGTTTTCTTGATAGTCCAGCTTTGTCTATGTCAAAATTCATTGCGTTAATGGCCCAGTATGCCCTATGTTCCAATTCTACAGGTAGGTGACATGGCTTTCCATAAACTAATCGGTAGGGAGACATGCCCAAAATTGTTTTGAAGGCAGTACGGTATGCCCAGAGTGCGTCGGTTAGTCTTGATGACCAATCTTTCCGATCTAGATTCACCATTTTTTCTAAAATTGATTTGATTACTCGATTACCTAATTCTGCCAGCCACTAGTCTGTGGGTCATAAGGGGTTGCAATTTTGTGAAAAATCAAATATTTTTTCATCAAATTCCACAAAGTACGATTGCAAAAATGAGCACCCCCATCACTTATGATTGCCTTAGGAATTCTAAATCGGGACAGAATGTTTTCTTTTAAAAACTTGATCACTGTTTGGTGATCATTATGTCAACATGGAATTGCCTCAACCCATTTGGAAACATAGTCTACTGCCACTAAAATGTATAGATAGCCAAAGAAAAGGGGAAATGGTCCCATAAAATCGATGCCCCAACAGTCAAAAATTTCGATAACCAGAATAGGATTTAAGGCAATAATGTTTCTTTTTGAAATGCTTCCCAATCTTTGGCATCTATCACATGTTAAGCAAAATATATGGACATCTTTAAAAAGTGTGGGCCAGCGGTTTTCTTTGATGAGAAATGGCCTCCACATGCTTCAGAGTGATAAAATGATATCACCAGTTTGCTTTCATGGGCTGGGATGCAACGTCATATGATCTGGTCCTTACAGTATTTGAATACGTATGGATCTTCCCAAAAGAAGTTACGAACCTCCCTCAAAAATTTCTTTTTATCCATGGGAGTGAATGATGGAGGGAGCGTTCTAATGGCTAAGAAATTAGCAATATCTGCGTACCATGGGGTCTCATTAATCATGAACAATTGTTCATCCGGGAATTTCTCATTGATTGGTAGTCCATCCTCATGGAATTCATAGGTTAGTCTGGACAACTGGTCTGCCACCACATTTTCAATGCCTTTTTTATCCTTAATGACAAGATCAAACTCTTGGAGTAAGAGTATCCATCTTAAAAGCCTTGGTTTGGTATCCTTCTTTGTGAGTAAGAATTTTAGGGTTGCATGGTCAGTAAATACAGTAACAGAAGATCCAACAAGATAGGAACGAAATTTTTTCAAAGCAAACACTACAGCAAGTAATTCCTTTTCAGTTGTTGAATAATTCATTTGAGCATCAATCAAGGTTTTACTTGCATAGTAGATTACATGTGGTTTCTTATCCTTTCTTTGTCCCAATACAGCACCTACAGCATAATCACTTGCATCACACATTAGCTCAAAGGGTAAGTTCTAGTCAGGTGGTTGCATTATTGGGGCGGAGAATAACATGCCTTTCAATTTGTCAAAGGCTTTTTGGCATGCTTCATTCCAATCAAAGATTATATCCTGGCTCAAAAGATGACACATTGGTTTGGCAATGGTACTGAAATCTTTAATGAATCTTCTGTAAAAACCTGCATGTCCTAGGAATGACCGGACATCCTTTACAGTCTTAGGGGCAGGCAAATTTCCAATTAAATCTATTTTGGCCTTATCAACCTTCATGCCCTCAGACGACACAATGTGACCTAGGAAAATGCCTTGTGTTACTATAAAATGGCATTTTTCCCAGTTAAGCACCAGATTGGCTTCCTCACACCTTATCAGAACTTTTTTCTAAATTAGCTAAACATAAGTCAAACGAGTCACCATATACGGAAAAATCATCCATGAAGACTTCCAAGAATTTCTCAACCATGTCACTGAATAAGCTTAACATGCATCTCTGGATGTTACAGGAGCGTTACAAAGTCCAAATGGCAATCTTTTGAATGCAAACGTGTCAAAGGGGCATGTGAATGTGGTTTTCTCCTGATCATCTAAGGCAATCTCAATTTGATTATATCCAGAATATCCATTCAGGAAGCAATAAAATTCATGACCTGCAATTCTTTCTAGAACCTGATCAAGAAAAGGAAGGGGAAAATGGTCTTTCCTAGTCACCAAATTGAGTTTTCGATAGTCAATACACATTCGCCATCCAATGACGACTCAAGTTGGCACTAATTCATTTGCATCATTTTTTACCACTGTGACTCCAGACTTTTTGGGCACAACCTGAGTTGGACTTACCCATTAGCTATCGGAGATGGGAAAGATGATTCCTGCATCTAAGAGTTTGAGCACTTCAGTTCTCACAACTTCCTTCATATGTGGATTCAACTGTCGCTGCATTTGACGAGAGGGTTTTGAGTCCTCTTCAAGATATATAGCATGATTGCAGATTAATGGACGTATACCTTTCAAGTCAGCAATAGTCCATCCAATGGTTTTTTTATGTTTTTTAAGAACTGTGATCAGTTTAGACTCTTGCAAGATTGTTAGCTTGGATAAAATTACCACTGGGTATGATTCATCCTCCCCTAAGAATGAATATTTGAGATCAGATGGGAGGGGTTCAAATTCAGGCTTTGGTGGCTTATCACTTAATGAGATTGGCTTTGTGCTATGTGATGATAGCTCCTCGAATCTGGGTGTCCAATTCTCAACAGTATCAGTATGGCAGCTTTGTGGATGTGACTCATATGAGTCAGGATCTATCAGAGATGTTTTAGTTAGATTTTCACACAATGTGTCACTCAGATATTCATGGATTAATGATTCAATGGAATTCAATTCTTCCAATTCCTTATCTTCTCCTGGATGTTTGGAAATCTTAAAAATATTCAGCTCAAGAGTCATATTCTCAAAAGTTAATTTCATTACTCCGTTCCTGTAATTGATCAGAGCATTAGAAGTTGCTAGGAAGGGTCGACCAAGAATAATGGGAATTTGAACAGCAGGATGTAATGTTGGCTGAGTATCTAGAACAATGAAGTCAATAGGAAAGACAAAGCTATTTACTTGGACAAATACATCTTCAATAATACCCCTAGGGATTTTGACAGATCTATCGGCCAACTGGAGTGTGACACGAGTGGGTTTGAGTTCACCCTGATCCAATTGTTGATAGACATAAAAGGGCAATAGATTGACACTGGCTCTGAGATCTAGAAGTGCTTGTTCAATTTTGAAGTCTCCGAAGACACAAGAAATAGTTGGACATCCAAGGTCCTTGAATTTTGGAGGGGTTTTGCACTGAAGCAGGGCACTGGCTTGTTCTGTCAGGAATGCTCTTTTTTGGACATTCTGGCTTCTCTTGACTGTACACAAGTCTTTTAGAAACTTGGCATATGATGGGACTTGTTGAATGGCTTCCAGAAGTGGGATATTGATTTTTACTTGCTTGAAAAGCTTGTAAATTTCATCTTGATTATTCACCTTCTGTTTGGATTTTAGTCTATGAGGGAACAGAGCAGGAATAGAACATGAGGGTTCTTCTTCCTTTGATGGCTCTGGTTCTTCTTCACTCATGCGTTCTTTTTCAAACACAAGGTCATGCTCAATTGGTTCTGGCTCGACTGGTGAGTCGATTTGGATTGACTCAGATCTTGGCTTTGGAATTAGCATGTCTCGTATGGTTTTGTCAATCACCTTGCTACTTCTTAGTGTAGTGACAGCTTGAGCTTGATCTTGTGGGGGTTTTGGTTAGGCAGGGAATTTTCCTTTCTCATGTGTAACCATGGATTGAGTCAACTTCTGAATGTGGGTTTTGAGATCTTCGAAGGATTGAGTGGTTTGTGATTTGAAATCAGTGAAGGACTGAGTGGAATGGGCATTGAAGTTAATTTGGGTTTGCATGAACTAGTTCAGTGTATCTTCAAAGTTCCTTTTGTGTGGTGTTTGGTATGGTTGATATGCAGGAGGTCCTTGGGGCGGTGGTTGTCGATTTTGAGGTTGATTCATGGGAATTGGTTGTGTGTTCCTCCAACTGAAATTCGGGTGGTTTCGCTACCCTGGATTGTAGGTTTCAGAGTATGGGTTGGAGTAAGGCTTGTTGAAATTGGAGATTGCATTTGTTTGTTCCAACAAGACTTCTTTGAATACAGGGATAGTAGGACAGTCCCCAGTAGGATGTCCTGTCAATGCACAGATTCCACATACTATTTCTGAGGGAGGGATGATATCTACCTGATGAATTTTTTTCATCTCTAAAGCTTCAAGCTTTCGAGACAATGTGGACATTTTTGCTCTCAAGTCATCATCTTCTCTCAAGACATACTTTCCCCCGTGGGAAGTGGATGGTTTGGATTCAACACTGGTCGGGGAGGCTGAGTCCCACATCTGAGAACTATCAGATATAGTGTCAAAAAAATTGAACTCCTCCTCCGGACTTTTACTCATGAATTCTCCTTGCGCCATCATTTCAACGAATTGACGCAGTCTAGTTGGCAAGGAGTCAGAGAAAAATCCCACTAAGGTCCAATTTTCAAAAGAGTGATGAGGGCAGGCTTGGAGTAGTTCTTTGAATCTCTCCCAACTTTGATAAAAAGTTTCTCTTTGTTTGACCGAAAAATTCATGATTTGCCTTTTGAGTGTATTGGTCCAATGCAAGGGGAAAATTTTCTGAAAGTAGATCAAATCATAAGGCGTTGCATCCCTAAACTTGAGAGTAGATGACTTGATCCGAAAGGTGTACACCCAAGTGCAGGCAGTCAAGCTGTAGTAATAATCCGGTTTAAGTCTGGAGTCGAATCCACATGGAATATGTTTAGGTGTTTTCAAAGTAAGCTATGATGAAGACCAATTGATTGTAACCTTTTTTGAGTTTTGTGAGAAGTGGATGGTTTCTTGAACAGAATATTAAATTCTTTTCAAGAGATTTTTTTTCTAGACAAAATATAAGATTCCAATAAAATTAAAGTTACTCTTTAGTTCGAGGTTCAGGATATGTAATGAATTATCCAGTGTATTACACTTGTGCTTTATAACTCAACTAACTCCCGTGTCAACAGTGAGATAATTGGAAGATAAGGATAGACTGGGTTAAAGCTCCATCCTTTTTATGAAGTGCAATGGTGGTGGAGATTGAGGAGTTTATCTTTAAAGTTGTATCCCGGAAAGTTTGTCTCACACAACGGATCTTTCTAGAAGGAGTCATCCATTTACCATAGAAAAGATCCCTTGATTATACAAAATACTAGCCGAGTTTCTTTGCTTTGAATCAATAAATCTTTCTAGAAGGAGTCATCCATTTACCATAGAAATACCCATTGATTACACAAAAAACTAGCTAGGGTACATGTCTTAAATCAACGGATCTTTCTATGTAGGAGTTATCCGGATCATAGAAATATCCTTTGGTTGTGTAAGTTACCCTAACTTTGCTTAACTTATCCAGTCTCCCGCTAAGCAAGTAAATAAAGCATTGAAGTGTGAAAGGAATGCACAAGTATAATATCCGGATAGTCATTACATATCGATCACCTCTCCCTAAAGAGTAAATGAGGACTACTCACTCTTCATGCTTGGGTAAAGCTAGAAAAGTGAATGGTACTCATCTCTCCAAGTAGAGAAACTTCGAAGTTGATCTTCAACGACGAATAAGTGAATCACGTTCCACCCTTCTTGGCTTTGGGAAAGCTCTAGAAAAGTGGAAGAGTTTCACTCCTCTAAGAAGAAGATGAGCTCAAATAATGAAGGTGCAAGACTTAATTGAAAGCAAGAAAGTAAGAGCATTAATGTAAGGGCAAGAACAAAAAGTACATGAATTTAACAACAAAAGTAGGAAATTTATCTTCCCAACTCAATAGAAATAAAGACAAGTAGGGAATTAACTTTCCAACTATAGTAAAGACTTGCAGTAATTGAAAGGAGCATAAACGCAAAAGACTTGAATTAAAGAACTAGAAAGTAAACACTTGAATTAAAGTGAAACACTAAAATACATATAAAGACTAGATATTCTTCAAGAGGAGAGCTCTTGATCTCTCTCCCCAAGTGTGTCTTCAAAGCTCCCAAAGAAGGAGTATTTATAGGCAAGGAAGAGCAAGGGAGGAGGTGAAAGAGTAGTGCTGGACGCCTAAGTCAAGGTGAGAATCAGGGGCACAGTCAAAGAATCAGACGATCTGCAGTCTGTCTCTGGGATCTGTTCGAACAGTACCTTCCGTTTGAACGTGAAGGCTATTTTTGCTTGTATATCCGTGTTGATTTTCAGGCTTCACGTGGGTTGCAGTCTTCTGTCAGGCTATTCGCCCACTCTCTGCAACACTCAGGGACCACAAATAACCTCAATGCAGTCGATCATGGCACCATGTGCCTGAGGGTCCTTCTTCTGGCAATAGAGGTCTTCACACGCTATGTATTTCAGTCAACCAGATCGTGTCAGTGCTCCTAGTGGCGTTTGAACGTGGGTCAGCGTTCGAACGTGATGTTGTGTTCGAACGTAGCATGGTGTTCAAACATTAGGCTTTAATCTCCAGGGTCTGTCTGCAACATGCCTTTGCCTCATATGCCTGGTTCAGGGGAAACGTTCAAACGTTGATCACCGTTCGAACGGTCTTGTTGTCCTCAAGCTTTTCCTTTGTTGATCAAATGCTGCAGTTACACTTAAATGTTGTATTTGTTATCCTTGACCCTTTTTCTCACTTTAGCTCCTGAAATATCATCACTTGAACTCCATCAAAGTATAATAAGTCCAGAAAAAGCACAATAAAATGTCATAATTGAGTGGCAATCAGTAGACAGGTAATAACATTTTGTCATTCTGAAGCATGTGGTGGCTCCTTCTTATCAAGAAAAATCGCTGCAAAAATCTTATAGTGTCGATTTTATTAACCTACACTTTTCAAAGACGTCCATTCATTTTTCTTAGCATGTAATAGTTGCCAAATGTTGAAAAACATTTTGAAAAGAAATATGATGCCCTTAAACTCCATTCTGGTGATAGAAATTTTTGACTGTTGGGACATCGATTTTATGGGACCAGTTTCTCCTTCCTGTGGCTATCTATACATTTTAGTGGCAGTAGACTATGTGTTCTAATGGGTTGAGGCAATTCCATGATGAAATAATGATCACCAAACGATGATCAAGTTTTTAAAAGAAAATATTTATCCTAGTTTAGAATTTTGAGATCAATCATAGGTGATGGGGGTGCTCATTTTTGCAATCGTCATTTTTGAAATTTAATGAAAAAGTACTTAATTTTTAATAAAATTGTAACCCCTTATCACCCAGAGATCAATGGACAGGTTGAATTAGCGAATCAGGAGATCAAATTAATTTTAGAAAAAATAGCAAACCCGAACCGTAAAGATTGGTCATCAAGACTAACTGATGCACTCTGGACATATCGTACTGCTTTTTAAAAAAATTTGGGCTTGTCTCCTTATCGATTAGTCTATGGCAAGCCATGTCACCTACCTGTGAAATTGGAACATAAGGCATATTGGGCCATTAAAGCAATGAACATTAACCTGAACAAGGTCGGGCTGTAAAGAAAACTTATGATTAACGAATTGGAGGAATTGATAAATGAAACATATGAGAATGCTAAGATTGCTAAAACCAAGATGAAAATTTTTCATGACAAGAACATTGTGCGGAAGTCTTTTGAACCTTCTCAAAAAGTCCAGTTGTTTAATTCAAGACTCTGCCTCTTCCCTGGTAAGTTGAAATCAAGATGGACTGGGCGATACATTATCAAAAGGGTGTTTGAACATGGAGTGGTAGAAGTGAAAAACCCATCGAACGGTAATATTTTTACTGTTAATGGTCAGCGGTTGAAACTATTTTTGAAAAAATTTGTGAAAAATGTGGAGACCATTTTTTTAATGAATCCAAAATATTCCTCCGAGATTCGCGCCTACCGATACTCAAATGGATCTGGTCAAGAAAAATTCGAGCTTGCCCAACCCGAGGGGACGCCTTTATAAGGCCCCATGATTTTTCCCCTTTCCCCATGTTCACCGCTGTTGGCCCCCCTCTTCTTTCCTTCCCTTTTCTGTTCTTTTCAACTTCTTCTTCTTCTTCTTCTTCTTCCTTCTTTATTTTCAGTAAAAACGACCCAAATCCCAACAACCCCATGACCACACACTCCACAGACACCATCTTCTGTTACATGCTTTGCATTTAGATGTTATATTTGCTTATGGACCTTTTTCTCTTGTTCGCACTCACACACAAGATTTCCAGCCCACTCGAATCCCAGATCTGCGCAAAGATGATTAGTGTATGTATTTTGGTTTGTAGGTTGTGGAGGATGAAAATCTCTACCTTTTTAACCTCATTTCCAAGATCCTTACACCTATAAATTTGAAACATTGGGGACAATATTCAGTTTAGGTTGGGGGTGTGAGAACTATAGTTTATATTTTGTGTCATCATGTGCCTGCAATTTTTTAAAACTTGTTGTTTTTGTTGTTGTTATTGTTGTTCTGATCATACTGTGTACCTTGCCTTGTATTTTGTATAAATTAATGATCATGTCTGTGAGTCAGTTTAAATTGTCTTTGTGACTAATAGACGTTAAAGAACCAAATAGTGAGTCTTAAAGCGTAGAAAGCATGGATGTTAAACTTTTTTGGTTTAGTCTGGGAATGCTACACACTTTACCATCTGATGTGCACACTATGATCATGAGAAAAGAAAGACTGGTAAGGAAAGTCGAGATCCAACAAGAACAAATGAAACCGCTCTGTGGTAGAAGCACTTTTGCTAAACGCCGTCGTGCCAAAAAGACTTGGAGCCTGTAAACAGTGTGGTAGAGCCTTTCACGAGAAAAGACATAATCAATGTTCTTAACCTATTTTCGGTCTCGCACTCGATCGGTTAGACTAGATAATGAATGTTCTAAGTAAGGATTACCCTGAGACACTATGTTATTCTGGTACTTTGCTTAACCGGTTTGTGAGAAAGGAAATTGAGAGAGTCACTGGTTGTTCAAACTACATAGAGACAAATAATGACTTGGATTAGACTAGTTTTTTTTCCAAATTAAAAAAAAAAAATTGTGTGTTGGGATAGAAGCCAAGGGTCTGAATGTTTGTAAAAAGTGTAAAAATTCTTTTTTTTTTGTTGTATTGTACAAACTCTTTTGACTAAAATGAAAATAAAGGTCAAGTAAGGAATGTCCCAAAATACCAACCTAAAGTGTGGGTAGGGACTTGTCCTGAGACACCATAAGTTTTTTGGTTTTAAACTTGTGCGTTTAGCTTTCTCTGATTGTGTATAAAATTTTTTAGCTTTGATTCAACGTTCGAACGCCAAGTAACGTTTGAACGTCACCTGCTTGCAGTACTCTACCTCGGATGAACTCTCTGATGGAATCAGAAAGTACCAGAAGCTCAGCTCGTTCGAACGCCAATAGCTTGTTTGAACGAAGAGAGCTTACAGTACTTTGGTCCCTGACAAAACTAAAAAGTACTAGGAGTTCACCATGTTCGAACGTAACACCACGTTCGAACGATAATCTTAAAATCCTTTTATATACGTTCGAACGTCAAGAACGTTCGAACATGTCCTCTCAGGCTATAAAAGCGTGGATTGTCTTCTTCAGTTCAAAACCCCCAAATCTTTTAAAAACCTCAAAAACCCTTGAAACCATTTCCCTTCCCCATACCTCAAAACAGCCCCATTTCACCATTTCCACCTGAAATCAATCATCCCAAACTCATCCCAACATAAAAAATCATCACTTTCTCAAGAAAATTCAGGTTTTCATAATCCAATAACCCTTAAAATAGAAAAACACAATGCCTGGGGTTAAACTACCAGCCAGGTGAAACCAAATAAATTAGGAGCCTAATTTTGTAAAAGAAGTGATTGAGGAAAAGGAGGGGAGACTAGTGGTGAAAAGATACAATCGAACACGATTTCCCAGTGCCCACAATGCAGAAAGGTATGAAAATTTCTTCCAAATCATGAAGTAGTTTGTGAGAGAGATGTTGTGATTATTGCTTTTTTGAAGTTGGAATTATTGGTAGAGATGGAGAGGAGGAATTGGGTGTGGTTTTTGCGGAACAGTGGAGACGTCGTTGTTGACTTGGTGCGAGAGTTTTACTCCAATGTCGAGATCATTAACGAAGCATGATTCACATTTTTTAGTGTGTTTGAATTATATTATATTATACACTCAAGTATAAGTGGTCAAATTATAGTTTTCTCGATTTTAAGTCCAAGTATCGATCCCACGAAGAGTTTTCAGTAATTTAGACAATAAAATAAATAAAAACAGTAAAGTTGTAGTTTGAAGTATTGTATTGTTTGATAGTTTGTGATGTGATCTTAGTTTAACAACTAGTTTAAATGAATAAATAAATAAAGTGCGCAGATAAAGCAGATTAATGACATGAATATAAAAGATACCCTTCAGTTTAGGGAACCATTTGCTTCATATTGGTTAATTACTACAAATGCTACCTCACAATAATTAACTTCCATTTTACTAGAAAGTCAATCGGCAGGTCTGATGTATATAAACCATAACACAGTCGCTTCTTAGGCAAACTGGTAGTAATAAATCATAACTCAACAACTTTTTAGGAAAGCTGGTTATATCCACGTCAATTGATTAACTCGAGCAAACCAGATGGACAAGCTATTCATGAGGAATACTTGAGTTATTCACTTGATCCCATGATTGTAAGTGCATATATAATAAACCATAACACAACAACTTCTTAGGTTAACTGGTGGTAATATAGTATAACACAACAACTTATAGATGTGCCAACTAACTAATTCAAGTGAACCAGAAGGACAAGTCATTCATGAGGAATACTTGAATTACTCAAAAGGTCATATGTAATATATATATACTAGTTATCTCAGCGTTCCGGTGGAGGACAAACTATACCAATAGGAACACCGTGGTTGTTAGACTGGCAATACAGTTAGATATAATAATTGAACAACCCTAATACCCCGTGAGGATCATTTAGGTTTTGTACCACACATTAGTAGAAAATCATCAGCGTTCCAGTGGAGGACATGCCATACAGGTAGGAATACCGTAGATCTTTAACAAGATGGTCTTATGATACACTGATGACATAATTTAAGGCATAGCACCAAAATTACGTTTATCACTGTATCATGCATTAAGCATATAATACATATATAAATAAACATATAAATAAAACATCAGCATTTTCATAATCTAACCAATATTATACATATGTTTACCCTTTTTTGAAGGGTATAAAAGACTACTCACACTCCAATGCTATAGACAAGCAAGGAGTGCGGGTATTCGTTATTACAACTGAAATTAAACGGTAAACAGTAAAACTTCTTTCACAAGGAACAATTAAAACACAACCACCTTTATTATCATTCAAGACAAAAAAAAAGTAGCGGTAGTTCAACTATTCGAATAGAAAGATACAATAGAAATGTAGAAATACAGAGTAACGGTAAAAGTGTATCACAAACCAGCTATGAATTTCTCTTTTTCTTTTCTTTCTTTTCTTCTCTCTATGGAGCTTGGAGGGCCGACTGGTTTTTGAAAGGGAGGAGAATGGTCTTGTGAAGCATGCCTTGAAGAAGGAAGCAAAGCCCTTATTTATAGAGGGGGGAAACTCACGGCCAAGGGGGTCCTAACCCCCACCTCTACCTTCCTAAAGGTGGTGTCTTGTAGTAGATGTTAGGTGTCGTGCTCTGGTCTTGCCAAGTGTTGCCTTCTGCTTAGTCCATGTTTCTTTATTGCACTTTAGTCCCTCGTAGTTTCAAGCCTTGCAAAATTCCCTTGTATTTTTCAGTATTTCTGCATTTGACCCTGTAATTTCAAATATAAAATTTATAATACCCTAATTTACACACAAAACTTTAATTGACTTTAATTAATAAGTTTTAAGGAGTTTATCTAACTAATTTGATTGCTTAATTTTTTTTTTTTCAAATTATACACTAGTTAGTGTTAATCGCACCCCCCCCAACTTATACTTTACTAGTCCCTAGTAAACATAAATTATCAAAAACTATTTCACAAAATAACAATAAAACATAAATAGGAGTAAAATTATTTTCGTAGAGTTTTTTACGATTGCATTTAGCATATGCAATAAGCCGTTGAACCCCTAGGTGATCTCTAGTAGACGAGTTTTGTCTCTTGAAGGTTTTCAGTGAAACTACTTGCAAACTTCAGTGGTTAGGAGTTTATAAGTCAAATTTTTCACAAGTAAAATTAAATTAATATTCCTGTGTATTTTTACAATATTTCTTTTTTCTGATCACCATAAGAGTAACACATGTTAGTTATAACATTATCTATATATTTTTATAAAAACTTGTGTGTGTGATGATTTCTTTTGTTTCAAAAATCACTCAAGAAATATTACCCTCTTTCATGATAGTCTTGATGTCAATCCTTTCTTGAAATACATTCAGCAAAGAATACATATACGTTATAGTGACTACTCCCTCAGTAATTACATATGATTGGAATATTATAAACAAAGAAAATAATATCACATGTAATATATCTAAATTAACATATATTTAAATAAAATTAGAATTTGACATAATCTCATGAATAGATATCAACACTATATTAGATATATTATTAGCATTCTCCTTTTATAAATAGAGAGGACAAATACAGATGCATGATTTCTGAAATCAAAAAGGACTTTCTTTAGGTTGTAATGTGGTTATCGGGTTTAGGGTTTAAGAAATGAAGTTCATGGGCTTCAAAAGCTACCCTTTATATTGTGACACTCCTCAAAACTTTATATTTGTCCTTTCCATTTTTCAATTTCTTGACTCTTTCTTTCTTTTTTTTTCTTTTTTTTTCCAAATGGCCAAAGATGAGCCCGAATTTAACCAGACCAAGCTCAATTTAAATAAATCGAGAAAGCCCAGAAAAGAGCCCATTGGAACTAGATCAACCCATCAGAAGGAAGTCCAAGAATATGTCGAGAGGCCAATGTCTAGATGAGGACCAAAGAGGGCGCTGCCCAATGGGGTTCACCCAAGCTTGGGCGTCGCCCAAGGGGGCGCTACCCAATGGCCTGGGCGCATCCCATGGCCTGCCTCTGTTCCTCTCCTCCCCCTTTCATGCCAATGCAAGTCCAAGTCCAAGCCATACCAACTCAAGACGAGGATCAAGTCCAATTCAGTTGAGAGTCCTCCTCCGAAGGAATAAAAGAACAAGGGAGAAAACATCAGGATAGGCGCGGAGATCTCCTACCATAACTACACTTACCAACATAGTAGAAATCTTCTCCCTCACGTCACCGCCTCACCACACCTATATATAATGTAGGCTCTTTTCACATAGAAGGACACCTTGGAGATGACCTTGAGACCTCTACAAGATCCCTATATACACTACACTTTTCCACACACATCTCTCTCTCTCCCTCTACCTAAAGTGTTGTAACACTCATCGGAGTTAGTCTCCCGGAGACGTCACTCATCAATAAAATACTACAAGCCATCGTTGCCATTCTCGAGAGTGGACGTAGGTCACTCAAACCAAAACACTATAAATCTTTGTGTTCAC
Organism: Ilex asprella; assembly: GCA_023539305.1. Classification (NCBI taxonomy): domain Eukaryota; kingdom Viridiplantae; phylum Streptophyta; class Magnoliopsida; order Aquifoliales; family Aquifoliaceae; genus Ilex; species Ilex asprella. The sequence goes on along the minus strand of CM042184.1, from coordinate 29,390,195 downwards.
TCTATATTTACTATTTTGCCATTGATCTGCCATTGGTTGTGTATTTACTGCTCATTAATCACACCCTTACACACTCTTGATTGTTGATCTTGCACAAGACAATTTTGTGCACCATCATTTTGTGCACCCTTACCTTTCAACCCTCTTGCAATCCATGGCGATCACGACCAGAACGATATCTCAATAGCAGGGAGATGACAACCCAGCACACCGAGAGGAGGTTCCACCTCCCCTCGCACCTTCAAAGTCGTCTGCTATAGTGACCCCCGTTGTTGGAGGACAACTCTTATAGATTATGCAATCGCTGGTAAAGCAAAACCAACAACCCATTCAATTGATGCTCATCCAACGAGAGGTCACCCTTCAACCTGTTGCCCCTGTGCGAGGAGCCCCACTCCCTCCAACAGAAGAGGAGTCACAACCTATCCTGTCTGGGCTTCAGGCAGCCCCTCACCATGGGGGTCCTCGCCAGAATGTCCCAAGGCCACACCAGGGCGCACCTCGCCTAGTCCATCCTCAGCGAGCAAGGAGTTCACGAGTCCCCTTTCCTCATGAACCTGTGCAAGAGAACGAAGATGGAAAAAGCCAATACAGAGACCACGAAAAAGCAATGCGCTGACATCAGAGACTAGTGACCCACCTACTCACCATCAAGTAGATAGGAATGAAAGCCTCAGAGACTACCTCACCCGTTTCAATGAGGAGATCCTCCAGATTGAGGAGCCAAATGACAAGGTTGCCCTGGTCGCCTTCATTGCCAGCCTTCGCACCTCCAGTTTCATGTTCTCTGTTGTCAAGAAGCCACCATCTAGCATGCTCGAGCTCCTGTCAAGGGCACAGAAGTACATGAATGCTTAGGACGTCCCTAAGGCCAGTTGAGGTGAGTCCTCCCAAGGAGGGGAGAAGAGGAGAGACACCCGCGAAGACAAGTGGGAGGTGGAGAACAAGAGAAAGAAAATTGAAAAAGTTTATGTCAAGGACCGTCTTAGTCCGTACCCCCTGAGAGATCGACAATCTTTCACGCCACTCAACGCTTCAGTGGAGCACATCCTATTTTAGATATAGGATGACCCCACGCTCTGCTAGCCTGAAAAAATGAAGTTTGCCCCCAAACTGCAGAAATCACAGCAGGTACTGTCGTTTCCACTACGACCATGGCAACGACATTGATGACTGATATAAGCTTAAGAGACAGATAGAGGAGCTCATACAACGTGGCCAGTTGAGGTAGTACGTTGCTGGTAGAGGACAAGCCCCGCCACCTGGTCAAGACCAGGATGATAGAGAATACCAACAACCCCTCGGAGAAATCCAAACGATCTCCTGAGTGTCAGGAGAAGGAGTTGACTCGGACTCCACCAAGAAAACCTTCGCCCACCTATGGGACACCAAACACCTGAGGATTTTATTTATCTTTTATTATTTTAGTTTATTTATTTTGTTATTCTTTATTTTAGGAAATAAAATTTAACAAGATTATTAATTGTCCTGTTTTCATCTCAAACAGCATGCGACCTAACAACAACAAGGTAAACAAAAAGTCAAAAGGCGCTCAGACAAGGGGTCTCACCCTCTTCACCTTGGGTGCCTCCCATGATGTTACCCAAACGAGGGGTCTCGCCCACTCCACCTTTGGCATTCCTCTTGATACCGCCTTAACGAGGGGTCTCGCCCTCTCCACCTTCGGCACCCCTATGACAGCCTCGCCCTCTCCACCTTGGTGCCTCATTCGTTGTCGCCTAGACGATGAGTCTCACCAGGCACCCAGCTTTAGGCACTCAACACCAGGCAACAGGCGCCCGACTTCTTAGAGCCCTCTTTATCTCCATGAAATGAGAGCACCCTCCTCATCTCCATCTCAATGAAATGAGTCTCCGCCTCGGCAGCCTTCTTCTTAGCTATACGTAACTCTACCTACTTACTCCACGGTATTCTCTCATGTCTGTTGCCCGAGCCCTACTACTCTGTGGCATCCTCTTGTGTCTGCCATCCGAGCCCTATTTGCTCTTTAGCAGCCCCCGTACGTGTCTCTAGGATATTCCAAGGGCCACAGACCTCCAAAACCCCTCGTTGATCAAAATCAAGTCAAAACAAGACAGCTATGTGGAGCTACAGTCCCCATAGAAGACCGCACAAGAGTCTTAACTACTATAGTAGTACAAAGGCCGGCATAGAAGTTCCAGTCTGGAAAAGAGTGGGGGCACCATTGGGACCTATCTCCCGAGAATTAACCTGGCAATCAGACCTTGATCGAGAAGCACTGGAGGCATCAAACCTCACTCCCAGTCTGGAAAAGAGTGGGGGCACCACCGTGACCCATCTCCTAATAAGCAACCTGGCAATCGGACCTTAACCAAGAAGCACTAGGGGCATCAAACCTCACTCTCTTGCAAAGAAGGGAAGAAACCGCCTAAAAGCACATAGAGTCTCCACCATTGCCCTATCAATAGGGCAATTGTAATTAGAGACAAGGTCAATTAGTGACCAAGCACCAAAAAGGCACCTCTCATAGCAAGACTCAAGGTGTCACCCAAACACAAAACACAATAGTGCCCAAGGCCTCCTAGGGTCGCCTAAGACGCCTGCTCTGCCTCCTGGAAGCATACAAGGCACCTGTCCCAGCCTCATGGCGTCACACAAAGGACCTTACCAGCCTCTTGGTGGTGCCCAAGCAGACCTACGCTAATGCCTCAGTAAAGGGGTCACCTCCTCTCCCACCTCCAACATGGGTGCCGCCCACTGTACCTCCAACATGGGCATCGCCCACTTCACATCCAGCCCCTTTGACACCACCTAGTACTCCCATACTGGCACCCTCGCCCAGGGTAGCTAGGGCTCTCGCCCAATCTTCCATCTCGCCTAAAGGCGTGCCCATGGGCCCTTCGGCTGCCAAGCCACATCCTCTTTCTTAATTATCTCTCCATGACTACCCCTCAAGCTTGCCCAGTATCTTGTACCAAAAAAAGGAGAAAGAATGAGGAGGCAGTGCCCAAGCCAAACCAAGAAAGAAAACAAAAAAAAAAAGAGAAGGGCCAGTGCCCAAGAGGGGGGCGCCCAACAAAAAAAAAAGTAGTAGGTAGCGCCCAATAGAAAAAAAAAAGAGAGGGGCCAAAGCCCAAGAGGGGTTGCCCAAGCCAAAAGAAGAAGAAAAAAAACGAGAGAGAAGAGATGGCCAGTGGCTAGGAGGCAGCGCCCAAAGAAAAAAAAAAAGAAGAAGAAGAGGAGGAATGCCCAGGCCAAAGAAAGGGAAGAAAAGTAAAGGAAAAAAAAAAGAGGGAAAGGGTGGCCAACTCCCAGACCAAAGAAAGAAAAAAAAGAGGAAAAGAGGGAAAGAGGGCCCAGGGCCCAGACCAAAGAAAAATAATATATATCTTTTTTACGTTTGATATCCATAAATTCAGTGAGTCCCTGAAAATGAAATACCATCGTGGAAAACAAGAAAATTTTTGCTAACTTGAATGAAGACGTAGCACATGCTCTCGACCTCTTCCTCTCCAAAAAAGTTAAAGGCTTGGGGTATATGGGAAAAATGATGAGCCCGAATTTAACTAGGCCAAGCCCGATTTAAATAAATCGAGAAAGCCCAGAGAGGAGGCCCATTGGAACTAGATCAACCCATTAGAAGGAAGTCCAAGAAGATGTTAAGAGATCAACGCCCAAGTGAGGACCAAGGAGGGCGCCACCCAATGGGGGTCACCCAAGTTTAGGCGTCGCCCGAGGGGGCGCCACCCAATGGCCTGGGCGCCGCCCATGGCCTACCTTTGTTCCTCTCCTCCTTCTTTCATGCCAATGCAAGTCCAAATCCAAGCCACACCAACTCAAGAGAAGTCCAATATCAAGACGAGGATCAAGTTCACCTCTGAAGGAATAGGAGCACGAGGGAGAGAACATTGGGATAGGCGCGGAGATCTCCTACCATAACTACACTTACCAAAGTAGTAGAAATCTTCTCCCTCACGTTAGCGCCTCACCACACCTATATATAATATAGGCTATCTCCACATGGAAGGACACCTTGGAGATGACCTTGAGACCTCTACAAGATCCATACACACACTACATCTTCCCACACACATCTCTCTCTGTCCCTCTACCAAAAGCGTTGTAACACTCGTCAGAGTTATTCTCCCGACAATGTCACTCATCAATAAAATACTACAGGCCATATCTGTCATTCCCGAGAGTGGACGTAGGTCACTTGGACCAAACCACTATAAATCTTTGTGTTCACTCTATATTTACTGTTTTGCCATTGATCTGCTATTGATTGTCTATTTACTGCTCATTAATCACACCCTTACACATTCTTGACTGTTGATCTTGCACAAGAAAATTTTGAGCATCATCAGCCAATATCCGTTTTCTTTTCTCTTTCTTTTCCACCTTCTCTATTTTTCTGTGATTTTTTGTATCCTGCAGATATAAAAGAGGGTGCAAGAAAATTATGTAGCCAATGTAGGTTTAATATATTTTCATATGGCTCGGGTATTTTTTAGGTTTCATAAAAAGGATTCATATTTTTCCAGTCTCAACCATGACTGACTACGAATGTAATTTTGTAAAAAAAATGGTTAAGGCTCAAAGATAATGAAAAAGGGTCAAAGATCATTTTCCAAAAATTATACATCATTATAATTCCTACAAGACAATGTTAACAATATAATCTAACAAATGTTATTCAAAACAAAAGTAATGAGATTATTCAAAGGAAATTTACCATAGAAGCGAAGATGTTTACTCGAGTAGATGTAGAATTTCTTTCCAGGAAAGATTGGCTCAAATTCTTCAATTGATAATACATCTCCACTATATATGCAAAAAGTGTAATATTTCACAAGGTTTCTGAAATAAAAAAATCTATTTATGCCTATAAGAGTAAGTTTTAACAAAAATATTAAGATAATATATAACTACAATATGAAAATCCGGCGTGATCAGATTAAGGCCATTTTTACAAAGAGTAGGAATATTAACCTAATTTAACTTCAAAATATATGAAATAACTCTCCTAACTTAGAATATAAGTTTCATATATAAAAACTAGTTTAAAACACAAACAAATTTAAAACACACAATATGTTCAAAACATAAAATAATTTTAAGTTCAAGTACATAAAGTAAAAGATGAGTAAAAGTGAGCAAATTATTTTGTAGAATCTCCAGTCTGTTTAGGAAGTAAAAGATTCTCCTCCAGGATGATCTTGAAATAATTTCAGTAGTTAAGCTTTATTTCGTTCATATTTGTCTGAATAATGCTGGTCTCCACTTCTAATAAAATCTACCTATCAATTACGCCATCTACTGGGATGTATGATTGATCCTCTTGTGCCTACTGCTCTTGTGGTATGAATTCCTCAAATACCCAAAATGGTTCCACTTCATGTGGTGAAGGTATTCCTTGTTGGTTTTTTAGTTGTCCTCTATGACTCTTTTTCAATAAATTTTTATCCACTACTCCAAGATGATCCACTGTCGTCCATATCGAATTAATGATCACGTCCTCATTCCTACATAGCTGAGAAACGAACATAGCATATGGGAGTGTGAGTTTCTTTTTATCCACAACGAGTATCATTTAGTCTATAATTAAGTTCGGCAGGTCAATTGTGTGTCCCATCCCAAATGCATATAAGAAATAACATATCTTAAGCATATGATTTCTCTTTACCACATCATTCAAGCATGTCATCACAAATCTCATGTAATTAACACACTTTATATCATATAGGCATTTGATCAAACACCTTTGAGGCACCAAATCATGTAATCACATAACATGCCAAAATTTATCACACAACTCTAAAAAAATTCAGAGTATATGATTTTTACATACCCAATTATCAAAACATCCTAGAAATCACAAACTAGCAATTTCTAACAACTAATTCACACTAGAATTGAGCCTACACATTTCTATTAAATCAAATCTAATAGGTAAGTGTTAAAACACTCAAAACAGACCACCCATTTCCTATGGACACCATAAGATGTAAGTAAATCAAAGTAGGAGTGAACCCTACCTCTTGAAGCGTGAATCGAAGAGTAGAGCTTCCAAGAACACCAACACAACCTCCAAAACTTGATTTTCTCAAATATCCTCCTTTTGGATCTTTGGTGAAATTTTTCATTCTTGGTATGGTTGCGTAGCCCTCGTCAAGAAGAATAACTTTGATTCTTGGCCCGACGAATTCCGACGGACAGAACTCCGCGAATCGAAGGAAGAAAGTTTGTAATCTCACTTTTTTTCTTTTCTCTTCTCTCATCTATTCCAACGTGTGAGAGTTGAACAATGGAGATATTTTCTCCAAAAATCTGATTTTTAACCCTATTTATAATTTTCAAGACTTGGCTCAAGTCAAGCCACATGTCCCCCACTTATTCGGGTCCGTTTTTGCCCCAAAATAATCTATTTCATCCCGATTTAAGTTCAAATTAATTTTATTTGAACTTTAATTTAATTATAAGAAAATTTTAAATTATTTGTTTTTGAGGACCTTTGTGAGGTCATTCGACACCCAGTCGTCTCGTAAAATATGAAAAATTCAACTATCTCAAAATTCGATGAAATTAGTCTAAGTGAATAGATTTAGCGATACGAATCAAATGGCAAAGTCCGTTGTGTCATACGAGATCTAGAGAATCATATTTTAAATCCGCATTCTAGTGGTAAATTATCATTTTGCTCTTTTTCTGAAAAATTCAAAATTTTTTCAGATTTTACAATAGTTTTTATTCCAGAATTAAAGCCTCTTCCAATTAATCTATAATATGCCTTTTTAGGAGAAAATGAGATATATCCAGTGATAATATCCTCAAAATTATCTGAAATTCAGGAAAAAGAACTGACAAAAGTTTTGAAAAATCATCAAAGTGTTATTGGATAGACAATAGTAGATATAAAAGGTATAAGTCCTCTTTTATGTACTCATTGTATTTATTTAGAAGAAGATGCTAAACTATCTCGTCAAATGCAAAGAAGATTGAATCCACACACAAAAGAAGTAGGTTGTGCTGAAGTACTTAAACTAGTAGATGCTAATATAATTTATCCTATATCTGATAGTAAATGGATAAGTCTTACACAAGTAGTTCAAAAAAAATTTGTGTTACAACAATACAAAATTAAGAAAATGAATTAGTCCCAATGCGTACAGTCACAAGTTAGCATGTATGTATTAATTATCGAAAGTTAAATTCTCTCACCAGAAAAGACCACTTTTCATTGTCATTCCTAGATCAAGTTTTGGAAAGAATAGCTAGTCATGCATATTATTGTTTCCTAGATGGATATTCTCGCTATAATCAGATTGAAATTGCAATAGATGATCAAGAAAAAATTATATTTACATGCCCTTTTGGTACTTTTGTTTATAAAAGGATGTATTTTGGGTTATGTAATGTCTCAGCTACTTTCAGCGTTGCATGTTAAGTATATTCAGTAATATGGAAGAACAAAATCTAGAGGTCTTTATGGACGAATTTTTAATATATGGTGATTCATTTTATAGATGTTTAGAAAATCTAGAAAGAGTACTTATTCGATGTGAAGAAACAAATTTTGTCTTAAATTGAAAAAAATGTCATTTCATGGTTACACAAGGTATTGTTTTAGGTCACAATGGATTTTATAGAAGATTTGTTAAAAACTTAGCTCAATATCTAGACCAACTGTAATCTTTTAATTCAGGATATAATATTTGAATGGAATGATGCATGTCAATTAGCATTTGATAAATTAAAAAACATGCTTATTTTTGCACCTATCATGCAACCTCCTAACTGATCTTTACCTTTTGAATTAATATGTGATGCAAGTGATTACGCAGTAGAAGTTGTATTAGGTCAAAGAAAATATAAAAAAAAACTTATGTTATTTACTATGCAAGCAAAACTCTAAATGATGCAAAAATGAACTATTCAACCACAGAAAAAGAATTACTTGTTGTTGTGTTCGCATTAGATAAATTTCGATCATATCTGGTTGAATCATCAATTGTGGTATTCACAAATCATGCAGCTTTGAAATATTTGCTTACTAAGAAAGATGCTAAACCATGTCTCTTATGCTAGATTGTGTTACTTCAAGAATTTGATCTTATAATTAAGGATAAGAAAGGAGTTGAAAATGTAATGCCCCAAATACCACCCTGGAGGGCATTACATTCAATAATCATTCATATCATGAGAGCAACTAATAAATCCATAATTAACCGGGGGTCCTTAATTTTAACAAAATTCGGGCAGAGTCTCCTTTGTTCGGAGAGCTCTACCCAAAACACAACCTGTGCAATTCTACTGTAATGACCACACCGGGTCCATTTAACTACCATAAAATCAATCCATCAAATTTACATGTTATCCCAAAAGAATAGGTCAAGCTATGGCCTTTACATCCCCACAAAAGTACTATAATACACAGCGGAATTTACAAAATAAAACTAGGCTATACAATTCTCTCAAAAGATTGTCCAAGTCTATAACGAAAGAAAGGGGGGTCGCTCTAAGCGTCCACCCCGGGATCCACGCTCCCTTCTGTCGGAGTCTCCCAATGTGTCGCCTCCTCGACTCCCAGCTCCTCGTCAAAGGCAAAATCTGAAAGGTGGGGAAGTAGGGGAGTGAGCACAAGGCCTGCAGGAGGATCCTTCCAAACTCATTCAAGGTTTTGAAATTAAGTAAAACAGGTAGGTCACATTTTGCACATACATATAAATGAATTTTGAAATAAAATAAGGACATTTTAAAGGAGATCTCAAGTTTGTACAATAATACGGAATTGAAAGAGAATAAAACCACGTTTAATTGACAAATAATTTCCAGCATAATCCACTCTACCATACACCATTTCCACAAGTTAACACGGCATCCCATACTACCCGAAACTCTTGGAGAAATAATATTTGGT
>CM042184.1:29371110-29381193 GCA_023539305.1 Ilex asprella | reverse complement strand
CTACTTTTTTAATCTACCAAATTCAAACACACATCACTACACATATCTCCATTTTTACAATAATTATTTACTATATATCTATATGCATATATAAAATAAAATGTGGGGTGTTAGAGAATATGTGGTAACAGATCACTTGTCAAGGTTAAATTATTATATAAAAGATGAACTAATTCCGATTAGAGAAACCTTTCCAGATGAACAACTATTAGCAATAACCGAAATACCATGGTATGCAGATATAGCTAACTATCTAGCTGCTGGTACTATTCCTTCTAATTATACCTGGTCTGATAAAAATAAGTTTTTAAGTGATGTACGTAATTTCTTCTGGGAAGATCCTTATCTGTTTAAACACTGTAAAGACCAAATAATAAGATGATGTGTACCTAATCATGAAATTAGTCAAGTAAAGCAGTTTTGTCACTCTGAAGCTTGTGGAGGCCATTTTGCTTCAAAAAAAATCGCTGCTAAAATTTTACAGTGTGAATTTTATTGACCAACTCTTTTAAAGATGTTCATATCTTTAGTTTAAATTGTGATAGATGTCAAAGAATGGGGAATATTTCAAAAATAAATATGATGCCTTTAAACCCTATTTTAATTATTAAAAATTTTTGTTGTTGGGGCATCGATTTTATGAGACCATTTCCTCCATCCTTTGGGTATCTATATATTTTAGTTGCAGTCGACTATGTTTCTAAATAGGTAGAGGCAATTCCATATAAAAATAATAATCAAAGAACAATGATCAATTTTTTTAAAAAAATATTTTATCCAGATCTGAAATTACTCGAACAATCATCAATGACGGTGGATTGCATTTTTACAATAAATTTTTTGAAAATCTTATGAAAAAATACTTGATTTATCATAAAATATCTACTCCGTATCATCCAAAGACAAGTGGACAAGCTAAATTAGCTAATAGGGAGATAAAATACATTTTAGAAAAGAAAGTGAATCCAGATCGTAAGTATTGGTCTTTAAGATTAACTTATGTGCTTTGGGCTTACCGTACTGCATATAAGACTATTCTAGGAATGTCTCCTTATCAGTTAGTTTATGATAAACCATGTCATTTTTCTATAGAATTAGAACATAGAGCACTTATATATATATATATATATATATCTCCTTCAAGTAGAAAACCGATCAGTTCAATTTCCCTCACAAAGCCAGAATTCAAAAAAATTGAGATTCTCCAAAGAATAACCCTAAAATCTTCTACACTCAACCGTTTTTCTTCAAATCTTCTCTGATTATTCACTTACCCATAACATTTTGAAGATATCTACCAATTGAAATCAATTGAAATGGAGAATTTGAAGATACATCAAGAAAAACATGGATTCTAGATGATAAACAAGAGGGTTTTCAAGCCGAGCACGAAGGGATCAACCTCAACAACCTCAAGCACCTCCACACCAACCTAGACTGAAAAATATCTTCAATGAGGTGATGTTTGAGAATTTTGAACAATAGGACTGGTATGATACTAATTTTGAACAACAACAGGGGAGTTACACAAAGGGCAATTTTGTACCGCCGACTTGACCAAGCTTCAGAGCAAAGGGATCAAGTCGTTCGAGGAGCTGGGGCTACTTAGAATAGAGCAGACACTAACCCACGTCAATGGTTGGCATGTGGAAGGTTCAAGCACTTCAAAAATAACTGTCAATTATTTCCACCAAAGACCAATCAAGCAGCAGAACAAGAAAATGAAAATAAGTCACCACTACAAAAGCCACTGCAGTAAAGACCGTTAGCAACTTAGCCCCTGACGGTACCAATCAAGGAAGAGTTTTTGCTTTGACCCAACCAGAGGAAGACGTTTCTAATGCAATTATGGAAGGTATTATTCTTCTCTATAATTCTTGGGCACATATTTTATTTGATCCTGGTGCAACCCATTCCTTCATACACACCACATATGCTATAAAATTTGGGATTGGAATTTGAGAATCTAGAACATGCCTTGAATATTGACATACCTACGGCAGAACGGTTGGATACTAGAAGGGTGTGTAGAGGTTGTGTGCTTCAAATTGGAGAACAATAATTAATTGTAGATTTGGTTGCATTTGATATGAAGGGTTATGACATAATAGTTTGTCCACTTTACGTGCGGTAATGGATTATGTAGTTTTTAGTTTTATGAATGATCGAAAATCTTCCCATCCATTCTTCACTCTGGGCAATAGATTCTTGAAAGTTAAGGCAGGAGTAATTTGAGTTTTTTAGCTAGCTTAATGGGAGATGATCGGGATAAATCCTATTCGGACGTAGTGCTAATAGTGTCGGATTTTCTGAATGTCTTCCCAGATGAATTACATGGGGTTACCCCCAAAAAGAGAGATTGAGTTTAGGATTGATCTATATCTTGGAACCGAACTCATATCCATTGCTCCATATAGATGGCATCTTTGGAGTTAAAGGAGCAAAGGAAGCAGTTGGATCAACTATTGGTTATTGGATTTATCCGTTTAAGCACTTAAACTTGGGGAGCCCCAGTCCTCTTTGTGAAGAAGCATGATGAAACACTTCGGTTATGCACGAACTACCGAATGTTGAATCAGGTGATAGTGAAGAATAAATTTTCATTGCCATGAATTTATGATTTATTCGATCAGCTGAGGGGTTCTAAGTATTACTCCAAGATTAATCTTCGCATAGGGTACCATCAACGACGGATCAAGGAGTAGGATATTCCTAAGACAACTTTTTGCACCCGGTACGGTCATTTTGAATATACAGTAATGTCGTTCGGACTGACTAATGCTCCTATAGCCTTCATGAATTTGATGCACAGGGTATTTCGATCGTATCTAAATCAGTTTGTCATTGTGTTTATTAATGATATATTAATCTATTCACGGACACAAGGGAAAATTAGCTCCAAGATATACCGGACAATTTGAAGTGATCAAAGCGGTGGACAAAGTGGCGTATCAACTTCGGTTACCAGCTCAGTTCTAAACTCTCACATGTTTATATTAATATAGTAATGTAATTGTTTAGAAATTCTTATATATGTAAGATTGTATACATGAACTATGTAGATTTATAGGAGTAAAAATAAAAATGTCAGTTGAGGTAATAGGGTATGTTGTAGAAGTTGGAAGTATTCTGGAGTAAAAGCACACTTTAGAGAGAGTTTGGATAAAAAGAATTTTTTGAATGCTTCCCTAGTGTTTTGATCATAATTTTTTACCATGGTGTCAATTTAAGCTGAAATTTGGCAGTAGATAGTAGACTTCCAAGGCTACAAAAGAGTATTTTACAAAAAATATCTAAATCGACCTCTAAATGGATCAAAACTTCACTGGAAGTTTCAACAGAAACTGGGATAACGCTCGAACACGAATCGACGTGAACAATAGTGAGTCCCAGTACTTTGGTGTCTGATGAACTGCGATGGAAATGCAAAAGTACTAGCAGCAACCAACGCTAGAAAGCCAAAGTAACGTTTGAACGTAAATCAATAAATTACACTAGTGACGTTCGAACGCCAAATGACGTTCGTACGTGACTTACTCTCTCTGATGGAAATGCAAAAGTACTGGGAGCAACCAACATTCAAAAGTCAAAGTGACGTTCAACGTAAATCAATAAATTGTACTAGTGACGTTCGAACGCCAAATGACGTTCGAACGCCAAATGATCTGGGTTCCATAATCGCGCACAAGAAGCCATTTCTTCCACTATAAATACTTAAGCTTGCCTCCATTAGCCCCATTTCAACATTTCTAACCCTAGAAAAGCTTAGAGAGGAAGAAAAAAAGGGAAAAACAAGAGATTCAAGGGTTGATTCAAGTCATGAAAGATCAAATCTTCATCTTCTTCGCACAAAACTAAGGAAGCAAGGTAGGAGTTTCTTCTCATTCTTGTAAAAACCCAGGTAAATTTAAACTTTTAAGAATAAAGGATAAAATGATAAATTATCATAATGGTTCGGGTTGTAAACCTAAAATTTTTTAGAACTTAGATGACGAAATGGACCTCACCGTTGGATTCGTCTCGTGAAATCTAGTTACCATGTCAATTTTCATCGAATTCCAAGATAGTCAAGTTTTTTTGTGTTTTACGTGGCGGTCGGACCCTGGGAGACCCAAATACGAAAATTTTAATAAATTTATGAAATTTGGGAAATAATTGAGGGCAATTTAAAATAAAGATGTTTGAAACTTGAACCGAGGTAAAATTTAATCGTTTCGGAATGAAAACGGACCGGAAATTAAAAGAGACGTGTGGCCAATTGTGGGCCAAGTATTCTAAAAATATAAATAGGGAAAAATCTAATTTTTCCCACTTTTTTCAGCCATTCTCATTCGATAGAAAGAGGGAGAGAGAAGAGAGGGAAAAGAGATATTTTCTTCACTTTCCCTCTAAGATCTACAGGATTTAGCGGTCGAATTCGCTCGGGCCAAGAAGAAAAATTGTTCTCCTCGACGTGGGCTACAAAACCATACCAAGGAGGTCAATTTTGGGTGATATTCCAGGGACAGGATTTTTGGGAAGAGGAGATTCAAGCTTGCTTCGGGTTCTTGGGGCTTCCCAACGTGATTTCACGCTTCAAGAGGTAGGGGATTCTCCTACTTAGGTTTATTCACCATTTTGAATGTTATGATGAAATGGGTAGGTTAATATAGATATATATGACTTGCCTATAGAAGTGATTTTGGTGAAATGGGTATTGAAAGTAGGTAGAATATCTTCTATCTTGAAATGGGTATGTAGAAATTGCCTAATTTGAATTCTTGAGTTATGTGAAATTGTGGGCATGTTATGTGTTTATATTATGCCATGAATTGGAAGTTTGTTGTTGCTTAATATGAGATGATATGATTGGACTCGAGTTTTGGATAAAATGTTGAGAAATGCATATTGGTTTATTGACATTATGAGTTATTAAAACTATTTGCTTTTGATGTAATTTATCATAGATTATATGAATTGGGTTTGAAATGATTCATATGGCACACATTGCATATTGAACATCATATTGTGGTTGCAATGATTCATATGGCACACATTGCATATGCACAAAAACATCGCGATTGAGTGGGTGTGTGTGCATGATATAGTCAACACCACACTTGGAGGATGACGAGTGGGCTCGAGTAAGCTAGGTCGATGACTTGGCCGAGTCATACGGTTTGCATGGTGTTGAGGGTTGGAGTTAGCAAGAAGGGCTAGAAGATCCCTCGAGTGTGAGGCCTGGTGATTTGGATATGCATTTCCGTTGGTATTAGTCCATAAAGTGTGTCGGTATACGCGGGACCGTTGGTGGAAGTCCTTAAATCCCATGTCAGTTGGGTGTTGTTGGTGTAAGTCCATAAATACTCACCCCATACAAGACCCCAGATTGGTAATGTCAGTTGATGTATAACGTAAATGACGGAATTATATACATGGGAAATTGCATGTGTTAGAGAGCCGGAAAGGCTTGGGATCATGGACGACGGGCAAATGCACATTAGCAATTGCATATGTCGAAAAGCCGGGAAAGGCTCGAGTTCGGTAGTGAGAGTGAGTCTCATCTTATTCCATAGTATTGCATTGTAAATTTTCAACATTGATAGAATATCTATGCTTGGAATGTATGAATGGTGAATTTGTTGCATATGAACATTTCATGTGCATTTGAGTTGGGGAGTAGCCTTATTAGGAAATACTCTATTGAGCGTGGCTCGCCCTTTATGGAAAAATATTTCATGTGCGGGGTTTACGCCGGTGGAGGGTTCTCACTTTGAGCCTTATAGATGAAGAAGCCGGAGTGTGGCTTATTTAGAGTAATTTGTAAAGTTACAATAAATGTTTATTTTTGGCAAGTAACTAAATGAAATCACATGCGGATGTTGTAATAGATCTTATATAATGGATGCCCAAATACATGTTATATAAGGGTAGGATTGGTTTTAGGAAGGTTTGGAATGAATTGGGTACGAAAAACAGGTGAAGAGGCAAATCTGGGTTGAACTTACCGATAGGAACTACCAGTAGTTAACAGGTAAAAATTTTCCTTTCGGCCCCGAGCTACCGGTAGTCAACTGGTATCTCAAGGTCCAGCAAGCAATGACTATCGGTAGTCAACTGGTAGCTCATGGTCTAGTGCATAACATCTACCGGTAGCTCTTCCAAAAATCTAAAATTTTGAAATTGTTTTGCTTTGTCCTTGGGCCATGTAACCTTTTAGTTAAAGGAAGTGAATGGACTATCAATGAGATATTTTGAGGCACGTTAGATCTTGGTTGGGTTTAAATGATAAAAGGAACACATATCATAATTGTGGGCAAAAACCCCAGTTACGGGAAAAGTTATCGGCGTGGTGTTGGATCAAGTGACAGCCACGAGTATTTTCGCGGGTTGACGGATGGTCAACGATTGATCAAGGACCCCATAAATTTAGGGCGTCACAATTCTTGTCCATTGAGGCTAGGGTTTATATATATGTATGTTTTCACTCCGAATCCTAAATATGTGGTATGAAATCCTTATTGATTGGTGCTCTTGCAGGTATTATCATGTGTTGTGGTAAGCTATGGATGGATAGCCATGAAATTTCTTCTTGTTATCTTGAAAACCCTAGTTTTTAAGAAAATTTGATTTTTCTCTCAATATTGCTTTGTTCTTGATTTCAAAACTCTAGTGCTTTGTGTTGAACAATAAAATGGTATTTTTAATGATCTTTTACACATTTGCTTAAATTGTTCTATTGGAAAAATTACATGTGAAATTGGGGATTTTTGGGATTTGCTTGTGATTTGAGGAAATTGGTTTGGGAGTGTATCTCTTGAGGATGTTTGGATGATCATGGATGACTATTGACCGGATATCGTAGAGTGGTGTAGATGTTCATCTTACTCCGTGTGAGTTTGAAGGTTCCCTACCACTCGTAGTGAGGTTGGTGTCATGCGATGATCAAACCACTATTTACTCATGGGTACCATGGCTGAGGGTTAGTATACTATTCCTGGGTTGGATTCATCACTGTCATTGTATTGGTATATGCCCTTCCCAAAGTTGGATATCCTTGCGAGGATTTTTTTGTGTGTGTGTGTGGGTTAGGATATTCTCAATGTGTGTATCCATGTGATATCTTACTTCATACATGAGATACATTAGGGGTTATGTTCTAATTGGTGGGTTATGGTTCATGGTTGAAAAGGGGTGACTGTGGCTAATGGTAAATGGTTTCTACAAAAATTTGTTGGAAGTATGGGATTCCACCAAAACTTGTTGGAAATGGTTTGCTATTGGAAATGGTTGATTATTTGTAACTTAGTTTTACTCTTCATTTAGTTTATTGTTAATGCGTTAACTTGAAATCTTATATATGATATTTTGAAAGTGAGACCGAACTGTTTTATACGTTTCAAAACCTTGTTCGAGTTTGGGAGGAATTTGGCTACAGAGCTTAGTGCTCACCCCCAACATACAATACATTTTCAGATTATGGCCTAAAGGAGAAGCTTGGAGCTGACAAGCTAGGACATTGGGAAGCTCCAATAGAGGGGAACCAAGATCCCAAGGTGGATATGAAGAGCTATATTCTCTTTTGTGATAGACTAAGAAATTCTTTTTGAGGCAATGCAATGTCTAACATTATTTTTGTGATTCCGCTACAAGATTATGTTTAATTCTTTTGGATGTAATTGTCATGGTTTGACATATTCTTTTGGGATGATGTTATAGATATTGTATATAATGAAAGAAATTTTCTTTATTGATGAATTTTATTAGCTGCTCTCATGATACGGATGGCTTTAGATAATAATACTGTCCAAAGTGGATTTTGGGGCGTTACATCAGTTTTCAAGGGTACATGACGTGTTTCGTGTTACAATGTTAAAAAAGTTTCAATCAGATACAACACATGTCATAGATTTGGAGGACATTGAAGTTCAAGATGGAGCAACATATGAAAAACAACCAGTGAAGATTCTCGATACCAAGGAGAAGGTGCTTCGCAATAAAGTAATCCAATTGGTGAAAGTCTTGTTTGGGTGGAGGCAGCTACCTGGGAACCAGAGTTGGAGATGCGAGAGAAGTACTCTCATTTGTTCTCTACTTAAGGTAAGTTTCGAGGATGAAACTTTCTTTAAGGGGGTGGATTATAAACCCCCACATTCTTATCGTCGTATAGTAACGAAAATTATGTTTTTGAAATGTTAATATATGTAATGATGTAGGCATGAACTATGTAGATTGTAAGAGTATAAATAAAAATGTTAGGCGAGGTAATAAGGAGTGTATTAGAAGTTAGGAAATATTTCGGAGTAAAAACATATTTTAGATTGAATTTGGGAAGGAAAAAATTTGATACTACCTTAATAATTTAATCATAACTTTTTATCCTAATGTCCATTTTGAGTTGAAATGTTTACATTGGATTCTAGACTTCTAGGTCTACAAAAGTGTATTTAACAAATTTTTTTCAAGTCGACCTTTAAATAGGTGAAAACTTCACTAGAAGTTCCTGCAAAAACTAGGATGACGTTTGAATGTGAAAGTACGTTCAAATGATAGTTCATTCCAGTACTCTTGTCTGATGGAAAAGAAATGTAACACCCCGTATTTTCTTTTTATATATTTGTATAGATATATCCATAATAAAATATTGTTGTGAATGTGTGGATATGTATAATAAGGGAAGGATAAACCATATAGATTTTTAATACTAGGATAAATACTAGAGACGCACATTGATTGGCAAGTTTGAGCTCTAAAGACGTTGAAATATGAAAATGGGGATTAGATGAATTTCTAAATACTTTTAGGTCAAGATAAGGTTTTCATTGAATCCGGAAGGTCGAAAAACCTTGGGAAAGGTAATAGGAAGTGCATTGGAAACTTGGTAGACGGAGGAAGAATCTGTCTGCTGATTAGTACCGGTACAGGGTACCGGTACTAAATGGTACCGGTACTGGGTACCGGTACCCCGTTTACAGAAGGTTTTTGGTACCGGTACTGGGTACCGGTACCCCTATTCCAGAAGGTTTGTAGTACCGGTACTGGGTACCGGTACCGATACCGGGTACCGGTACACCCAATAAAAGTCTGAACATTTTAAGTCGCGACCGTGGTCCACTCTTAGCCTTATAAATACCCAAGGTCGTCCATTTTGACCCCATTTCAGCTACTCCAACATTAGAAACCCTAAGAGAGAAAGAAAGGAAGAGAAAAGAGGAAGGAAGGAAGGAAAAACAAGAGATTTAGGGGTAGATTCAAGCATCAAAACCCTAGTTCTTCCAGATTCAAGGTAGGGGTTTTCTTCCATTTTCATTCAATGATGCTAGGGTTATTGTATATGTACATTTGGACTCTAAATAGTATATATTTGTTATGGGTTCATTGATTCTAAGTCTTAGTATGCATATTCACATGATTTGAACAAAATAATAGTTGGAAATTCATCAAACCCTAATTTTTGGGGAAAATATGGATTTCTCTATATATTTTCAATTCCTCTTGATTTCTAAAATGCTAGAGCTTTGTGTTGGGTGTTAAAATGATAGTATGGATGATCTCATGCCTATTTACTTTAAACTTGTCTCTTGTAACATGAATTGTGAAATGAGTTGTATTCTTAAATTGTTCTATTACGTATTTGCTTGTGAAAATTGGGGAAAATTATGGAATTGATGATATATGAGATGTTGAGTATATTATTGGTATGGCACTCTTGTGTATGGTGTTGTGAGGGACTTGGATTACCTTCGAAGACTGCCGTAGGGCGTTAGAGGTTAGTCTATCCCAATGAGGGGTGAGATGGTTGCCTAATGCTCGTAGTGGATCATTGTTGTGACAATGATCACTATTGTTCACGGATACCGGGGAAAAGGGTTAGTATACTAGACACCTTGGAAGGATTTCGTCAATGCCGTATGAGACGGTACACGCCCTTCCTAAATTGGCCTGTGATTGAGATCATATATGGGTGAACGAGGTAGATTCGTTGGGTAGATTCATGAGAAACGACAGCCTACTTGAGTGATACCGAATAGAAAGTATTGTTCATTGTACCAAACATTATTTCCCCAAGAGTTTCGGGTAGTATGGGATGCCCGCTAACTTGTG
>CM042184.1:29319683-29346030 GCA_023539305.1 Ilex asprella | reverse complement strand
ATATATATATATATATATATATATATACATATTGTAATGGATTGTATCATAAGGATTCGAAAGTATAGGTATCGTGAAAAGAGTTGTGATGTTAATGAAAGCCACTAAGAATTGATTATATGGTTATTAGTTCTAGCTCAAGGTTAGAGATTGAGAATGAATATTTAGAGATAGAAAATAATTGGCCTTAATTGAGTTGGTGAACATATAGAGATATTAAGATTGATCTAAAACTATGAATCCGAATACAAGTGAGTTATAAGGAGATTATAAGGATTAGTAATTTGAGCTCAAGATTGGGGAATGAGAGGAAAATATCTTGGAAATATAACTTGACCCCTAGCCTAAGTAGTATAGTTGGTTAATTACTAAGATTTCCTATAAATGGATAAGGTAGATTGTTAGTGTACACATTTTAGAAGCTATAATTGGAGGACAAGTCTGGTTAGGTTCCAACTGTAAACTTTGATGGAATTTGACATATCTTCTTAGGACTTTCAAGCCTATGAGAATTCTTATTTAGTGACCAATTTTGATAAATGAATTGGTGGATTGTAAATTACATCAGAGTGCGCAACAAGTTGATTGATTAATGACTATAATGGTGACGGTAAGGAGTACTATGAGAAAGTACAAATTGATGTAAAATCTAAGAGCGGATCTGGGAACATTGTCTTGTGTGGAGTGTGTAGTTATGAATTGAAATTATGGTAGATTTCAAGGATTGTGAATTCCTCTTGGGTTGTGAGAGACGAAATCATGAAGAACGTTGTATCTATTTTCAGGAATTGAGCTAAATCTTACCGTGATGCCATTAATAAATTTTGTGTTACACCATGATGTTAGTATAGAAAAGATGAGTAATCCTAATAGTGGAATTACATTTGAGTTATTTTGATATGCTTATGAAGAAGTTACATGTAAGAAGCAAATATGAGGTTGATTGAATTGATTGGTGAAATTTCAAAAAAAAAAAAAAAAGAAGAAGTGATATTTGATGAGTACTCAATTAAGTATTATGATCTAGTAGTTAGGCATGAAAATAAATTAGTTGGAACAATCGGATACGATTGGTGAGAATAGAGGTGATAAATAAATTCTAGTGAGGAAATTTATTTTGATTCTAGCCCCTCACATTATTGAGAATTTGAGAGACTAACTCGACGCTTAAGTTTCGAGGACGAAACTTTCTTTAAGGGGGGTGGATTGTAACACCCCGCATTCTCTTTAATATATGTATATAGATATATAGTGATATAATTATTTTGTGATTCATATATAAATATAATGAGGTGAGAATGAACCATATGGATAGTAATAGTAGGAATAAATACTAGGGAGGCAATTTGAGTTTTGAAGTTTAAGTTCGAAGACGTTTAAACTGAGAAAGGGTGATGAGATAAGTTTCTAAATATTTTTAGGTCAAACTAAGGTCTCCATTGAATCCGGAAGGTCGAAAAACCTTGGGAGAGGTAATATGAGGTGCCTTGGAAGCTTGGAAGTACTCCGGAATAAAAACACAACTTACGTAAATTTCGGGTAGAAAATAGTTTGGACACCTCTTAGTATTTTGGCCATAACTTTTTATCCTTATGTCCAATTGATATGAAATTTTGACAGTAGATAGTAGACATCTAGGGCTACAAAAGTGTATCTCATAAAAATTTTCTAATTCGACCTCAAAAGGGGTCAAAACTGCACTGGAAGTCGAGACAGTCAAATGGTACCGGTACCCCGAAACCAGTAGCTAAACGGTACCGGTACCCAGTACCGGTACCGCTTCCCTGAAGCCTTCCGAACAGTTAAAAAGTCGGGATTTTGGGTTTTAAAACCCCATTCCAAGCTCTATTTGCCTCATTCTTCATCTCATTCTCACCACAAACATCCTAGAGCCCTAGGAGGAGATAAAGAAAGGGAAAAACACCAAGATCAAGATAGCTTCACACCTTATAGAAATCAAAACCGAAATTCTCAAGAACTCCATTCTTCTCCTCTTTTCTTCTACACTTTTACTACACCTTTACCCACACCTCTTAGAACCCTAAGAGAAGACAAGAAGGAGAAGGAGAAGGGAGGAAGAAGATCTTTGGAACTTGGGTTAGCTTAAATCTCTTGGATTCAAGGTAGGGGGTTTTCTCTCATTCACTTACATTGAGGCTAGGGCCTATATATATGTAATCTTTTCACCTTAAATTATACATGTATGCTAAATAATCATTGTTTCTTAATACCTTGTGACTATTACCATGATTTAAACAATATTATTGTTTGATTAACCCTTGAATCCTTTTTCTTGCCTAAAAACCCTAAATTCTAAGAGAGATGAATATTTCTTTAAATTGTTCTAAATTCTTGATTTCAAAACTTTAGTGTTGAATACTGTACAACAAAATAATATAGATTATGATCTCTTGCATATTTTCTTGGATTATTTGATTATATGACACATGTGAGAAAAATTGGGGATTTTACTATAATTATGAAATTGTTGTGAATTGAGCATATTCTCGGTTTCCTCATTGTATGGGTGTTGTGATGGACTTGGATTACCTTCGAGAGATGCCGTAGAGTGTTAGAGGTTAGTCTACCCCAATGGGGGTGAGATGGTTTCCTAACACTTGTAGTGGGTTGTCATTTGGTAATGCAACCACTATCGTTCACTGGAGTTCGAACAAGGGATAGTATACTTTTCCTAGGAAGGGACTCGTCACTGCCATTGTGATGGTAGATGCCCCTTTCCAAAGTACTTGTGACTGTGATTGTGATTGTGATTGTTATTGGTGGACTAGGTATAATCGTGGGGTAGATTCATGAGAAGCAATCATCATACATGGTACGGGGATGAACCGAAAATACATGGAATTATGAGTTGGGTCGTTCTTGCCGATGCATTGGTATGGGACAATGCATGGGGGAGAAGCCCTTTTTCTAAACAACTTGAATTGGAATATTGGTTATTGTTGATAAACTCCTTTTATTCGTTTATTTGATTTTTGCTACTGTTTAAACTTGAGATCTCTTTTAAAATGCCCCTGTTTTATTTCAAAAGTTATATATATGTTACTTGTGAAATGAGACCGACCGTTTTCTATGTTTTAAAACCTTGTTTGAGCTTGGGAGAAATGTGGCTACAGAGCTTCGTGCTCACCCCCCTACAAATTATATTTTTCAGATTTGGTGTTAGAGGAGGATCTCGGCATCGACGAGCCGGGACATTGGGAGGCTCCACTCGAAGGGAACCTAGATCCCGAGGTGGATATGTAGAGCTGTAGCTTCTTTTATACTAGACTAGGGCATTCTTTTGGAACATTGTGTAGTCTAGTTTATTTTGTATTTCCCCTGCCAGATTTTACTTTGATATTCTTTTGGGAATGTAAATGCCATTGTTGGGCATATCCTTTTGGATATTATTGTATATGCCTGAATGATGAAGTAAATTCTTTTTGGGATGAAGTTATGTAGTTGCTCTCATGATTGTAAATGGTCTTTAAATAGTAATACTTCCAGGGTGTATTTTGGGGTGTTACATTTACACTTACTTAAGAGTTTTAGTTTCTTTAATTACTTCAAGTCTTTACATTTGTGCTTTTGTTTTAATTCAAGTCTTTACATTTATGTCTCTATTTACTTCTAGTCTTTACATTTATGTTATTACATACATGCTTTTAATTATGTCTTGCACTTTCATTATTTGAGCTCCCTTCTTGCTTAGAGGAGTGAAACTCTTCCACTTTTTTAGAGCTTTACCAAAGCCGTAAAGGGTGCAATGTGATTCACTCATTCTTCGTTGAAGATTAGCTCCTTGTTAATTGTACCTTTACTTTGAGAAGTCCTCTACTTAGAGGGATGAGCATCGCTCACTTTTCTAGCTTTACCAAAGCTATAAAGAGTGAGTAGTTCCTCATTCACTCTTTAGTAAGAGGTGAAGGATGTGTATTGATTATCCGAAAATTTTATGATGCTTTGTTCTAATGCTTAACGTTTACATCCCCTTGCTTATTGGATGAATGATTGCATCTAGCAAAGCTAAGGTACTTTGTATAATCGAAAATCTTTCTATGACACAAATGACTCTTTCATGGAAAGACTCCTCGTTTCAAGGCAAGTACCCCGGCTAGATCTTCATGACTACCCTTTAATCATCCCCATTAAGGAGCTTATTTAAAAGAGTGGATTATTAAAATTGTGGTTGGATGTTACGTGGGAACACTTGCTTGTTTGTGGACGCGATGACTCTCGGTGCAAACAATTCTTGTAAATCTCTATAAGACATTGGAACCACGATTTTTATTCTCACAATCCATCTCTATTTTTCGATTAACTTACTGTTAACACGGGAGTTAATTGAGTTATCAAGCACAAATATAATACACCGAAAAATTGACCACATGTCCTGATCCTCGAACTAAAGAGTGACTTCCCTGCCATTTGAATTAATCTTATATTTTGTCTAGAAAATTTCTTGGAAAGAATTCAACATTCTGTTCAAGAAATCATCCACCTTCCACAACTTAAAAATCTCAAAGAATACAATCAATTGGTCTTTGTTACCGTCTACTTTGAAACACCAAAACTA
Organism: Ilex asprella; assembly: GCA_023539305.1. Taxonomy (NCBI): domain Eukaryota; kingdom Viridiplantae; phylum Streptophyta; class Magnoliopsida; order Aquifoliales; family Aquifoliaceae; genus Ilex; species Ilex asprella. The sequence continues at coordinate 29,341,454 of CM042184.1, read as the reverse complement.
CTAGTTCCCTGTGAATTCGACTCCGGACTCAAACCGGATTATTACTACAACTTGACCGTCTGTACTTGGGTGTACATATTTTGGATCAAGTCAAGTTTTTGGCGCCGTTGCCAGGGAACCTTGTAAAAGTGTTTTACAGGTAAAAAGTAAAAAGACCTTTCTTTTTTGTATATATTCTTCTGTTTACTATAAATAATTTATTTTTGTTTCCATTTATATTGAGAACGCTCCTCACTATAAAAATTTGCCGGTAGAATCTTCTGGATCTATTAACCAATCTGAACCAAATTCACCAAGATCAATAGCAGACTCTTGTGAGAGTATTATGTCAAATATTGATAGAAATGGAGAAGTTCCCATGAGGGAAGATGAGGTGCCTAACATTCAAACTTTGAGGGGTTACTTGAATCCCACAAGAAACACTGTACCCTCGTGTTTTGTATTTCCTCCAGATGCTCCCCCCTTTACTGTAAAGCCGGGGACTGCATAGTTGTTGCCAGTTTTACATAGATTAGATACTAACAATCCGTATCTGCATATGAAAGATTTTGATGAAGTGTGTGGAACATTTCAAGACAATTCTGAACTTGCCAAGAAGAAACTTTTTCCTTTCTCTCTAAAGGACAAAGCTAAACAATGGCTAAATTCTTTAAAATCTCTTTCCATGCCAACCTGGCAGATCTTTCAAAATGAATTTTTTAGAAAAATTTTCCCCTTACATCAGACTAACACTCCCAAAAGGCAAATCATGAATTTTTCGGTAAAAGAAGAGAAAATATTTTACCAAAACTGGGAAAGATTTAAAGAACTACTCCAAGCCTGTCCACACCATGCTTTTGAAAATTGGACTCTAGTAGGATTCTTCTATGACTCCTTACCCACTAGATTGCGTCAGTTTGTCGAAACGATGGCCCAAGGAGAATTTATGGGTAAAAGTCCGGAGGAGGTATTCTATTTCTTTGGCACTATATCTGATACTTCTCAGATGTAGGACTCAGCCTCCCCTACCACTAGTGAAGCCAGACCATCCACTTCCCAAGGGGGAAAGTATGTCTTGAGAGAAGATGATGACTTGAGAGAAAAAATGTCCACTTTATCTCGAAAGCTTGAAGCTTTAGAGATGAAAAAAATACATCAAGTCGAATTAGGCCCTTCCACAGGACAAGTGTGTGGAATCTGTGCATTGACAGGACATCCTACTAGGGACTGTCCTACCATCCCTGCGTCCAAAGAAGTCTTGTTGGAACAAACAAATGCAATCTCCAATTTCAATAAGCCTTACTCTAACCCATACTCTGAAACATACAACCCAGGGTGGCGAAACCACCCGAACTTCAGTTGGAGGAACACACAACCAATTCCCATGAATCAACCACCACCTCAAGGACCTCCTGTATATCAACCATACCAACCACCACACAAGAGGAACCTCGAGGATACACTGAACTAGTTCTTGCAAACCCAAATGAATTTCAATGCCCGGTCCACCCAGTCTTTCAATGATTTCAAGGCACAAACCACTCAATCCTTCGAAGATTTGAAGAGTCACATAGAAAGGCTGATCCGCTCCATGGCTACACATGAGAAGGGAAAATTTCTTGCCCAACCAAAACCACCACAAGGCCAATTTCAGGTGGGAAACCCATCAATCATGGATACCCCACAAGGCCAAGCCTAATCTACCACCACACTGAGAAGTGAAAAGGTCATTGATAAACATATTAGAAATATGTTAATTCTAAGATCAAGACCTGAGACAGCACAACCCACTGAACCAATTGACCATGAGCCGGAATCTCCAAAACCAAAAAAACCTTCATGTCTGATTCCAGCCCCTTTCCCTCATAGACTCAAAAAGGCCTAGAAAGTGAACAATAACCCAGAAATTCACGAGCTGTTCAAGCAAGTGAAAATCAACATTCCACTTTTGGATATAATCCAACAGGTCCCATCTTATGCCAAGTTTTTAAAAAACTTGTGTACAGTCAAGAGAAGCTAGAATGTCCAAAAAAGAGCATTTCTGACATAACAAGCCAGTGCCTTGCTTCAATGTAAAAACTTTCCAAAATACAAGGACCCTGGATGTCCAACTATGCCCTGTGCCATTGGAGACTTTAAGATAGAACAAGCACTGTTAGATCTTGGGGCTAGTGTTAATTTACTACCTTACTCTGTCTACCAGCAGTTGGGACTAAGAGAACTCAAACCCACTTGTATCACACTCCAGTTGGCAGACAAATCTTTTAGAATCCCTAGGGGCATTGTTGAGGATGTACTTGTCCAAGTAGATAACTTTGTCTTCCCTATTGATTTCATCGTTCTAGACACTCAGCCAGCAATAGATCCAGAAAGCCAAGTTCCCATTATTCTTGGTCGACCCTTCCTAGCAACTTCTAATGCACTAATCAATTGCAGGAATGGAGTGATAAAATTGACCTTTTTGGAATAGGACTCTTGAGCTGAACATTTTTAATATTGCTAAGCAATCAGGTGAGGACAAAGAAGTGAAAGAAATGAATTTCATTGAGTCATTAATTCATGAACATGCGGAAGAGACCCTTGGTGAACCCTTTGCTAAAACATGTCTGCCTAAACTAGGCACCTCTGAGTCAAAAAATGATGACTCAAATCCACAAAGACGCCTCACTCATGCTGTTGAGACATGGGCACCCAAATTCAAGGAGCATGCATCAAAAGGCACAAAGCCGCTCTCATCAAGTGATAAGCCGCCAAAGTCTGAATTACGACACATATCCTATGGAAAGCCTTGTCACCTACCTATGAAAGTGGAACAGAAAAGTGGAGCATATGAGAATGCTAAAATTGTCAAAGCCATGATAAAAAAAATTTATGACAAAAATATTGTTTGGAAGTCTTTTGAACCATTTCAGAAAGTCGTGTTGTTTAAATCAAGATTACGGCTTTTTCTTGAAAAATTAAAATCAAGGGGGACTGGGCCATACATTGCGAGAACATGGAGCAGTAGAAGTGGAAAACTCATCTAATGGTAATATCTTTACTGTTAATGGACAGAGGAGGAAACCATTTTTGGAGAATTTTGTTAAAAAAAAGTGGAAACCATTATTTTAATGGAACCAAAATATTCCTCCGAGAATTGAGCCTGCCGACACTCAAAAAGGGTCTGATCAAGTAATAACCCTACCCGAGGAGACCTCATCATGACACCCCCACTCTCATTTCCTATCTTTTCCCCACCTGTCTCTATTGCCCCCCCCCCCACACTAGCCTATTTCATTTCCCAATCTCCACTTTGTGTCCACTTCACCGTCCTTATTCTTTCTTTTCTCCTTTTTGTTCTTCTTCTTCTCCTTTCTTCTTCGTTTTTATTTTTTGTTTTTCTGCAAACCCGACCATACCCAAGCGGAACCATGTACCCTGAAGAACAAATCCTTGTTCTCATGATTTATATTGTTGTATTCTATCTTTTTATGGGTATCCTACTGCTATTCGCACTCACACACAGGGCTTACAAGCCCACCTTTGATTCAGATCTAGGCAAAGAGGACTAATGGTTCCATTTTGGTTTGTAGGTATCAGCTGAAGTACAGGTCTCTACTTGTCAACATCATTTCAAAGATCTATATTGGTAAAATCGATACATTGGGGACAATGTTTAGTTTAGTTTGGGGGGTGTGAAAACTTGCAGTTCACAGTTGGTATTTTGTTTGGTATTTTTTTTGTATTTTGTATTTTTTTTGTATTCTGTTTTATAATCGTATCTGTACCGTAAATTTTAAAATTTTTGTTGTTCTGTGTGCTGTTGTTTGATGTTCTGATCATATAATGTACCTTGTATTATTATATGTCTGAGGGTCAGTTTAAATTGTCTTTGTGACTGGCAGACGTTAAAGAACCGGATAGTGGGTCTTAAAGCTTAGGAATCATGGATGTTAAACTTTTTTGGTTTAGTCTAGGAGCTCTACGCACTTTTCCATCAGATATGCATAATGTGATTATGAGAAAAGCAAGACTAGTAAGGAAAAATGAGATCAAAGAATAGCAAGCAAAACCTCTCTGTGGCAAAAGCACTTTTGCTTAAACGCCGTCGTGTTAAGAGACTTGGTGCCTGTAAACAGTGTGGTCGGATATTTCATGATAAAAGATACAATCAATGCTCTGAACCGATTTTTGGTCACGCACTCGATCGATTAGACTGGATAGTGAATGGGCAGAGTAAGGATTATCTTGATACGCCATCCTATTCCGGTGTTATGCTTAACCGGTTTGTGCGACAAGAGATTGGAAGAGTCACTGGTAGTTCGAGCTACACAAAGGATGACTCGGACTAAGATTGCTCTCTGATAAACTGTGAAAAAATTATGTTTTGAGGAATGAAAGCCAATGGTCTGAATTTTGGTAAATAGTGTGCAATTCCTTTTTATTTTTGTACATATTTTTCTATTTTTTAATTGCTACAATGAAAATATGGGCCGAGTAAGGAATGTCCCAAAATTCCAACCTCAAGCATGGGTGGAGATTTATCTTGAGACGCCAGGAATTTTTATTTTGAACTTGTGATGTTTAACTGTCTCTTAATGTATGTAAAGTAATAGAGGAACATTTTAGTTTTAGTTTAACGTTCGAACGTTTAGGACCATTCGAACGTGTGATGCTTGCAGTACTTTCTGACTTATGACTTCTCTGATGAAAACGCTGTTGAAAAAACACAAAGTACTGGGAGCATTAACCATTCGAACGTCATTTACCATTCGAACGATAGTTTGAAATTCTTCATCTCAAGTTCGAACGTTCACATCGTTCGAACGGTGCGACGCGAACTATAAAAACCTGATCGTCTTTTTCATTTTAGAAAGCTCCAAATCACTCCCTAGAGCCGTCCTTCACTCCACAAACCTCAATCCACCCTCAAACCCCAAGAAAACCTAGAATTGACCCTCCAGAACTCTTCCCCACATCAAAACCTTAAATCCCACACCAAGAACCCTAAGTTTCAGAAACCTTTTAGTCCTCCCTCAAGCTCCCCAACGTTCGAACGACATGCCTCGGATGAAACTCCCTGCGAGTTCGATCACTTTGTAATGGAAGTGATTGTGGAGAGAGAAGGGAAGCAAAGGACGAAGAAGTATGATCGAACTCGGTTTTCTAGTGCTTTAAAGGCCGAAAGGTACGAAGATTTCTTCCAAGAGCATGCAGTTGTTTGTGAAAGAGACGTTATACTTTCTGATTTTTTTGAGATTGGATTGTTGGAGGAAATGGAAAGGAGAAATTGGGTGTTGTACTTGAGATATGGAGGGGAGGCTGCCATTGACTTGGTAAGGGAGTTTTACTCCAACGCTGAGATTGTCAATGGCGTGATTCGCACCTGTGTGAGGGGAACTTACATTGATGTAGACGAGGCGGTGATTATGGTAATAAGGCAAGAAGTTCCTCAGGTAGACAATCCCGCTTACCCTCCGAGGAGAGAAGTAACAAAGAACAAGGTGGGAAATGAGTTGACGGTGATGCCTAATTTTGCATAGGGGACTAGGACTTTCTGAAACAAGGGGAGCTCACTGACAAGTACAAAATGCTTAACTTAATTATGGTGACAAATTTCGCTCCCATCAAGCGAACAAATGTAATTTTGCCTTACATGGCGCGATTGCTTTATGCAATTGGAAAAGGGCATAGCATCGATCTCCCCTCCTCATCTTGAGCGAAATGAAAAAAAGGTGTGATGCAAAGAAGAGTGCACTACCCTTTGGCAACTTAGTGACGGAAATATGCCTAGAGAGTGGGATCATGATGAGGCCTGAGATGGAAATGCAAAAGCCTATAGGGCCACTCAACAAGAGCTTTTTCAAAAGAAGTCAAGGACATAGTGGTGGCTCAATTGCCAGGCAAGAGGCGCCACCAGCCAGAAGAGGAGACGATGTATAAGAGGAGCTTGACCAGGAGGAAGAGAGGGAGTTAGAGTGAGATTTTATGTAGACTAACGAAGAGGCATGCACCAGTACCCATAGATCATTACGAGATATCATGATTGGCATCGAGGCCAACCAAACCAGGCTTCTCCAACAATAGGAGGAGATTCTTGGCTACTTGAAGGGTAGAGCTGATGATGCCAGTGGACTTGGTGGAGATGGAGGGGATTGAGAGGATGTGATTGTTATTTTTGAGTTAATGGATTTTTGCTCTTTTACTGTTCTATTTAGTTTATTTATGCATTTTGATGAATAGTTTCAGGTTTTTGGTGTAATCTTGTTACTGCTTTTTGTTGGATGGATTGGATCATTAATGGTTGATGTATCAAATGATCATATTCTGTGAATGAAATGATTCAATTTATCATTTTTATCTGGGTAAAAGCATTTGTAAAATTAGCACTTTAGTAACTCTTGTTGATAAAAACACATGTGGATGTAAGACTGTTGGATGAAGTAACTAATCACATGATCAGTTTGACACACATCTTGTAGACCACAACTCTTTTAACTAGTATTATCTCTATGCTTACATTATCAAATGAACATGAGTATTTGTAGTTCTCAAAGTACACGGTGATCAAACTCGAAAATGGAGTCGGTATATAACCGACATTCCCTGCAAAACCTAACATGATCAGTGGAGATTACACAGGATACCATGGTAAGTTTCGAGCCTTACGATACTTTAGAGAGAGTATCAACATTTACTCAAGAAATATTTTCTTTCACCACCCATCTTTCAGTAATCTCATTAATTTTGTTTTGATTGATACAACTAATGTGATCTATTGACATATCTTGCAATACATACAGGTAAGACGACACATGCGTATGCACATACTTAAGAAAGGATCTTAGGCCATCTTTGGATCAATTTGAGCCTCAGCCAATCCTTTCACAAAAGTATGACCTTAGTCAGCCATGATTGAGCCTTCAAAGTATAAATTCTTTTCCAAAAAGCCCATATAATGACCAAGCCACAAGGAAAAATACTTGACCTACCATGCTATCTAATTATCTTGTACCCTCGGATAAATCTGAATGATACAAGAAAAGCAAAGAAACTAGAAAAGATACTGGAGGCTACTGTTCCATGAAAGACAAGAAAAATCGGTGAAAACAACCGTAAAAGGAAAAAGAGGTAAAAAGATAGGGAATTGCCAAGAATGTACATGAAAGAAATCCCACTCCCAGAAGAAATATCGAAAAGCCAACCAGAGGTGTACTAAAATGCATAAAAGAGATAGCATTCTTTTTTTGAAAACTCCATTGACGTCATTTCGTTAGCCACTGACCTCTAGCCACATTACAACCTATGAAAGCCCTAATTGATCTCAAAGTCTGATGCATATGCACGTTGTTAATCACAAGTTGGGGTATGTTATATAGCATTTCGTTATTTGCATCAATATTCTTCCATGAGATTATGCCAAGAACATGATTAGTCTATTTGCTAAAAAGTTTCACTCCTTTACTAAATTATGCATGCAATTTCTGATTGGCCATCTTCTGATTGCATGCTCAGTGAGAAACAAGTCACCATAGTCAGAGTGAATCTTTCCCTGAGAGCATCCCTAAGAGAGATTTGGAAAGTCAAAACTATCTATGAAGGGTGATTAGAGTGGAATGTTTGTTATACACCAATTCTTGTTTCTAGAACGATCATCCTACTACAAAGGAAATTTCAAATGGTAATGTGTCAGATGCTAATTTTGGCATAGGGATGGTACCAATGGTGAAGAGAGTGCGGAATTTAAAGTCAAAATTAAGGGATGGGTATCTCAAATGACCATGATGATAATTTACTTTAATCAGCAATCTCACATTTATATTTGTTCGATCGAAGTTTGTGGGTAGCTTCACTGAAAACCCTCACGACCCAACACTCGTCCTCTAGGGTAAATTTAGAGGTTTAACGGCTTGTTGCATAAGCTAAATGCAACTGGATAACCTACGAAAAAGGTGTTAGAAATAGATTTACATCTAATTATAATTGTATTACTAGGGACTAGCAATATCTAGGTTGGGGGTGTGATTAATACTTAAATATAGCATATTCTTATGCCCCATTTTGGACGAATTGTGCTTTGGTGGAGTTTAAGTGATGATGTTTCAGGTCTTAAAGTGAACAAGGGTTCAAAGACAACAAAAAAGTACCTTTAAAGGCAACCACAACATATTAAGGAACAAATTGTAGAAGCTTGGAATAAGGAAGCAACGTTCGAACAATCATCAAACGTTCGAACGTCCACTGGAGTAATGACAAAGATCAGACTGACTGAAGACATGGCGTGTTGCAGACTTACAGTCAGAAGGCCCAAGCACTTGAGGGCCACGTTTGAAAGGCAACCACCGTTCGAACGCCCTTGGAATTATTGGAAAGAGCAGTCAAGATTCTGCAAGGACCTGGAGGGAGATCTGCACAAAGACTTGGAGGAAGATTTTCTACAGAGAACCACGTGTCTTCTGACATAATTGGCAGACACTGAATTCATCTGACATTTGAACGGTAGAGAGCAAAGACAGATAAACCGTTCGAACGCCATTTACCGTTCGAATGGTATTGACAGACTACCTGCAAAGTGGTTGGAATTTAACTTTGACTTTGGTGCCCAGCTCTATTCTTTTACGCCCCTCTCCCTGCCTCCTCTTTACCTATAAATACACTTGGTTTTGTGGAGAGATGGGGGACTCATGGGTGGAACCATTTGAGGGATTCATCACATATATCTATTTCAATTCTTGTTTTAGTTTTTCTTTTTGCTAGAGGAAGTGGGGAGTTTAGATTCCCACTCATTTTTCTTTACATTAATGTTTACATTTACATTTACTTAAGAGTTTTAGTTTCTTTAATTACTTCAAGTCTTTACATTTATGCTTTTGTTTTAATTCAAGTCTTTCCATTAATGTCTCTATTTACTTCTAGTCTTTACATTTATGTTCTTACATACATGCTTTTAATTATGTCTTGTACTTTCATTATTTGAGCTCCCTTCTTGCTTAGAGGAGTGAAACTCTTTCACTTTTTTAGAGCTTTGTCAAAGCCGTAAAGGACAGAATGTGATTCACTCATTCTTCGTTGAAGATTAGCTCCTTGTTAATTGTACCTTTACTTTGAGAAGTCCTCTACTTAGAGGGACGAGCATCCCTCACTTTTCTAGCTTTACCAAAGCTATGAAGAGTGAGTAGTTACTCATTCACTCTTTAGTAAGAGGTGAAGGATGTGTATTGATTATGCGGAAGTTTTATGATGCTTTGTTCTAATGCTTAACGTTTACATCCCCTTGCTTATTGGATGATTGATTGCATCTAACAAAGCTAAGGTACTTTGTATAATCAAAAATCTTTCTATGACACAGATGACTCTTGCATGAAATGACTCCTCGCTTCAAGGCAATTACCCCGGCTAGATCTTCATGACTACCCTTTAATCATCCCCATTAAGGAGCTTATTAAAAAGAGTGGATTATTAAAATCGTGGTTGGATGTCACGTGGGAACACTTGCTTGTTTGTGGACGTGATGACTCTCGGTGCAAACAATTCTTGTAAATCTCTATAAAACATTGGAACCACGATTTTAATTCTCACAATCCATCTCTATTTTTCGATTAACTTGCTGTTGACACGGGAGTTAATTGAGTTATCAAGCACAAATATAATACACCAGAAAATTGACCACATGTCCCGCTCCTCGAACTAAAGAGTGACTTCCCTGCCATTTGAATTAATCTTATATTTTGTCTAGAAAATTTCTTGGAAAGAATTCAACATTCTGCTCAAGAAATCATCCACCACCATCCACAACTTAAAAATCTCAAAAGATACAATCAATTGGTCTCTGTTACCGTCTACTTTGAAACACCAAAACTATTAGTTCCCTGTGGATTCGACTCCAGACTCAAACCGGATTATTACTGCAACTTGACCGCCTGCACTTGGGTGTACACATTTCGGATCAAGTCACATGCCCGTCTATAGGAGTCTCCCAAGGTGCCAGTTCATCAACACCTAGCTCCTCTTCTAGTACATAATCTGAAAAATGTTTATGTGTAGGGGTGAGCACGAAGCTCTGTAGGAAAATCCTCCCAAACTCGAGCAAGGTTTTGAAAAACATGTAAAACGGTCAGTCTCATTTTTCAACATATCATACATACATTTGAAATAAAATAGTGACATTTTAGACAGATCTCAAGTTTAAGTAACAACAGTAAATAAATAAATAAATGAACACAATATATCATTAATAATCCATTCCACCATAAACCGTTTCTCACAAGTTCCTGCGGAATCTCATACTTCCCAAAATTCTTGTACAAACTATTTTTGGTACAATGAACGATAACCCATAATTGTATTCGTATCTCAGGTATGAAGCAAGATCCCGCATGGTCACCATCGAAAATATCACGACACACATACACACACACACACACACAAATTCTCGCAAAGATATCCAATCTTTAGGAAGGGCGTATGCCAACACTATGGCAATGACGTATCTAACCCAGGCATTAGTATACTAACCCTTTTCCACGGTACCCCGTGAGCAATAGTGATTTAGTCCTCGAAGGCACTAACCCCACTACGAGTGGTAGGAAAAGTTCATTCCCTCACGGAGTACGAAGACGTCTACCCACTCCATGATACCCGGTTAATGGTAGCTCATGTTCATCCAAACAACCACACAAGAGATACAATACCAACAATTATCTCACATAACAACAATTCCATAAATTCCCAATTTACTAGCAAATTCCAACAATCCACAATTCTCACAAGTGATATTCCCAATAGAACAAATTTAATAATAAAAAAAAGATACAAAAGATCATCAACAATTTCATTTTAATATTCAACACAAAGCACTAGAATTTTCAAAACCAAGATTAAGTGAATATAGAGGGAGAAATCCATATTTCTCAAAATCTAGGGTTTTAAAGCAAGATCAAGAAATTTCATGGGTATTCAACCCTAACTTTGTGTAAAACATGATAATATTTGCAATAGGACCAAGAAACAAAGAATCTATAGCAAATACATATGATTAGGAGTCCAAAACATATATATATTAACCCTAACATCAATGAACAAGAATGAGAGAAAACTCCTACCTTGAATTAAGGAATCTTTTCATGCAAGAGTCATCCATGTCATGGAAAGACTCTCGATTATACAAAGTACGTTAGCATTGCTAGATGCAATCAATCATCCAATAAACAAGGGGATAAACATTAAGCATTAGAACAGTGCACAAATATAATTTTTGGATAATTTATACAATTTCTTTCACCTCTTACTAAAGAGTGAATGAGAAACTACTCACTCTTTCATGGTTTTGATAAAGCTAGAAAAGTGAGCGATGCTCATCCTTCTTAAGTAGAGGACTTTGAAAAATAAAAGCACAATAACAAGGAGCCAATCTTAAACAAAGAATTAGTGAATTACGTTCTACCCTTCACAGCTTTGGTAAAGCTCTAGAAAAGTGGAAGAGTTTCACTCCTCTAAGAAAAAAGGAAGCTCAAGCAATGAAAGATATGAACAAAGGAATGTATGTAATAGCATGTAAGTAAAGAATAAAAGTAAATAGAGAAACTAGAACTCTTAATATAAGTAAATGTAAACATGAACGTAATGACTAAAAGTAAATAGAGAAACTAACACTCTTAATACAAGCAAATGTAAACATAAATGTAAAGGAATGAGTGGGAGTCTAAGTCTACCAACTCTCTACCAAAGAGAAAAACTAAGACAATGAAGAAGTAGAAGTGCTGCTCTCCTTTTTTCTCCCAAAAATTGGAGTATTTATAGGCAAGGAGAAGGCAAAGGGGGTGAAGAAATAGTGCTTGCTGTCTAAGTCAAAGTGAAAAGTCAACCACTCTACAGGCAGTCTGTCGAGGACGTTCGAACGTGAGTTGGTGTTCAAACGTTTGTTGTTGTTTCTGCGTTATGGACGTTCGAACGGTTAATGACGTTCAAATGTTTCTTCTATCTTTGCTCTAAGAGTGTTCAAATGTCAGATGGGATATGTCCTTATCACTCATATGTCACATGGCTTGTGGTCCTCTGTGAAAATCTCCTTCCACACTCCATGCAAAACTTGTCATTTATTTGTTGTAGCATGCCATGCCTTTTAGTCTGATCTTGTCAGTGCTCTAGAGGATGTTCGGACGTGAGTTGGCGTTCGAACGTTGGTTCTTTGTTCCGCAAGACTTTTGTTCTTGGCTGCAACACATTCTGTCTCAGTTGGCTTGGTTCTTGTGAGCGTTCGAACGTGAGTTGGCGTTCGAACGTTACTTCCTTGTTACAAACTTTTCCAATTTGTTCCCTAATGTGTTGGTATTACATTCAAATGTACTTTTTGTTATCCTTGAACCCTTTTTCACTTTAGAACCTGAAATGTCATCATTTAAACTTCATCAAAGTATAGTTAGTCCAAAAAGGGCATAATAATATACTATATTTGACTACTAATCAGATACCATGAACTCGATATCACGTCATTATGCCCCATTTATTGGGATCCATAATTTATCAAAATTCGTTCAGAGTCTCTTTTGTATGGGGAGCTCTACTCAAAATACAACCTGTGCAAATCATACAACATTAATCACTCCGGGTCCATTTATGAGTAAACATTAACCATACCAGGTCCATTTATCCATACTCATATAATAACATACAATGTTACATTAAAAATAGTCCATTTGAGTTTGATTGCAATTCTTTTATATACATTACATGTCCAAACTAACTTATCGAATATTTTACAAAAGCATAGTTTTTCATAATAGCTTTACAAAACGTGAATTAAAAGTCACAAGTCGGCTTTTCTTCATTCTTGAGGCCCCAAATACTAGCCGTCCACCAGTAAATAACCCGCACTAAAAATATTTTCCCATAAAAGGTGAGTCACGCTCAATAGGGTATCTCCTAAAGAGACCATTTCCTAACCTAAGTGCATATGAAATGTTCACATGCAACATTCAGTAAGCAACAACCTTCCAATCAAGAATATGTAATTCAATGTTGGAAATCACCATGTCATGCCATAAAATAAAATGAGACTCATTCATGCACTTCAACCCGAGCTATTCACCGACTCCCATAACACGTGTCATGTCAATGTGTACGAATCTGTCATTTATGTTGCACATCAAATGACCATTATAAATCTCAGATCTTTCTTGGGGTGGGTATTCACAGACTTACACCAAGGGTCACCCAACCTACACGGAATTCATGGACTTCCACTAAGGGTTCCGCCTACACCCACACACTTTATGGGCTGAACCAAGAGAGTGTGTATCTCAATCACCGGGTCTTGCACCTGAGAAATTTTTTAGCCCTTCTTTCTTACCCCGACCCTATTTTCAATGTAAACTATATGACTTAGTCGAACCTCGGCCCAACTATCCTGAGCCCATGAATCAGTCATCAAGAATGGTGTTTGATCAAGCCATGCACCCACACCCACACTCATGTCAACGCCCAAAATTGGATGTCTCCGTGCATATGCAGTGTAATGTACGATTGTCAATTCAATATTATGTCCAAAATCATATGAATGTCATATAAACAATCTCAACCCCATTTCAACACATAACATGACCAATTATATCCAAGTATATAATTTTCATAAATCATCATCATATCAAATAACATGAGCATGTATCAACATTTGTATTTAACAACAATTTTTTTCAAGCATGTTATCACACAATCTCATGCAATTAACATATTTTATTTCACGTAAGTATTTTATCAAACACCTTCAAGACACCACATCATGTAATCACATAAAATGCTCAAATTCATCACATAACTCAAAAAAAATCAAATTAAGTGATTTTTACATACCCAATTATCAAAACTTCCAAAAAATCACATACTAGCAATGTATAATTACCAATACATACTAGAATTGAATCTACCTATTTCCATTAAATCAACTACAATAGGCAAGTGTTAAAATACACATAACAGTCCACTCATTTTATATATTCATCCTAGGTTGGAAATAAACTTAGTTAGGATGAAAACCCTACCTCTTGAAGCGTAAAACAATACTAGGAAGCTCCAAGAACCCAAAACTTGCCCAAAACTAAACTTTTTCCAAAATTCAGTCTTTGAATCTTTGGTGAAATTCATCCTTTTTTGGCATGGTTGTGTAGCCCTTGTCACGTAGATTGACTTTAATACTTGGCCCGAAGAATTTCGACCGGTGAAACTTCGTAGATCTGAGAAAGAAGTCTTAAAATTTTTATTTTTCATCTCTTTCTCTTCCAATGTTAAAACCCATAAAACCCAGCAGAATAATGTATGGAGAAATCAAATTTTTGTCCCTTATTTATACCATTTAACCCTTGGTCCACATGGTGCCACATGTTCCCTACTTCTGGATTCGTTTTTGCCCCAAAATGATTAAATTTCGTCCTAGTTTAAGTTTAAGATATTTTATATGAAATTTCTTTAAATTATAATAAAATTTCATAAATTTTATTTTGGGGAGGTTTTTTAGGTCAACCAACACCCGATCACCTCGAAAAACGTAAAAATTCGACTATTTCAGATTTCGACAAAAATTATTTGAGTAACTAGATTTTATAAGATGAATCCAACGGTGAAGTCCGTTTTATCATCTAAGCTCTAGAGAAATATAGGTTTTCAACCCGCACTTGTAACGCCCCAATATCCACCTTGGACGACATTACTATCTAAAATCAATCACATCATGAGAGCAACTAAATGAACTTCACAACCAAAGATAATTTCATTCATCATCCACAATATATACAACATCATCCAATAGAATATGCCTAACTATGACAATTACATCCCAAAAAATTAATTATTGTCTTGTAGCGGAATAAAAAAAATATTAGACTTTACATTGTCTCAAAATAAATTTCCTACTCTAGATCATAAGGAAATGTAGCTCTAAATATCTACCTCGGGATTCACGTTCCCATCTATTGGAGTTTTCCAATGTATCAGCTCATCAACTCCGAGCTCCTCCTCTATATCATAATCTGAAAAAGATATTATTTGTAAGGGTGAGCACTAAGCTCTATAGGAAAATCCTCCCAAACTCGAACAAGGTTTCAAAATCATATAAAACAGTTGGTCTCATTTTTAAAATATCATATATAGCTTTTGAAAGAAAAACAGTAACAGTTTATAAGATCTCAAGTTTACTCAATAGTAGTATATTGAATAGAGTAAAACCATAATACTTGAAATGATATCTAGTGTACAAAATAACATGAATCAATGACAGTAATAAACTTGTAAGAAGTTGAAGCAATTAACAAATAACTCAGTAATATCATTCCATATTATCATGTATATTGGTTCCTTCACAGGAATCTACGCAACAATTCTACCTAGTTCACCCATCACAACCACACAATCTCAATCATTCTCTGCAAGGCACATCACAAACACTTTAGGAAGGGCGTATACCGTCTCTTACGACATTGACAAATCCTTCCCGGGAAAGGTATACCATCCCTCAGCCTCGAACCTACGTGACAATAGTGGTTGCTCTCACAAATAATAATCCACTACAAGTGTTAGGAAACCATTCCACCCCCACTGGGATAGACTAACTTTTAACACTCTACGGCAACTCTCGAAGGCAATTCAAGTCCGTCACAATAAACCATACAAGAGATACAACACCAACTATTTTCTCATGTCATAAGTAAGTTAATAAATCCCCAAATTTCATATCCAAATCCATATTTATTTTTTCAATGGAACAATTTAAGAAAAATGAGCAAGAGATCATCAAATAGATAATTTTTAGTATTTAATCAAGCACTAGAGTTTTGAAATCAAGAACAAGTTAACATTAATAAGAAAAATCCATATTTCTCCAAAAACTAGTGGTTTTATGGCTATCAAACCATAAATACCTTCAAAACATGGTGATATTTGTAAAAACTTCAAGAAACAAGTATTTTATAGCATATATCTAAGACTTAGAAGCAAAACATGCATATATATAAATCCTAACCTCAATGAACAAGAATGAAAGAAAATTCCTACCTTCTTGCTTAGTTTGGTGTGAAGAACTTGAGATTTTGATCTTCTCCAACTTGAATCAACATTATAATCTCTTGTTTTTTCCCTTTCTTTCTTCCTCTCTAAACGTCTTTAGGGTTAGAAATATTGAAATGGGGCTAATGGAGGAGTCTTTAAGTATTTATAGTGAAAGAAATGGCTTCATGTGGGCGATTCTAAAACCCAGATCTGTAAGTCACGTTCGAACGTCACTAGTACAATTTATTGATTGACGTTCGAACGTCACTTTGGCTTTCAAACGTTGGTTGCTCCCAGTACCTTTTCATTTTTATTAGAGCTCATTAGACACCAAAGTACTAGGACTCACGTTCGTCGATATGTTGATTCACGTTTGAATGTCATCCTAGTTTCCGCTGAAACTTCTAGTGAAGTTTTGGCCTGTTTAGAGATCGATTTGAAAAATATTTGTGAAATACTCTTTTGTAGCCCTGGAAGTCTATTATTTACTATCAAATTTTAATATCAAATTCAAATCAGAATAAAAAGTTATGATCTAAACACTAGGACAGTGTCAAAAATTCTTCTTATCCAAACTATTTCTAAAGTGTTTTTCACTCCGGAATACTTCTAACTTCTACAACATACCCTATTACCTCAATTAACATTTTTATTTCTACTCTTATAATCTACATAGTTCATGCATACATCATTACATATATAAGAATTACTAAACAATTACATTACTATATTAATATAAACATGTGGGAGTTTACCATTTTGCCCTTTATCATAAAAAGTTCAAATTTTATGGGGTTTTACACCCGAGGAGGGGTCATCTATGAGATAAAATTTCACACAAGGTAGGTTCACCACCCTACAACTTTTGTGATAATTTATTAGACTTTTAAACATTTATTTTTGTAATGGTTATTGTTGGGAATACTTAATTAAGCAGAGACACACGGTACTGTTACGAGAGTCGTTTAAGTGAGGAGAGAGAATTATTTGGGTCGTCTACATCATATGGTTTGATTATGTGGTGGAGTCATTTAAGTGACATGATAAAAAAAAACTCTCTATGGGATGTAGGTCATCTAAAGGACATAAGTTATTAATGTGGTTAGAGTTGTCCCAGTGACGAGTGACATCTATGTGGTGATACAAGCTTGTGATACATGTTGCCCAAGTGGCGCAAGAATCTAAACAACTAAATATAGTCTGTGTTGTTGTTGCTGTTTATAGGGAGATTAGTTTGTGTGCGTGTGGGGTATTCATTGTGTGAAAATAATTTAATTATGTGAAAGTAAATATGTATGTTGTATATTTTATCAATGTGGTATATATAAGTTATGTTTATGTGATGTAAATGAATGTGTATGAGGTAAAGTGTAACTTGAAAGTAAGTATCTGATTGGTGATTAAGGTTGTTCCTAAATAAATAAAGTTTCATTTATCACTTGTTGTGCTCATAAATATTGATCACATCTTTGCTCTTATTAATAGTCTTAATGACTTTTTAGGAAAAAACGTAAAAGCATGAGAAGTCCATTGTCGAGTCTAGAGGGTTGATTGGGATGTCATCATATGTCCTTTAAATTTAAATTGTATTTTTATATATCATATTCTTGAGATCAATATTACAGTTTATAAATAAGTATGATTTATGGCAAGCCATTCCACTAAGGAGTTTGATGAATTTATTTTTTATTTTTTATGTTAGTAACATTGATGGAAAGGAGACAAAGGGGGTCTCCATGCAATGAATTTCAAACTTAGGGGGTCTTTGTATTATTTATTCCATATAATAAAGTAGTTAGATTGTTTGTATAGAACTTTTTACTGCTCAGATTGTTTTGATCTGATGGTCCTAATTGGACTTTCACTCTTTTTATAACTCTAAAACTCTTATTTCTCATATAACTCTCTCTTTATGTCTTTCTCTCTCTCTCTCTCTCATACTATTGTCTTTTTTTTCCTGTGTTGTTTTTGTTATTATTTATTCCATAAAATAGATTAAAAACTACATATTATGCAATTATTTACTCCATGAAACTAATTCAAAGTTTTTATATGTAAACCCCCACATGTAATAGAATTTGTATCAACTATGTTTAATATACAAATGTATGTTGTGTAAGTTTGAGTTAGTTTTGGAAGAGTTTAGAATAGATTGAAAATGAAAAACAGGTAAAAAAGACAAATCCAAATAAACCGTACTGGTACGCCTGAAGGAGCAAACTGTACCGGTACAGCATACCGGTACCTCATTGTCTAAAGAGCAAATGGTACCGATATTGTCGATAAAAATCCAAAATTTTTAGACAGTAAAAGTCGGGATTGCCTGACTTTAAAACACCATTTTCACCCCATTTTCTTCTATTCTTTCACTCCACTCTCACCCTAAATTTCTTGGATGTCACACCCCGAATCGACACGACATGTGATAGGTGTTACTTTAATCTACGGAACATTATCATACCGAATCGTCACATAACATAGCATAATAACCCACAATATACAAACCACAGCTTATTATAAAAACATATGCAATACTTTTACGCTAACATATTCTAGACTATTACAAACTAATATCTAATTGAGTATACATTACACATTAGGTTTTCATTTATTCTACTACAAACTTTGGATACATCTTCCTAATATATATACAGAAATCTTAGTAGGTTATTATGTACACCTCTCTCAGCTTCGTCGTATCTGAAAAAGGGAAAGTAATGTAGGGTGAGCATCAACAGCTCAGTAGAGTGACTCAATTTTTAAGCAAACGAGTTTAAAAATAACATAGGTTAACATGATTGGGCAAAAATCCAAACAAGCATTTGATACATATACGTCAACAAAAACATCATTTCATTTGAAACTATAGTAGTTAAACAACTATAAAAGAGAGTTCAGAAATTCGAGTACAGTGCTACACTGGTGGGCATTTCATCCTAATAGACCACTTAGGGTCAATACGATCCATACGATCCAATAATTTAGGGGACTTTCACCCCAAGGAAGATACGCTCCCAAGTCCATACGATCCAATTTAGTACCCATGTCCGAAGACCAACAGGGCCACCTAGGCATTTACAAACTCAATGAGTACCCTCTACGGCCTCAAACTGGAATGTAAACCCTTTTGCCACTCGACCCGTGTGCACTTATATTTTCATTAAAAAGGATCCTGGAGTTTCATTCAATGTGAATAATTCAAGCAATACGATCATTTCTAAAACAATAGTGCAAATCACACTTAAAAACCCTGATCCGGGTCCGAATTCACTTCAATATTTAAAACACCCAATCATATAGTTTAAAACATGATAAATCATCATAAATAATATATGAAATAATTTAGAAACAAGTTTGAAAAACATCGCCTGTTCCGGAATTGAGAAACCCTACCCGCTCCATATTTTGATTTGAAATAGCCAAAAATTAAACGGTGTTATTTTTTGATGAAATTTAATACACATCCTCAATTAACCTACCTAAAGATGAATATAAAATTTATTTCCTCAAAATCACTCAAAACTAGGTCAAATTGACTCTGGAGGTTAAAACAGTCATTTTACTCCTCATATAGATCCAGCCGTCGAATCGGCTTGAAATTTTACTAGGACCTCCGCACGGACGTTAAGGAAATTTTGAGACCCACCAGAGGTCAATCACATGGCAAACGCGCCGACGGGGTGCACTGGTGTCCTTCATCTTCTTCCTTGGGCACCTTGACCAAAAACCCTAGTTTCCCTTCTACTAGCCCAACCTCCCTACTTCTCACCCTTATTTCTCCCTACTCAGTACACATTTTTCCCTAATTTTTGAACCTAACACTCACCACACATCACTCTAACAAACCCCATAATTTTCAAGCTCTGAATTAAGCTTAAACCCATAAAATAAAGAGGTCAAAGTTAACAAAAAATAAGGTTTTTAGTTTATGTCTAGACCTGCAACTGCTCGTTTCACCCCCCAAACGACCTCCAAATCCAATTCTGAAGTCATAAATGGATTCCTTGACCCCAAATTAGCTAGACCCAAGCCCCCTTTCGAAGTTTAAACAAGTTTTTATCAAAATCATATTTTTACCTTCTCAAACCCTCACACAGCCATTACACCACCACAGACCACGGCAACCCACGAATCCACCACCAAACAACTCCTCAAGACCTCCCAAACTCAGTCATACTAACCAATTAACCCAAATCATGCTCAAATCTCAAACCCGTTTCATAAACATCTAGAACTCGAAAATTTAAAACATGAAATCAAGCAATTCCAGTACATGATATGCAATTCTAGTGATACCATAAGATTCCTAGCTATCAAATTAGCCTAGTAGCAAACCTCTGATCGTTCGAAGTAGCTTCTTCCACAAATCAAAAATTCTAATTTTTTAGCTTCCCTCTCTAGCTTCTCTCTTCTTCCTCTCTCCTCTCTTGGCGGTTCTCCTTATTTAGAGATTTTCTGAGGTCTTAATACATCTCCCCAACCCCTATGGAAGGTTGGAGAAAGCTGAGGTGAGTCCTTGTGCTTCCAGGCAGCAGCTTGGGAAGAAATGTCATGCAATGGCATTTCTATAAATAACTCAATTTCATTTTTTTTATAATAATTTTTCTATATACATAATAAAACATTAACTATATAAAAATAATTCCCTATATATAATTTTTTTTTGGTACGCACGAATGCTCGGGTTTTACATTGG
Organism: Ilex asprella; assembly: GCA_023539305.1. Lineage (NCBI taxonomy): Eukaryota > Viridiplantae > Streptophyta > Magnoliopsida > Aquifoliales > Aquifoliaceae > Ilex > Ilex asprella. The sequence goes on along the minus strand of CM042184.1, from coordinate 29,320,765 downwards.
AATCCTAGGGGTAGATAAAAGGGAAAAAAATGGAGAAATGAGGTCTCTAGAGCTTGGATTTTGCTTAGAACTTTGGATTCAAGATAAGAGTTTCTTCCTATTCTCTTACATTGAGTGTAGAACTTATATATATATATATATATATATATATATTTATATATATATTCTTTTGACTCCAAATCTTTTAAGTATGCTATGAAATCCTTGATTCTAGATATTCTTGTGAATATTACCATGTTTTAAACAATGTTATGGTGGGATAGCCATTAAATCTATTTTCTTGTCTTAAAACCCTAGTTTTCAAGAGAAATGAATATTTCTCTTGATTTTTCCTTTATCCTTGATTTTAAAACTTTAGTGCTTTATATTGAATAATAAATTGGTATTTGATGATACCAGGAAAAATATTTTTCCAAATATGAGCTCAGACCAAGAGGTCAACCCAGATGGGAGGTCGGATAAGTAATCTGGAGCTCAGGGGGATCCACCCAAAGCTCACCCCACGCAGGATGGTAGAAGAAACAAGGAGTGGACAGCTGGTTAATAACGAGTGTTCCCATAGAAGTAGGGAACTACATTCAAGGCATAAAATCTCAAATCAGTCAAGATCTTCTCCTAATTTAAAGGAGAATCCCGCAGGAGAAGGGCAAAGATCTCGCCAGATATCCCCTGTGAAGAGGGGTCGCATTATAAAGAGAGAGGCAACCCTAGAGGCTGTGGGGGGCCATGACAAAGAAAACCCTAATTTTCTTTAATATTGTACTGAATAAGCACTCAAGCGATCAATAAAGAAAAAGGAGCAAGAGCCTCCATTAAAGAGTGGACTAGCCGAGCTCCAGAGCCGGTGAACCACTATATTTCTTACTGTTCGTACTCCCCTAGACTTCTCCGAATACTCCACTGCAAATCACGAGAACCATATAGCTCAGATCCATCTCGATCATCACGTTTTACACATCCCCTGTTCATCCGCGGTGAAAAAGCATCATCAGTATTATTGATGATCTCTTGTATATATTTTTTTAAAATTGTTCTATTGTACTACTCCATATGAAATTTGGGGATTTTGAATTATACTTGGG
>CM042184.1:29293446-29304683 GCA_023539305.1 Ilex asprella | reverse complement strand
TTACTGTGCAAGCTTCTTGACTTGAATTCCACATCGGTAGATTTAAGGGAAGGAGACCTCCCCCCTTGCCTATAAAAAGTTGAAGCCCATTCCTTTCATCATTCAACTTTTCACTTATTTTTGCAAGTGTCCGCTAATTGAAAATATTTCAATTAAGAGAGTACAAATATTGTAGATAATTAATAGTTAATGGAGTTTAAAATTTTAATAGAGTAATTTTTTGGTGTGAGTTAAAATTTTAATAAAATTAAATGTGTTAAACGAGTCGTGTCGTGTTAACTGTTTATTAAACGATTCGTATCCGTGTTTAAATTTTTTACCCGTTTATTAAACGTGTCGTGTATGGGTTTACATATTTTTCACCCGTCACCCGTTTAACCCGATACGTAACTGTTTAACCCGATACGTTTGAGAGCAACTCCAAGGGACTCCATAAAATACCCTTTTTAGCTATTTTACATAGCCAATCCTTAAATATTGACTCCAAAGGACTAGCTATCATACTAGCTATTTCTCATTACCACCATTTGGCTAACTACTCCTAGCTAGTGCAAAGATACTAGCTACTCTGATTTTTGCTCCAACAACACCCTAAATGGTGTACACTTCACTAATTTCATTGCAAATATGATCGTTACAAATATGACAATTATTAATATGATCGTTGAAAAATTCAAATTTTAAAATTTTGAATTTCATGACCGTTATAAATATGACCGTTATTAATAAAAATTAAAATTTTAAAATTTTTGATGACATGGTATAACACGTTAGCTTGTACTGTCATCAACATAGTGATGACATGACATACTACATAGTATTTTGAATTTTAATAATTAATAGTTAGTTAAAGTTAGTTGAAGTGATTAGCTAAAATAGATTGCGTGGTTGGAATGAGTTTGAAAAAATAATTAACTAAAGTAGATAGTATAATAAAAAATTATATTTTTGCTAGTCAGTTTACGTAGCAGCCTTGACACCCCCACTTCAACGGTTTGGGCTAACTAAAAGTTATGAGTTTTTTTGGGTCAGCAATTTGGGTCTGATTGATTTTTTTAAAATGATACCAAATGGTGTCGTTTTGATGAACAGCAGGAGCTGCTGTTCCTTTAAGAACAGCAGAGGAGCCGGATCCAGTTGGATAGATTTCCTTGTGTACAGTTTTCACAGATATTGTTAGATTCCCTCGTGTACAGTTTTCACAGATATTGTAGTATACACGGACCATACCAAACGTAAGTCTCTCGCTTTACCTTTTGGCTTATGCCGGTGACTTTCCTCCTCCCCATTCGTCGTGTTCTTTACTTTGAACTGCAGCATAAAATTGCAAAGATATTATCTCAGTCAGGCTCAGGTCAGTTAACCATCTTTGATATAATCTTTTTGATATGATTAACCATCTTTGATCAAGTCTTTCTTCTTGACTTTGTAAATAATTCCGAAATTGCAAGTAATCAGGGTCATAATGATTCAGGTATATCGATTTGATTGTGCTGTAACCGTACGGTCTGTTTGGATGCGAGCCTTTTGTTTCAATAATTTTCCATTAATCCGAGTTTATTTTCTTAAAAAAAATTCCTAAGGCCAGAAAAAGCAAAAAGAAAAGAGCTACTGATACGCATCAAACGCTTTTTTTTTTTATTTATAAATTCTATTTTGTAGGTTTGGTTATAAGTTTGTTGCACTCTTAGAAATTCTGTAGTTTCAAATTAAAACAGAAATACGCAGATGTTTTTGATTATCTTAAAAATAATTGCTAAAATGCATATTTACAGGAAAAAAAAGGTGAAATAGTGGGTAATAACAACAAATTGCAAACACATGGGGAGCACAAAATGTTGAATAGGGAACTAAAGGAGCAAATTAGAGAAGTTAAGCCAAAAAGTCAATCGATATTCTGTCACTGCTATCCATATACCAAAGGCAGAAGTGAATTGTCACTAGTATGAATAAGCTTGTTTAGCTTTATGTATGGTTACATACCATTGTATATCTTTTTGTGAATAAGTAACAAAGAACAGAAGAATTTTTTCACTTAAAGGTTCGTAAATGTGTATAGGTAACAACAGAACTTTGTAACTGTGAGGTTGTGTATTTGTGTATGATGGCAGTGACTTTGTACAAATAATTTCTAAGGTTAAGTTTGTGCTCCGTACACAATTCCCCTATCCTAGCTCGCTTGTTTGACAAAGACCAAACAGTGTGACAACTTTTTTCGATGACCCATTTTGGCATTTGTCTCAACATTAAAAATGTACGTCTTAGAAGTTTACCTTTGGTTCTGTTCTCTCCTGCGAAAGAGGCTTTTAAAACTATGTAACCTCTTATTTTCCAACTCCTGAATTGTTTATATGTATTCTAAGAAGCACGGATAAGGATATGGACACACAAACATGACATTTTAAAAATAGTAGGACACAAACCCGTTGAGGACATGCTACGGAGACACGCTAAGATAATTATATGTTATGTATAGAATTATATGATTTGTCGCAAATATAGTGGTAATGATATACTAATTCATAAAAAACTTAGTACTCTATGATAAATAAATGTTATGTCTAATTATCTAGTGTGGATTTTAAGACTGAAACATCATATAATAATCAAAGAATTGTAAAATTTTTTTGTAGACAACATGTGCCCAACATATATAAGTTAATGATTGCTTCATTTTCTCAATTCCTTGTCTTAAACTTTTATGCATTTGTTGTTTTTTATTATTATATTTTGAGTACAATTTAACATATCTAGTTGGTAATTATATGTTCTCTCATAGTATAAAATACTCATTAGTCAAATTTTCAAGTTTTGTTAGTCACATGCTAATACATGTTTATTGTTAGTAGTAGACACAGTTTAAAGAAATGTCCGACATGTCATCAAAGAAGTGTCGGACACTTGACCGAAATTAAAATTTTATCATTTAATATAGACAAAACAGAATTGGACATGTATCCGAGAGTGACCGAGGAGTGTCAGTGTCGGACACAGATATGTCACCTTCTTAAGAGTGCTCTTGTTTCATAGCATGTACTGACTCCAAGTGAAAGACAAAGGTTTTATGGACTGAATTTCGATTGTGATGAATCGCTCTAGATAACAACATCAATATTGTATGTTGCGAGTGTATTGTTAAACATGTATTGGAATTTATCTTTCTTGTAGAAACTTTGATTTTATAGCATGGGTGGAAGCTTGATCGATGATGATTGGGAGTTTACATTTCCATCGAATGGGGTTAGAACTGTGGTTTTGATTGGACGTACGGGTAATGGCAAAAGTGCCACGGGCAATAGTATCCTTCAGAGAAGGGCATTCAAGTCAAGGTCTTCCTCAACTGGTGTTACTAGTACTTGTGAAATGCAGAGGACTGTATTGGGAGATGGCCAGATTCTCAATGTGATTGACACTCCTGGTATGAATATATTGGATGTGCATTCTCAATGGAGTTTGTGATTTTTGTTGTAGTGAGATCTTTAGAAAAGAAAAAATAGGGATGCAATATGCTTGAAATTGTGGGAACATGAACAAGAGGGACAAAACAAATTCATAAAATTAAAAGTAAAAAAGAAATTGAAATTTAGAGGAAAGTATGAAATGTTAAGTAATTGGTCTTTATTCTATAATTGTTTTGTTGATTTATAATATGATTCAATAATGCTGAACTATGATAATGGCAGGATTGTTTGATGCTTCTGTTGAACCTGAATTTATTGGCAAAGAAATTGTTAAGTGCATCAATATGGCCAAGGATGGTATCCATGGAGTTCTTGTAGTTCTTTCAGTCAGGAACCGCTTTACGCAAGAAGAAGAAGCTGCTGTTCATAGCTTGCAGACCTTCTTTGGAAGCAAAGTTAATGATTACATGATTGTAGTGTTTACTGGTGGGGATGAACTTGAAGAAAATGACGAGACTCTGGAAGATTACTTGGGTCGTGACTGTCCTGAGCCTCTAAAGGTAAAGTGTGCTCATAAATCTTGTTGCTTTCCTAAATCTCTGATTTATGGCTGCTTTCGAGTTCGCACCTTTTGACTTGATTGCCTGATTATTTTCAGTTTTAGAGAATTGATTATTTTTAGGTTTTGAGAGTTGTTTTTGGGGTTCAAATTCTTAATAGTTCAACGTGTAAATTAACTTGAAAAAGCATGTATGTAATAATGCAACTGTTGCTGTTTAGAGAGACATGAAGGTATAGATGCACCCTTGATCTTATAGTCCTTGAGCTCTCTTACTGTCCACCTCTGAAATTATTGCACAATGGCGTGAAGTCTAATGTTATGAATGGTGTAATTATATTCAGTTTCCAATGCTTTTTTGTGGTCTCAGTGCTGATGTTCTGAAGTCCCAGCAAAAGTTTAAAAGTTTTATAAAGTGGTTAGGTCACGCTCGGAGCTACTCGTCCTTTTAAGCTTCTTACAATCATTTATTGGATTGTGTTTGTTTGAATTTTGGTTTTGGTCTATATTTTGTTTTACTTTTTATTGTTTCTCATTCCCTTTATTTAAGGTTCCACGCTGAAATGTGATGCCTGATTTGAGATCTTTGGCTTCTTGTTATTGGAATGCACAAAGTTCACCAAGCTATTACCTTCAAGAAGGTTATATGCTTTGATACTCTTTTCTTTCTCTATAGTAAACAGAATTGTGTCATAAATAAAAATAAGGAAAGGGTAGATGAGAAGACACGAAGTCCTCTAACTAGTACAAAAGACAAAAGAAAGAAAATATAACTACACTAAATGAAACATACAAGCAGAAAAAGATAAATAAGGAATGACCAAGTGTCAACAATCTTCACAAACTTGAGCAATTGATCTTTAATAAAAAAAGTGGCATTCTTTCAAAGTGGCATTCTTTCAAAGTGGCATTCTTTCAAAGTCTTTAGATGGGAAGGCAACAAAAGAATTTTATCCCAAAGATCTTTCCAAAGAGTCTCCCAGCCAAAGCAAAAACGATAATCACTATTGAGCAATGAAACACGACTTCGTTGAGGTCGACGTACCTTTATTGATACCATATCAGATATGATATTCGTCGGTTATTTTAGAATATGTATCAAATACTCCTATGTATTCGATAATTATAAAATATTTGGATACTTTACGAATACTTTTATGTTTAATTTTTGAATTTAATCTTTAACATCTCCTTTTGAATTCACATACTATATTATACATCAACAAAAAATCATACTATTTTGATGACACATTAATATTTTTTTAAGTATTATCTACTATGACTTGTCAAAAGAGCATAAAATGAATATATTACATTATAATCTTAGCTATAAATACTTCTAAACAAACCAACTAAGTAAATATCACATTTGAATCCTTTAATTAGTCTCTTCATTTATGAATATACCATAATGATATGACATATACATTTTTAAAACTAGAAAAAAATTGTTAATTTTCCTTCTCATGTTAAAGGATTACCAAAATATATAATTGTTAAGTCAGTAAATAATAGTAAACATATGAAATATATTTTGTTATAAACATATCTTGGCTGTATACGTATCCTATTTGTTTGGATTTTGACAAATTGCCATATCCATATTGGTATCCGTGCTTAATAGCTACCGAGTCATAGTTCTCCAAAAAATACTGAGTCACAACTTCTTGGAGTAACCCAAGGAATGTTAACAATTGGCAAGATTATTTTCCACAAATACAAGACAAAATAACGATGTAGAAACACATGAAGTTTTATAATTGTCGTGATTCTAGACTCTAAACATGATGTTGGTTCATTCTACCTTGTCAAACTTGCCTATTTCAATATGAACATCTCTTTATCACTGAGTACCTTAAGAGAAAAAACACTTATTTTTTACATCAACGTACGTGCACCTTCTTGTTTGGGCATTTACTTGACGACAATTATATTTTTCGTACTTAAAACAAAGTTTTGGCCCATGCGTACGCATAATAATGAAAACTCTTTGATTGATGAGTAAAATAGTTATGTCCTTTATTTTGCTCAGAAAACTTAGTTTGTTATACCTAAAAGTACATCTCTTAGTGCATTAAATATATCCTTACTTATTTGACAACAGTAAGAATCGAGGATTAAAATTTCGTTTTGTGCATTGTTTCGCTCACCTAAGAAACGAAAAACATTTTGAATCTGAAACAAAATGAAAATGGATAAAAAGTTTGGAATTTATTTTTAAGATATTCTGAAACACTGGTCGAAATATATCAATACACTTTGAAACAATTTGAAACATCCCGAAATATTAGTGAAAAAATCTCAAAATATTCTGATACACCTTGAAGCATTGAAATATTGATTTAATTACTGATTCGTTTTGGCATCCTTGAAAACGAATACGTTTTGGTTGTTTCGATTGATTTGAATTAAAATTTTGACCCTTGATTTGAATCAATCTGCTTGATGGAATGTCAATTCCAAATGTTGCGTCAATTGAACGGGATGGAGCTTGAAAACCTTTCCACTCCTTACCCCTAAAAAAAACTAGAAAAGAAAATAAATAAATTGAAAAATCAAACTATAAACAAAATAGTCCATTTGGTCCACTTTATTGTGCATGAACTACATTGGGGTAGCAGCTTAGTCAGCATCAACTCTTATTTTGAGGATATGGCCAAGATGGTGTGAGATGAAGACCACTTGCAATGTTGATCAGACTGTTTGAACTAACCTACGAATTGCCAAAAATCAATTGGCTTATAGAAGTTCCCCGTTAAGAAGGGTCTGGCTATCCTTGTAGAGTTTGCTTCTGGAGTAATTTTTGACCAGTTAAAATATGCTACTTAAGTAACTTCTCTCATTTGATCGCTTAGTTGTTAGAACTAGAATTTGGAGTTTAGAAAATCAAAAGCTGTCAAAACGTGGAGATAAGCATAGGAAAGGATATAAGTATTGTTTCTGCTGTTTCTATTTGGGGCTTTGCTGCTGGAAAAAAGCCGAGAGTTTGGAAGAAAGTACTTTTTTTCCTTACCAGTGCATAGTATTAACATTGCTAAGTTCAGTAAGCTAGTTAGTTCATACTTCATACAAGGTAACTAGTTCAGTTTTGTTACAATATAATGCATATAGTTATTTTCCTGAAGTAATTTGGGCTACTAGTAACAAGTGGAATAGAGATGTGGAGGGAAGCAAAGATGAGGAAAGAAGTAAAAAGAACTCTGTACGATATGAATTTTCATTGTTACACTACATTTGTTTAGGAGTGATTAGATAGAAAATTGAAGGAAGGGAGTGTCTTTCCTTTTATTGTGCTCGTACCGTCTCCTCATTTAAGAAAGACTCATACACACATATTTTGAGCATATTATACTATGATTGAGAATTTTATTGGTTTCTTTTTGGGTGTTGAGCAGTTATCATCCCACCTCCTTTGTTTCACCTCTTGGGAGAAGAAACAAAGGAAATGGAGGAGTTTTAGAAAAACACAGGCTTCTTTCTTATACTTCTACAAGCTCTCAAGCCAGATATTCTAACAAAACTTCCACCCCAAAAGCTTGACAAAGTACTAGTCCTAGAGGGAAAAAAGGAAGGGGTTGGGGTATGCTGGTGAATAGGATTATTAAATATTTTTTACAATTTGATTCATTTTCTAAGTGTTACGGATGGTCAGTTTTGAAGGTTTCTCAAACCAAAGACATTCTAGTCTTTTTACCCTTTACAACTCCCCAGTCATTTAAGCTTGTATATATCAGAAGTAGGAATTATATGACTCAAAAATTGCCAAGGATTGGTTTGATTAAGCTCATTGTATACACAAATGGCTTGATTTTTTAAACACTGTCTGGTCCAGTTAGTTGTCTGATTGTGTCTGTTCCAATTCCTGCGGATTCTCGCATCTGGCCAAAACAGAGCAGCCATCCTGGGTCTTGAGCCTAGCCATAGTTTTGACTCTATATGAACATAGACACTAGACACTAGACCTTCGAGTCTTGAAGTCTCTTGGCTATGGAGATCTTTTTGTCTTGGTTCAGTAGATCCTTTTCTCTGACTTTGGATGCAGCTATGAAGTCTTGGATCCTCTTGAGACTTGTATTCACTCTTTCAAATAATAGTCTTTGAAAACCCTAATTGAGCTAGGATATTACTCTTGAAATTGCTAATCTAGCGGTCCTAAACCTTACAAAACCTAAGAAATAAGCCCCCCAACCCCTTCCTTTTTCTGTAGCACCGGCGCTGGGAGAGCGTTGTTGAACTTCTCCTCCACATTGATGAATGTGAACATTTTGTACTTGATTTGAACATGTGATGTTTGCAATATTGTGCCCAAGTTTGTTGAACATGACATCAGGGAGAAATTTCCTCAAGAAGTATGCATAGCACATATCAGTGGCACAGAGTCTTCTGATTTATTTTCTAATTTCTATGGTTAATTTGTATCAGATGTCCTGGTTATTTCTCATTTTAATCTCATGTAAACTTTAGCTTTCTTGGTTAGGCTTTTTGGACAATAATGTCTTGATTAGTTTGATTGTCCTGTTAGTAGTACTTATAGTCAATGTCTTTTATCCAGAATTTTCTTAGCGGAAAAACTAGAATTAAATTGATTGTCTATGATATTGGTTTAGAAAATCCTTCTACTTTGTGGAAATCGGCTAGTGCTATTTGATAACAAAACAAAGGACGAATGCAAGAGAGCAGCACAAATTCAGCAACTGCTTTCCCTTCTAAATGTGGTCATAGCACACAATGGTGGACAACCATATACGAATGAGCTTTTTACTGAGTTGAAGGTGAGAATATTTCTCATTGTTTCTATTTTGATGTGCCCTCCTTATGAATTATCATGGTGATACTTGTTACCGAGGTAAAATCATGATAGTAGTTGTGTTGATTTTACAGGAAGGAGCTATGAAACTTCATGATCAAACAGAAGAAGTTAAGTTGAAAGGGTACTCTAAACAGGAGATATCCGAGTTGAAAGAGCAGATGAATAAATCATACGAAGAACAGCTTCTGCGTATAACTGAGATGGTATCCATACTTCCTAACTTTAAATACTAGAATAGTTGGTATCAGTACTCATATCAAATGGCATCATAACATTTTCATGATAAGTTTATGAATATAATGCCAAAGTCACCAATGGGCTTTTGATCCAATGGTACTCTTTGGCTTGTGAAGGATTTGCCTTCTTGAGGTCAAGGGTTCAAGTCCCCCTTCCCCTTCCTCTTCCCCCTCCCCCCAATAAAAAAACTAGTAAACAAAAAAAAAATAAAAATGAATATAATGCCAAATATAATCAGTCATATAACACGCCATCAAGCCATTCTTATCATGAGTTCTTCGGATTTGATTTCGCCGGATCAGATCCATAACAGATTTGAGTCGTTGGCTCGGTCCTTAATCGGATTTGAGTCCCCCGGGCTGGGACCTATTATGGCATTGACACGTAAGACAGAGAATTTTCAAGTCAATTTATAGTGTAATCAATACAAGATTTCTCAGATAAGCCTTAGAAAAGAGTTGGGCATCAAAATTTCATTCCAAGGTATAAGATTACTCACCTTAGTTCTTAACCAAGCTTTATAACTCTTGACTCCCTTTAACAAGTCCTACACATAGTTCATAACTTTCATCACACAACGCATCAGTAGAAACACTTATTTGTAAGCACTTAATAGGTCTACTAATGATTTTCTTCCGGTACTTATTGTTATTCTTCTTCCTTTTCGCTCTAAGTAAGAGAAAAAACATTAATTTCAGTCCTTTAAACCTTGTGGTTAACACCCCCCAATGTTTTAGTTTTAATCCCATTTAAATTTCCCATTTGTGCATACATTTTATAATCTGCCTGATTAGACCTTTGCACTTTAAAAGCTTCATAACCTAACTTACACAAGCTGAAACTTCACACGGCCATTGGCACTCAAAGAACTTCATGTTCACCAAAAATTACTATTTTTGGAAATCAAATACATGTTCAAAACAACTTGTAAAATTGAGCATAAGCTGCAGGTTTTAGGTTTCAGCAGGTCATGGTCAACTTCAGAAATTCACCAAAAATTGAGTTTTCATCTCTTTTTGCATGAAACCAAAACCAAAAGCACCTTTTACTAATCTATTTCAAACCCGCAAAGTTTAAGAATCATCAACCAATTATAACTCATATAAGTGACCCCAAGAACACCTGCTGTCCAGAATTTTCAGAATCCTGAAAAGTGTTTACTCCATTATTAACAACTCTATGGTTCATATTATGTGAAATATTCATAGCCTTACAAATAAACTAACTAGAATATGATTTCTTGTTTACTTCCCCTTTCTTGGTTGTTATTACCTAATTCTTCCCATTAAAGTAAAGAATACATGCTTAAAACGAAGAAACATACCTTGTTTGAGAGTAATTCCAAGCCCTAAATTACTTCCTTGAATTTTCCCTCATTTTTCTTCTCCTCCTCCTCCTCTTTTTCTCTTACTTTTCTCTCATTCTCTACACACACACACCTCTTCCTATGCAAGCTCCTCCTTTCTCTTTCTTTAGTTACAAGATATATAATTGCAAGACACATATACGCACACATGTATATGTATAATTAAGACACTTGTGTTCTTAGACTTCTCTCTCTTGCATGGTTCAACGTCGCGGTATCGGCCCTTGACTCGAAGGCTATTAAGACACATCGGAGACACATCGGTCGCAGTGTTGTAGCGCGGTATCGGCTGATACACTCAAAACGCTATATAAAAAGATCAATTTTTTTTTTTGAAAAAATTGTAATAAATGTAAACATCATAATCTATGTATCATATCTCCGAAATGCATTATTTAAAACATTAATCATTGTCAAATGAAATAATAAGGGCGCTATTGGAATATTTGTCCATTTAATAATTAGATTATTAAATATTTAGATCCCAAAACTTGTGAATATGAATATCATAGTAATGTTTTCTTTTGGGTAAGTAATTTTTAAGAAATATAAAAAAAATAAAAGTGTATATATATAGTTTAATTAATATTTTTTAAAAATATATATTATTTTTAAAAAATGGTCAATTTAATAAGTTAATTTTTAATAATTACATTAGTAGATATTTAGAAATACATGGTCTCGGTTAGATTAGATAAGTTTGATTAATAGTTTAATTAATAGTTCTAAAAATATATATTATTTAAAAAATTATCAATTTAATAGGTTAGTTTATAATACTTAGATTAGTAGATATTTAGAAATAGGTGGTCTTAATTTATATATGTTGATTGTTTGAGTGAGAGAGAGGGGGGAGGATTGTGG
>CM042184.1:29196430-29293346 GCA_023539305.1 Ilex asprella | reverse complement strand
GATGAAGATGAAGATGAAGATGAAGATGAAGATGAAGTGAAAGAACAACAACTACAAAGACTTTTGGTCCGGATGTCGTACAGGTATGCGTCTAAGTTCTTATTCTTCATCTGTTTATATCATGAAGAAAATGGGATTGGTCCGGATGTCGTACAGGTATGCGTCTAAGTTCTTATTCTTCATCTGTTTATATCATGAAGAAAATGGGAAAATGGACTGATTTAGGGTTAAATTTCTATTACATCTCCCATGCCTTTTTTGGGCATTTTTTTTCTTTGTGATATGTGGTTTGAAAGCTTGTTTGCACGTAGTCGATTATGTTGGAATGGATCAGTTAAAATCGGTGACAAATTAGTGACGAATCGGTGACGAATCGCTGCTTCGCCCAGTTTGTACTAATTTTGGCCGAGATGGAACCGATTTAAGTTTGATTCGAGATTTTTTCGTTGCGGGTATCGTTATCGTATCGGCTATGGCCGAGACGGATACGACTTGACCGAGTCATATCGATCTCGGCCGATACCTTGAACCATGAGCTAAATGGTCCCTTTGGTATTTTGCCATTCTTGAATTTATTGGTTTACGGATGAAAACTAGCGAAATACAAGTGTAGTTGTGATTCTTATCTCGCATAAGAAACATACATTACACTTTTGATGTAACAGAATTACGAGTTTATCTATTTTTCTGGTATTGATGAATATAGATGATTATTTATCTAAGCTTGTAATTCATATATGTAGCATTTGATTAGCACTAGTGAGGACTAATTAACTGGGTACAAGATCTGACTGAGGGAAGTATGCTTCCAGAATGATGAGTTGCACTTTTTTTTTTAATTGAAAACGCAGCCGTTGTTTGATTTAGGAAGTGAGCTATTTCATTTTTATCAGTGCTGAGGAATGGTGCCTTATTTTTTTTTTTTTTGCTGTTAATTTCCTGTTAAATAAACTAAATTTTGCCGTAGCTGCAAATTTCAACAATGTATGGTGTGCTGGATCAATGTTACCTGGATCATGGGTCACTTTTGGTACGTGATTTGAGTACGGATACGTGTATGCCATTTTCTTAAGTGCGCGGTACGATGATGATAGGTTTAACTGGTGCAGTATTTTGGGTTGCAATTAATTTTGAAACACTTGTTTAGATCGTTTTTACCACTATACAATATTATATATCTTAAAATATTCATAAACACTAAATCAATTACCATTCATTTTATATTTGTGCTCGATTTTGGTTATCTAAAATAATATATAATTATAAATCTATATACACGTAGTTAATTAATATGTATTTTATATTTGTGCTACGTGTATAATTTGAGATTGTACATTTTTGAGATCTGGATTGCGAACTCATCCTGTTTGGGATCGATGTACCCAGATCATAAGTCGTTAGGGATTTAGTGAATTCTGGTAATTATGTGCTGGACGAGGTTTTCAAGAGCCTTCTTAATGGTTGCTCATATCAGTACTGTGCGGCTCATCACATATCATCGTGCTTGTATACATGAAATGTCTAGTCTTTGAAACTCTACTTTTGACAAATTTTGCTAAAATGACATAAAAAAAATTGTCATTTTAATGAGAAGAAATATTACATCAAATTTTGGTTCATTAGAATTGCTAAATAGACGAAACTAAAGAAGAGGATGACGAAAGAAATCCATTGCTGCTCACTGTATGCAATAATATGAAATAGGGAACAAGAGCATTTATGTAAACACTACGATAAAGAAAGAGACTAATCTACCCCTAACAACAAACACATATAAATACGATCTTAACACCTTCCCTCAAATTCATGAAGTGACGTAGGAAGTATTGAGAGGTTGTCAAGACTGACACAAAAATGTTGTGTAGTATGGGACTTCGTAAATAAGTCAGCTCATTGCATAGCTGAAGAAGCAAAAGGTAAAGAGTCCCAAGTTGAAGATGGTGCCGTACAAAATTACAGTTAATCCCAATATGCTTGGTTTGGTCATGGAAAACATAATCATGTGTTGTTTGAATGACTGTCTTGTTGTCATAATAAATTGGAGTAGGGACAAAAAATGAAACGCCTAGATTGGTAAGCAACCATATCAACTAAATTATATTTGATGCAATATTAACCATAACACGATATTTGGCCTCAACAATGGAACGTGCTTCAACGGTTTACTTCTTAGTTCTTGCTCCGATAGAAAATCATAGAAACTAGTGGTGGACTTTGATCCTTCGCATCACGTGTCCAATCAACATCAAAGAAAGCACCAAGATCTAAGGAAGAGGTGGAAAAAAACAACAAACTTTGATGTAAAGTGCCTCAAATATTGGCAAAATGTACAGAATTATAGCGTAACTTACTGTAGTCGGAGAAGAGACAAGCTGATTCACAACTTGAACAACATATGCGATTTTAGGCCGTGTAATCGAAAGATAGACCAGATTACCTGCAAGAATTGGATGCAAAGTAGGATCAGCCAAGAGGATACCATTACTAGAATTATTTGGCACATTAAGCTCAAGAGGAGTCTCAACAGTCAGACAATGTGTTAATCAAGCCTTATAAATAACATTCTTTAATTAAGAAATGAGATAAACCTTAAAAATATCGAAGGTGATCAAGATCCTTTATCTCAAATTGTTGTTGCAACTACCCCTTCAAGACTGCAATGCCATCAAATCATCCGCAATAATACTCATATCATCAATATATAAAAGGAGAACAATCTTGTGGTAATGGTGACAGATTGTGAACCTTGTAGATGTACTTATTATGGTCGAAATAAACGTTTTGGACTATTGTTGACATTTACATGACAAACCATCTAGGGTTTGCCAACCTAGGATATTTATAAGGATGATGTTACTCATTGGCTAGCACTATTATTTGGTTGGGTCAACCTTCGAGCTCAAACTTGAATGAAGGTACACTTTTGTCTAGTCAGTTAGTGCTTCTTCTTGTTTATTGTCTTCTACATAGGGCTCTTTGAAAATTTATTATAAGTGTATATAACAACACTATGCTATTGTTTAAAAAATATATTTCTTGATCTGTGTGATGCAAAGAATAAGGATACGATACGTCAATTTTTTTTTAACTGTATCATACTGAAATTGATTAGTAGCTGTAAACTTAATTTAATACAATCTAAAAACTTTGTAAGCGTCACTTTTAATTGAACAAAAAAATAAAAGCATGGTAGCAAAAAATTACTTTTTGGTATCATATTTGGACTCAAAGCTCAATACCTTTTTAACAATTCACTATGCACTGATGCATAGAAAAAAAATTTGTCACTATATAGTACTCCAAAATTAAGCATTAATTAAGATAAGTTTACGGTACTCAAAAAATTTCAACATCATTGGAAAGTTGATATGGTGAGTAAATTTTGACTTGATTAATTTTAACCATTGATTATAAAACTAACAAATTAATCTATGGTAGTAAAATAAAAATTTAACACACACAACGATTTTGTTAGTTAAAAAAGATTTAATACTAAAAATTACTATTTGGTACTATAATCAAATGCGATGGATTATGGTGGAGAGTGCAGATGGCAGACCGGATTGTGGTGTTTATTTTAGTTAGTAGCTTGTAGGTATCCTCTTTTTTATATGTAGAAACTTAAAATTTGCGCTCAATTTTTTTTTTGGGGGGGGGGGAGAGAGAGAGAGAGAGAGAGAGAGATGTCTTAGAGTTTATTTAAGAATAAGATGTGTAGGTATGAATATTTTATATTCTTTGACATTTCTAGAGTTAGTTGACAGTGGCGAAGAGAGAACTGATTTTTTATGTGATTGATGTGAGGTGGGTAGATGGAAGAGAATAAAAAGTGATGATTTAGGGTCCGTAAAAATTTGTCTTTATTTGGGCCTTTTCGTTACAAATGTTATTGGGCTTAATTTGGTAAATACTATAAGGATCATTATATAATTTGCGACCCCTCTTTTTTTAGGCTCCTAAACATAAGTTTATCTTTTCTTCCTTTCTTCTCTCGTTGTTTTGTATTGTGAAACACTCTTCTTCAGGCTCTCTCTTGTTGTCGCGTTTGAGATTTTTCCCACAACCACCACCATTCCCCAATTCAATCACTTGCGCCCTGTTTAGACTCAACACCCACCTAACCCTAAGAGCTGGAATCCCAAGCAAATGTTTAATTTATGTGGTATACTAAATTTGTTTGTTATGTTGATATTTAGAGTTTTGTTATGTTGGGGTTTTCTATTTGGTTTGGAATTAGGGGTATCAACATATGATACGGCTCGATAACGTGACACAAATGTGACATGACATTAAAAGGTTTGAGTCTTCTTTAAGCCACCCCTTTCGTAAACGAGTGGACCTAACATAACACGATTAATAACAAATCAAGTATGAATAAAGCGAATCAAAAGAAATGCACGACACGAATCTGATGCAACAAAACTCGTTAGACACATTAATAAATGAATTGGGTATGAGTGAAGTGTTTTTTGATACGATCTTACACGAACCTGTTTTATCCGAAACGATTGACATGCCTAATTGGAATATGTGATTTTATATGAAATTTTTGAGTCCAGATTGAGATATCAGATTTGGGGGTTGTGGATTATGGATTTATACTAAGAGCTTGGTTTTGGCTCGAGCTTGGCTTGAGCTGAGCTTGAGCATCTCTTCAATAACTTGAGTCGATCTTGAGCATACCCAAGCTCGAAAGGCTCGGCTCAATCAATACTCCTACTCGAATTTGATTTAGTAGAAAAGAAAGAGATAAAAAAGAAAAGGTTTTGTGATTTTGCCAACATATTTTTTGTATATTAAAGGAAGTATGTTGTTGTAATGATGAACAAATTGTTTCGTCACTCCCTTTCCTTTTGCAGATGGCGTGGAAAGATATCCTTAGGTCCACGGGTTAGATTACTATCTCCTCGCTTTCCCTCTCCTTACCTGCCGACTCCTGACATATAAAGGATATCTATCTTTCCCTCTCTATTCCTTCATCCTTCCCTTCTATCAAATAGACTATCTGTGGAACCTGTTGTCTGAGAGTTTGCGATTTCAGTGTTTACGAAATAGCTTCATGCACATCCCACAGGTTTTATACTTGAGGCTAATGATAAATATTTCTAGTTGGTCTTGTAAAAAATGGTATGTTGTATATACACTTCATTATGTCTAATGGTAGAAAACCAAAAAATGGAAACGTAAATCATTAATGCTGTGTGCATGAGTTGTTTGTAAGCCTATGGGACTACATGTGATTGACACTGCTATAGGCGCAGATTTCATATGCGCAATTGAGTCATTTCAAGTATGATTCTGAACCATGGAAATGACTGGTTCAACATTTGGACACAGGAAAATTAAGAATTTGGCCTCCCAAACTCAAATGTAAAGAGTGAATAGCTGATGGCGTTTAATTTAACAGCATAATGGGGAAACTGATTCTGTAGGCATACTGTAATATGTTTGACAGTAATCTGCCAGAAAGCTTTCATAAAAGAGGTTTTAGACCTGCTTGGCCATGTTTTGTCTGCATCCTTTTGGATTCTTGACTTATATGGGCAGCTCTTAAGGTTGACCTCGTATGCTGAGACATCATAAAATATTGATTTTGGTTGTTCCCCAGGTGGCTATACTTTTACCATCATGTGGTGGAATTTAAGGAAACGAGAACGCTGATGTACCATGGCCTTTATAGCCTAACGATTTGTGGTCCCCTTCCTAAATAAAAACTGAGGTTGAAGCCTTACCCACATATATGTTCGCAGTATCGACCAGAAAAACTAAAGACGACACTGATGGGTTGGTGTCTGGCACATATTTTTCTAACAGATCAGGTTCAGATTCTGTTGTTGCCAAAGAATTTTTCCTGACTTGTGGTGAGTCCTGAAAATTTTGTAGGCGGTTTTTTATAATAAAGATTCTGCCACCTGTAGCGTTTTTAGTGTAGAGAGAATAATTAGGAGTTGATGCTTAAGAAGTTGAGTACATTAACCCCTCTTGTGAGAATCTGTGCATTGATACTAAAAGTTGGAGCTTGGAAGCTTGATAATCAATGATTTCTTGCCCTGATGGTTTAATATTGTTCACAGGTCGAGTCGAAGTTGAGAGAGACCACATACAGGCTTGAACAGCAACTGGCCGAAGAGCAAGCTGCTCGATTGAAGGCTGAAGAGTTTGCTCAAGAAGCTCAAAGGAAGTCAAATGATGAAATTCGTAAGCTGAGAGAGAACCTAGAGAGAGCTCAGAGAGAGACTGAGGAGATTCGAAAGCGAGCCGAAAGTGGTAGGTGTGCCATTTTATGATGGAATCAAAGACATCATGATATACTTCTAGAGAAGTGCACAGTAATTTTAAGGTCTCTCTCTCTCTGTGCACTACAATTTGTAACTCTTAACTGATTGTTGCGACTCCATTATACACTACGCATATGCTCATGGAATTGTTTAGATACACTATGTTTTATATTAAGATATACTCTATTCCATGGAATTGTTTAGACAAATAGTCAACATAAGTGCAGTGCAATAGATACATTATGTTTTATATTAAGATCGACTTCACTCCGTTGTCCAATAGAGATGACTTATTCTCTTGTACCTTTCTGATCATTTCCCTCGATCTCTTTGCTATTTGTGTTGCTACGGAAAGGCCCTTTGTGATTGGGGAGAGGTGACCACGACCCGTTTCACTCTCTATCCAGTCAAACACTTCACGCAGGATTCACTCAGTAAACTCTATCCAATCAAACTCTCCTCGCAGATTCACTCTCAGGAAACAAAACCCTCGGAACCCTTCAATACATGCTTTGGGAAGGGCCAAGGAATATACAATTGTATCTACTATGTGGTTCTGGTCGGAGTTGGATGGTTCTATTAAGAACACAAGGTTTTTCTAGGAGGTTTTACTTGAAACTCGAAAAAAACTAAGTTGTAGTTGCTTAGGTCTTTCTGTGGAACTTTTATGTTGTATTATGCGCGCTCAGCTTTCGGGCCTCTTCACACAGGTTGGATAAAGGGCTATATAGCTTTCAATTCAGCCCTAATTTGTTAAACGACTTGAATGGATTCTGCATAGTTCTTTCGAATATGATTCAAAATACCTTGCCAACGTTTGAATGTGCTTTGGACGTCCATCGAATAGTGCTGGAATTCAAAATTTAAAGCAACCGAAGCATGGGCGTTCTAGCTTTATTTTATCTCTGGAAATTAACACAAACACAAACACACGAGATTATTCAAGGGTGTTCGCATGAAACTGAAACAGAAGGTTGACATCAGTCCATGCAAAAGGGTTCGAAATCTTCTGTGTACTTGGTGTCATTAGTGTTACCCCCTTAGCTTTTGGCTCGACATTGGCATGGGGTTGTCTCGCCCAAAGATGCCTTAGCCAAATTGAGTTTTACTTGGTGAATCAAATCTTTAGTGCAAATTTGGCTTCCTAAAGGACTTGGACTTGTGTTTTGTTGGGTTATAAAGTGGTTCGGCAAAGGCATAAGTGAAATGCAATGATTATGCCCCAAGTTCAAGTCATTATGACTCATCGGCTAAGAGTAAGTTCATTATTGTCAATAGGTTTTTGCTCACTAATTCTATTATTTGGGTGGGGGTGGGGGTGGGGGGAGATGTGGGGTGTGCTCCACGAAGCGGGTGCAAGGCCAGCTTCCCTAGGAACCCTTAAGCTCAACTACCTAGGCAATACAAAACAACAATCAGATTCCCCCACAAAGCAACCCACAACCTACTGACCATGGCTGAGTCCTCTCTACCACTTCCATATATTTTGATCATGGCAAAAGACAATTGCAACTGTTGACTGAGCTAGCTAGCAATTGCCCACAACTGCCGTGTGCACATGCTAGCATCTCCTCTATGCTGTGCACATGCCAGCAACTGCACAAAACCGGCTTGCATGTCATGCACATGTCAGCAACCGTCTTGAACTGGCATCAATTGTAGTGCACATGCTTCAACTGTTCAGAACCATCTCACATGTTGTGCATATGCCGTCTTTGCGAGCCCACAACACCTGATTTGCCTTGTCTTCATGCCAAGCCATGCCCAGCCCATGGCTTTGTCTTCCAAGCTAGCCTTGTCCCACAATTTAAGTCCATTGGCTAAACTTGCTTGCATGCTTACTTATGCCCAACGTGCACATGCACGAGTTATCTTCCTCAACCTTGCATGGGGCTTCAATCAACCCCCTAGTTGTGCCCAACGTGCCCATGCATGTGTTACCTCCTTCAGCCAAGCATGGGGCTTCAGTCAACCCATTGGTCATGCCTAACGTGCCCATGCATGCGCTGTCTCCCTCAACCATGCATGGGGTTTCTACCAACGATGGGTCCCACCGATTATTGGCCTCGTATCTAGGGTATGGGACTTTAGAATGCTTTACTTCCACCCATGACAAGTATTTGTTGGGATCGTGCCTTGTTTTTGTGTGCCAAGGATTAGGGGCATAGGGTTCCCTAGGGAAGCGGGTTTGGCACCCCCTTCGCGGATCAACCCGCATCTGACGTTTGAACGGTAGATTGCAAAGACAGAGAAACCGTTCGAACGCCATTTACCGTTCGAACGGTATTGACAAACTGCCTGTAGAGTGGTTGACTTTTCACTTTGACTTTGACGCCCAGCTCTATTCTTTTACCCCATCCCCTGCCTTCTCCTTGCCTATATATACCCTTAGTTTGTAGAGCAAGAGGGGGAGGAGGATTTGGCACTCCACATTTAGTAGCCAACACTTCTCATTTGTAGTTCTTCTAATTGTCTTAGTATTATTTCTTTGTTAGAGAGTGGGGAAGTTCAAGTTCCCATTCCTTTTCTTTCCGTTAATGCTTACACTTACATTTGCTTAAGAGTTGTAATTTCTTTATTTACATTTAGTCTTTACATTTATGTCTTTATTTACTTCTAATCTTTATATTTATGCTTTTATATACATGCTTTTAATTATGTCTTGCACTTTCATTATTTGAGCTCCCTTCTTGCTTAGAGGAGTGAAACTCTTCCACTTTTTTAAAGCTTTACCAAAGCCGTGAAGGGTGGAACGTGATTCACTCATTATTTGTTGAAGATTAGCTCCTCGTTACCTATACTTTTGCTTTGTGGAATCCTCTACTTAAGAGGGATGAGCATCACTCACTTTTCTAGCTTTACCAAAGCTATGAAGAGTGAGTAGTTTCTCATTAACTCTTTAGTAAGAGGTGAAGGACATGTATTGATTATCCGGAGGTTATATTATGTTTCGTTCTAATGCTTAACGTTCATATCCACTTGTTTATTGGATGATTGATTGTATCTAGCAAAACTAAGGTACTTTGTATAATCGATAGTTTTTCTATGACACGGATGACTCTTGCATGGAAAGACTCCTCGTTTCAAGGCAAGTACCCCGGCTAGATTTTCATGACTACCCTTTAATCATCCCGATTATCAAATTTCATTTAAAAGGATGAAATATTAAAGCCATAGTTGGATGTCATGAAGAAATACTTGCTTGTTTGTACGCGCGATAACTCTCGGTAGAAATAATTTTTGTAAACTTCTAGTAAGACATCGGAACCATGACCTTAATAGGCCATCTTTATCTTCCGATTGACTCGCCGTTGACACGGGAGTTAGTTGAGTTATCAAGCATAACTATAATAAATCGGATAATTAAATACATGTCCCGATCCTTGAACTAAAGAGTGATTTTATTTCCATTTACCTTGTAAACTTTCTTGAAGAGGATTCAATATTCTTTTCAGGAAATCACCCACATCTCACCATCCCAAAAATCTCAAAGTTATAATCAATTGGTCTCCTTTACTGATTACTTTGAAACACCAATACAACAAGTTCGTTGTGGATTCGACTCCGAACTCAAACCGAATTATTACTACAACTTGACCGCCTGCACTTGGGTGTACACATTTCGAATCAAGTCAAGTTTTTGGCACCGTTGCCGGGGAACTTATTAAAAAAGTATTTTTAAGAAAAAAGGTAAGAAGATCTTTTCTGTGAATAATTGTGAATAACTTTATTTTATTTTTCTTTTCTTTTTTATGTCTGAGAACGCTCCACACTACAAAAATTTGCTGGCAGAATCTTCTGGGTCTGTGAACCAATCTGAACCAAATTCCCCTAGATCAATAGCAGACTCTTGTGAGAGTATAATGACAAACAATGAAAGAAACGGAGACGTTCCTCCGAGGGGTGAAGAAATGCCCAATGTTCAAACTTTGCGGGATTACTTGAATCCCACAAGAAACAGTGTACCCTCATGTTTTGTATTTTCACCAGATGTTCCCCCCTTTACTGTAAAGCCGGGGACAGCACAGCTATTACCTGTTTTTCATGGGTTGGAGACAGAAAATCCATACCTACATATGAAGGATTTCGAAGAAGTGTGTGGAGCATTTCAAGATAATTCTGAACTGGCCAAAATGAAACTTTTCCCTTTCTCTGTAAGGGATAAAGCTAAACAATGGCTAAATTTTTTAAAAGTTTTTTCCATGCCCAATTGGCAGACTTTCCAGAATGAATTTTTTAGAAAGTTTTTTTCCTTACACCGGACTAATACACTCAAAAGACAAATCATAAAATTTTCGGTAAAAGAAGGAGAAACTTTTTATCAAAGTTGGGAGAGATTCAAAGATCTACTCCAAGACTGCCCCCACCACTCTTTTGAAAATTGGACTTTGGTAGGATTTTTCTATGACTCCTTGCCAACTAGACTACGTCAGTTTGTTGAAATGATGACGCAAGGAGAGTTTATGGGTAAAAGTCCAGAGGAGACATTTAATTTCTTTGACACCATATCTGATAGTTCTTAGATGTGGGACTCAACCGCTCCTACCACTGTCGAGTCTAGACTATCCACTTTCCAAGGGAGAAAATATTTCTTAAGAGAAGATGATGACCTGAGAGCAAAAATGTCCACTTTATCTCGAAAGCTTGAAGTTTTAGAGATGAAAAAAATTTAGCAAGTTGAATTGGGCCCGCCCACAGAACAAGTGTGTGGAATTTGTGCATTGACAGGACATCCTACTGGGGAATGTCCTACCATACCTGCATTCAAAGAAGTCTTGTTAGAACAAACAAATGCAATCTCCAATTTCAACAAGCCTTACTCCAACTCGTACTCTGAAACATACAATTCAGGGTGGCGAAACCACCCGAACTTCAGTTGGAGGAACATACAACCAATTCCCATGAAGCAACCACAAAACACACAACCACCATCTCAAAGAGCTCCTGCATATCAACCATACCAACCACCACACAAAAGGAACCTTGAAGATACACTGAACCAGTTCATGCAGACTCAAATGAACTTCAATGCACATTCCACCCAATTTTTCACTGAGTTCAAAGCACAGACCACCCACTCCTTTGAAGATCTTAAAAGCCATATCCAAAGGTTGACCGAATCCATAAGTACACAAGAAAAAGGCAAGTATCTTGCCCAACCAAAACCACCACAAGGCCAATTCCAGGTGGAAAACCCATCAATCATGGATAACCCACAAGGCCAAGCTCAATCTATCACCACAATGAGGAGTGGCAAGGTCATTGATAAAACAATCAGAAATATGTTAATTCCAAGATCAAGACCTGAGACAGCTCGACCCACTGAACCAATTGAGCATGAGCCAGAATCACCAAAACCAAAAGAACCTTCATGTCCGATTCTAGCTCCTTTCCCTCATAGGCTCAAAAAGGCCCAGAAAGTGAACAACAACCCAGAAGTTCATAAGCTGTTCAAGTAAGTAAAAATCAACATTCCACTTCTGGATGCAATCCAACAGGTCTCATCTTATGCCAAGTTTTTAAAAAACTTGTGTACAGTCAAGAGAAACTAGAATGTCCAAAAAAGAGCATTTCTGACAGAACAAGCCAGTGCCGCACTTCAATGTATAAACCCTCCAAAATACAAGGACCCTGGACGTCCAACTGTGCCATGTACCATTGGAGACTTTAAGATAGAACAAGTACGGTTAGATCTTGGGACTAGTGTTAATTTGCTACCTTACTCTGTCTACCAGCAGTTGGGACTGGGAGAACTGAAACCCACTTGTATCACACTCCAGTTGGCAGATAGATCTGTCAGAATCCTGAGGGGCATTGTTGAGGATGTACTTGTCCAAGTGGATAAGTTTATTTTCCCTATTGACTTCATCGTTTTAGATACTCAACCAGTGGTAGATCCAGAAAGCCAAGTTTCCATTATTCTTGGTCGACCCTTCCTAGCAACTTCCAATGCACTAATCAATTGCAGAGATGGAGTGATGAAATTGACCTTTGGGAATAGAATTCTTGAGCTGAACATTTTTAATATTGCTAAGCAATCAGGTGAGAACAAAGAAGTGAATGAAATGTATTTCATTGAGTCATTAATTCATGAACATGTAGAAGAGACCCTTGGTGAACCCTTTGCTAAAACGTGTCTGCCTAAACGAGGCACCTCTGAGTTAGAAAATGATGACTCAAATCCACAAAGATGCCCCACTCATGCTGTTGAGACATGGGCGCCCAAATTCAAGAAACATTCATCAAAAGGCACAAAACCGCTCATCAAGTGATAAGCCGCCAAAGTCTGAATTACAACACATATCCTATGGAAAGACTTGTCACCTACATATGAAAGGGGAACAGAAAAGTGGAGCATATGAGAATGTTAAAATTGCCAAAGTCAGGATAAAATTTTTTCATGACAAAAATATTGTTTGGAAGTCTTTTGAACCTTTTCAGAAAGTCATGTTGTTTAAATCAAGATTCCATTTTTTTCTTGAAAAATTAAAATCAAGGGGGACTGGTCCATACACTGCCAAAAAGGAATTTGATCATAGGGCAATAGAAGTAGAAAACCCATCAAACGGTAATATCTTTACTGTTAATGGCCAGAGGTTGAATTCATTTTTGGAGAATTTTGTTAAAAATGTGGAAATCATTATTTTAATGGAAACCGAATATCCCTCCGAGAATCATGCCTGCCGACACTCAAAAGGATCAGATCAGGCAATAACCCGACCCAAGGAGACCTCATTATGACACCCTACTCCTATTTCCTATCTGTTCCCCACTTGTCTCTGTTGCACCCCAACTCCCATTTTCTATCTTTTCCCCACCTGTCTCTATTGCACCCCCACACCGGCCTATTTCATTTCCCAATCTCCACTTTGTGTCCACTTCACTGTCCTTATTCTTCCTTTTCTCCTCTTTGTTCTTCTTCTTCTCCTTTTTTCTTCGTTTTTATTTTCTATTCTTCTGCAAACCCGAGTGAAACCATGTACCCTGAAAAACAAATCCCTGTTCTCATGATTTACATTGTTGTATTCTATCTTTTTATGAGTATCCTACTGCTATTCGCACTCACACACAGGGCTTACAAGCCCACCTTTGATTCAGATCTACGCAAAGAGGATTAATGGTTCAATTTTGGTTTATAGGTATCAGCTGAAGTACAGGTCTCTACTTTTCAAACTCATTTCAAAGATCTATATTGGTAAAATCGATACATTGGGGACAATGTTCAATTTAGTTTGGGGGGTGTGAAAACTTGCAAGTCACAGTTGGTATTTTGTTCGTATTTTACATTTTGTTTGTATTCTGTTGTTATAGTCGTATCTGTACCGTAAATTTTAAACTTTTTGCTGTTCTGTGTGCTGCTATTTGTTGTTCTGATCATATAATGTACCTTGTATTATAATATGTCTGAGGGTCAGTTTAAATTATTTTTGTGACTGGCAGACGTTAAAGAACTGGATAGTGAGTCTTAAAGCTTAGGAATCATGGATGTTAAACTTTTTTGGTTTAGTCTAGGAGCTCTACGCACTTTTCCATCAGATGTGCATAATGTGATCATGAGAAAAGCAAGACTGGTAGGAAAAAATGAGATCCAAGAACAACAAGCAAAACCTCTCTGTGGTAGAAGCACTTTTGCTAAACGCCGTCGTGCCAAGAGACTTGGTGCCTGTAAACAGTGTGACCGGGTATTTCATGATAAAAGATACAATCAGTGTTCTGAACCAATTTTTGGTCGCGCACTCGATCGATTAGACTTAATAGTGAATGGGCAGAGTAAGGATTATCCTGACACGCCATCCTATTCCGATGCTTTGCTTAACCTGTTTATGCGACAAGAGATTGGAAGAGTCACTGGTAGTTCAAGCTACACTGAAGATGACTCGAATTAAGATTGCGTCCTGATAAGCTGTGGAAAAATTATGTTTTGAGGAATAAAAGCCAATGGTTCGAATTTTGGTAAATAATGTGCAATTCTTTTTTATGTTTGTACATATTTTTCTATTTTTTTGAAAATATGGGCCGAGTAAGGAATGTCCCAAAATACCAACCTTAAGCGTGGGTGGGGATTTACCCTGAGACGCCATACATTTTTGTTTTGAATTTGTGATGTTTAACCTTCTCTGAGCATATGTAGTATAGTAGAGAAACCGTTCGAATGCCATTTACTATTCGAACGCATAATGCTTGCAGTACTTTGTGACTGATGACCTCTCTGATGGAAACACTATTGAAAACACAAAGTACTGGGAGCAACACATTTTACTTTTTGATTCACCGTTCGAACGATAGTTCCGTTCGAACAGTTGCTGCTCGCAGTACTTTGTGACTGATGACCTCTCTGATGGAAACATTGTTGAAAACACAAAGTACTGAGAGCTAGCACCGTTTGAATGTCCCTTAAACGGTCAAACGACAGTTTAAATTCTTCACCTCACATTCGAACGTTTCCATCGTTTGAACGGTGCGACGCGAACTATAAAAACCTGATCGTCTTTTTTATTTCAGAAAGTCCCAAATCTCTCTGAAACTCTCAAAACCCTAGAGCCACCCTTCACCCCACAAACCTCATTCTACCTTCAGACCCCAAGAAAACCTAAAATTGATCCTCCATAACACTTTCCCACACCAAAATCATAAACCCCAGACATCAAAATCCAAAGTTTTAGACCCTCTTACAGGATGCCACCGTTCGAACGCCATGCCTCAGATGAAGATTCCTGCTTAACGTAAGCCACCAGTGAACCAAGAACCCGACTAGGTTTAGGAAGTAATCCAAGACGAACAAGGCAGGGAGAAGAGAAAGAGGTACGATCGTACCAGGTTCCCAAACGCTATGAAAGCACAAAGGTACGAACATTTCTTTAGAAATCAATCGGTGGTGTGTGAGAGAGACATTGTAGTCTCTGATTTTGCTGAGTTGGGCCTACTGGAGGATATGGAGAGAAGAGAATAGGTGTTACATTTGAGTAATAGAGGAAAAGCCGTTGTTGATTTAGTGCAGAAGTTTTACTCTAACGCCGAAATCATCAATGGCTCTATACGGACCTATGTACGGGAAAACCACATCGATGTGGATGAGGCGTATCTCAAGGAGATTAGACCCGAATTGCCTCGAGTGGAAAATCCCATTTACCCCCTAAAGAAAAATGTAGAGCTGGATAGGGTACGAAGGGAGTTGACTGGGGATGGGGACTTTTCATGGGGAGGGAGAAATTTTTTGAAACAAGGAGAATTGACTAACAAATATAGAATGCTCAATTTAATTGAGGTCTCCAATTTAGCCCTTCTCAAAAGAAAAAATGAGATTTTGCCAGAAATGGCTCGCCTTCTCTATGCTATAGGGAGAGGACATAGCATTGACCTCCCTTCTCTCATCCTAACTAAAATCAAAAAAGGATGTAATGTGAAGAAAAGTGCATTGTCATTTGGCACTTTGGTGACAAAAATTTGTCTGAAAAATGGAGTGTGGGAGAGGCCCGAAATGGAGATACAGTTGCCAATGGAGAAACTTGACAAGGGCTCATTCAAGAGAAGCAAGGGGCACAACTATCCCTCGGCAAGAAGGTAAGAAAGGCCACCAGCCTAAGGAGGGGATGAAGTACAAGAAGAGCTTGACCGAGAGGAAGAGAGGGAGTTAGAGAGAGATGGAGGAGGAGAGAGCACAACCTGATCAGGCAGGACCTAGCTCTAGTACTCGGAGGTCCCTTAGGGATGTGATGACGGGGATTGAGAGCAATCAAGCTGAGATTCTCCGATAGCAAGCAGAGATCTTCAAACAACATGAGGAGATTCTTAGCTATCTTAGGACTGGAGCTAGAGGAGATTGAGAGGAGATTGTTTTTGTGGATTGTCTTTTGTGTGTTTAGTTTGTTTGGGTGTTTTGATAGATATTTTTAAAAGTTTTGTGTGGTTATGTTGTTTTTGTTGCTTCTTTTGGATTGAATCATTGATGATTGATGTACCAAATGATCATATTTTGTTAATGGAATGATTCAGTTTATCAATTTTTATCTGGTTAAAAGCTTTTGTAAAATTGGCATTTTAGCAATTCTTGTTGATAAAAACACATGTGGATTTTGAGATTGCTTGTTTAAGTAACTAATCACATGATTCGTTTGACACATATCTTGGCAATCTTGACCTCAGATCACAACTCTGTTAACTGATATTATTTCTATGCTTACATTATCAAATGAAGATAAGTATTTGTTGTTCTCAAAGTACACAGTGATCAAACTCGAAAATGGAATCGGTATATAACCAACATTCCCTGGAAAACTTGACATGATCAGTGGAGACTACAAAGGATACCACGGTAAGTTTTGAACCTTGCGATGCTTCAGAGAGAACATCAACATTTACTCAAGAAAGGCTTTCTTTCATTGCCTATCTTTCAATAATCTCATTAATTTTGTTTTGATTGATACAACTAATGTGATCTATTGACATATCCTGCAATAAATACAGGAAAGATGACACATGCGTATGCACATACTTGAAAAAAGATCTTAGGTCATCTTTGGATCAAATTTGAGCCTCAGCCAATCCTTTCACAAAAGTATGACCCTAATCAACCATGATTGAGCCTTCAAAGTATAAATTCTTTTCCAAAAAAGCCCATATGATGACCAATCCACAAGAAAAAATAATTGACCTACCTTGCTATCTAATTTTTTACACCCTCGTATAAATCTGAATGATACAAGAAAAGTAAGGAAACTAGAAAAGATACTGGAGGCTACGGGTCCATGAAAAGAAAAACGGTGAAAAATGACTGAAAAAGGAAAAAAGAGGAAGAAAAATAGGGAATTGCCAAGGAAGTGAAAAATGGGAAAAATGAAAGAAAGAAATCCAATTCCCAAAAGAAATGTCGAAAAGCCAACTAGAGGTGTGCTAAAATGCATAAAAGAGATAGCAATCTTGAAACTCATTTGACGTCATTTCATTAGCCACTGACCTCTAGCCACATCACAACCTATGAAAGCCCTAATTGATCTCAAGTCTGATGCATATGCACGTTGTTAATCACAAGTTGGGGTATGTTATATAGCATTTTGTTATTTGCATCAATATTCTTCTATGAGGTTATGCCAAGAACATGATGAGTCTATTTGCAATAAAGTTTCACTCTTTTACTAAATTATGCATGCAATTTCTGATTGATCATCTTTTGATTACATGCTCAGTGAGAAACAAGTCACCACAGTCAAAGTGAATTTTTTGCTGAGAGCATCCCTATGAGAGATTTGGGAAGTCAAAACTATCCATGAAGGGTGATTAAAGTGGAATGTTTGTTATACACCAATTCTTGTTTCTAGAATGATCATCATACTATAAAGAAAATTTTAAATGTTAATGTGTCAAATGCTAATTTTTGCATAGGGATAGTACCAATGGTGAAAAGCGTGTGGACCTTAAAGTCAAAATTAAGGGATGGGTATCTCAATGACCATGATAATAATTTACTTTAATCAGCACTCTCACATTTATATTTGTTTGACCGAAGTTTGTGGGTAGCTTCACTGAAAACCCTCACGAGACAACACTCGTCCTCTAGGGTAAACCTAGAGGTTTAACGGCTTGTTGCATAAGCTAAATGCAACCGGATAACCTACGAAAAAGTGTTAGAAATAGATTTACATTTAATTAATTGTTGTATTACTAGGGACTAGCATTATCTAAGTTGGGGGGGTGTGATTAATACTCAAATATAGCATATTATTATGCCCCGTTTTGGACTAACTGTGCTTTGGTGGAGTTTAAGTAATGACATTTTAGGTCTTAAAGTGAACAAGGGTTCAAAGGCACCAAAAAGTACCTTAGAAGGCAATCACAACATTTTAAGGAGCAAATTGTAAAGCTTGGAACAAGGAAGCAACGTTCGAACGGTCATGAGAAACCAGGCCAGATATTATGATCTGTGTTGCAGGCAATAACCAAGGCCCTGGAGATTCAAGTACTATGTTCGAACGGTCATGAACGTTCGAACGTCCACTGGAGCAAGGACAAGATCAGATTGACTAAAGACATGGCGTGTGGCAGACTTGCAGTCAGAAGGCCCAGGCACTTGAGCACCACGTTCGAATGGCAACCACCGTTCGAACGCACCTGGAATTGTTGGGAAGACCAGTCAAGATTCTGCAAGGACCTGGAGGAAGATTTTTACAGAGAACCACGTGTCTTCTGACATAACTGGCAGACACTGATTCCATCTGACGTTTGAACAGTACAGAGCAAAGACAGAGAAACCGTTCGAACGCCATTTACCATTCGAACGGTATTGACAGACTGCCTGCAGAGTGGTTGGCTTTTCACTTTGACTTTGACTCCCAACTCTATTCTTTTACCCCATCCCCTGTCTTCTCCTTGCCTATATACACCCTTAGTTTGTATAGCAAGAGGGGGAGGAGGATTTGGCACTCCACATTTAGTAGCCAACACTTCTTATTTGTAGTTCTTCTAATTGTCTTAGTATTATTTCTTTGTTAGAGAGTGGAAAAGTTCAAGTTCCCATTCCTTTTCTTTCCGTTAATGCTTACACTTACATTTGCTTAAGAGTTGTAATTCCTTTATTTACATTTAGTCTGTACATTTATGTCTTTATTTACTTCTAGTCTTTACATTTATGCTTTTACATACATGCTTTTAATTATGTCTTGCACTTTCATTATTTGAGCTCACTTCTTGCTTAGAGGAGTGAAATTCTTCCACTTTTCTAAAGCTTTACCAAAGCCGTGAAGGGTGGAACGTGATTCACTCATTATTTGTTGAAGATTATCTTCTCATTACCTATACTTTTGCTTTGTGGAGTCCTCTACTTAGAGGGATGAGCATCACTCACTTTTCTAGCTTTACTAAAGCTATGAAGAGTGAATAGTTTCTCATTCACTCTTTAGTAAGAGGTGAAGGACATGTATTGATTATCCGGAGGTTATATTATATTTCGTTCTAATGCTTAACGTTCATATCCCCTTGTTTATTGGATGATTGATTGCATCTAGCAAAGCTAAGGTATTTTGTATAATCGATAGTCTTTCTATGTCACGGATGACTCTTGCATGAAAGGACTCCTCGTTTCAAGGCAAGTACCCCGACTAGATTTTTATGACTACCCTTTAATCATCCCTATTATCAAACTTCATTTAAAAGGATGAAATATTAAAGCCATGGTTAGATTTCATGAAGAAATACTTGCTTGTTTATATGCGCGATAACTCTCGGTACAAATAATTCTTGTAAACTTCTAGTAAGACATCGGAACCATGACCTTAATAGGCCATCTTTATCTTCCGATTGACTCGCCGTTGAAACGGGAGTTAGTTGAGTTATCAAGCATAACTATAATAAATTGGATAATTAAATACATGTCCCGATCCTTGAACTAAAGAGTGATTTTATTTCCATTTACCTTGTAAAATTTCTTGAAGAGGATTCAATATTCTTTTCAGGAAATCACCCACATCTCACCATCACAAAAATCTCAAAGTTACAATCAATTGGTCTACTTTGCTGATTACTTTGAAACACCAATACAACAAGTTCCCTGTGGATTCGACTCCAGACTCAAACCGGATTATTACTACAACTTGACCGCCTACACTTGGCTGTACACATTTCGGATCAAGTCAGTGAACAGAAACCTATTGACATACTCTGAGCCGAGGAGTCATAATGACTTGAGTTTGGGGCATAGTCGTTGCATGCCACTTAAGCCTTTGTCGAACCACTTTGTAACCCAATAAAACAGAAGTCCAAGTCCTTTAGGAAGGCAACTTTTCACTAAAGGTTTGTTGCACCAAGAAAAACCCAATTTGGCTAGGACGTGGGCGCTTTTGGGCAGCCCCATGCCAATGCTGAGCCAAAAGCCAAGGGGGTAACAAACCACCCACATCAAAAGAGGTTGACGTCTTTGCCGAGAGGTTGTCCTGATTTTTCTTGTTCTGATCAGGATCAGCAAACTTCTTCCTTCGATAGGCAGCCATGGCCAAGCTGTCCTTTGTCTCGTTAAGCAATCCTTACTTGAAATGATCAACCCTGTATGCAGCAAGACATCCATCTCTAGTCCTTTGTTTCACTACTCCTCTATAAGTAAGTGACTACTACTGTCCTGCGGCAAACATCTGATAAGGGACATGGGCTGAAAGCTTTGCTCCATGATCAAGCTCGTTTTTGTGATCAACTCCACATTCAGGCATAAGGGTCTTGAGGAGTTTTGGCACCATAATCTCAACATATTCCTTCAAAATTTCCATCAACAAACCAGACATTTCTACCTTCTCATAAGGTTTATTCTCCAACAAGGTTGAGAGATCTGTCATCTCGCCTTCTTGTAACCCAGAATCCACTTGCATAGCGGACATCATCTCCACTTTTCGCTTGCCATTTTTTTTTCCGTTGGTTTTCCACCTTTAAGGCATAAAACATACTGTTCCATCATCTGGGATCAACATCCCATTTAAATGTGGCATTAGCTCCACCTTGTCCTTTACGAAGAACTCATTCCTAAGGATGACATCAAAGTCGTCCAAGGGTATAGCTATTATGCTCACCCAACCTTCCCATAGATCCACTTTTAGGCTTGTCTCTGCATTGCCATGCACTGGAATTGTTCCTGAATTGGCAGCCTTGAGCTTACTAGAGTTCTCTTCCAATTATAGGCCAAATATTCCCACCTCAGGTGCCCATCATAACTAGAACTTCTTTCTCGTTCACCTAAGCTTGAACAAACATAAGGCCTTTACGAGGTTACTGAATCTTTCCCATATAGATTGCGTTCAACAATTGCATAAGATTAACTCGAGTGGGGTATTCATCTTCGCTGTTATCTTCACTTTTAGCGACAAGGGCAGTCAACTTCTACTTGGGGCAATCTCTGGCACAATAAGGGTTAACCAGAATCGAAGCTCTTTTTTTTCTGGTTGTTGTCTGGCTTTTTAGAGTCACTTCCATTCATCTTTTTCTACCAATCCGCCTCCTCTATGTCTTTGGAAATGCTAGACTGATCTTTCTTGCTACCACCATCCATTTTTTTCTTTTCAAAAGGGCCTTAAATGCTACCCATTATGAAGTCAACCAGGCCATTCGCAGCAGCGATGACAGTGGGCAAAAACAAGAACAAATATTAAGTAGAGAAACATGGTAGTGAAATCAAACATGGACTTGTATTAATGTAAGGGAAGTTTAAACTACAAAAAAAAGATATTCATTTTCAAAATGTAAAGCTTGAAAGGAACAAAGCCCAAATGTAGAAAAGAACCACAAGAAACTTAGCCAAACTTAATTACAACTTTGATTAAAAGAGACTAGAGTGCAAAGAGGGAAAAATTACATGTAAAATGGAGCTTACTACAATAAAAATGGTGAAGAAAAATGTAAAACCTAACTTTTTCTCTACAACTTCATCTTTTTCCTTGGGCCTTCTCTCACTCAAAACTTGATAATCTCAAAATGCATGTAGGAAGCGTCTAATTTCGTCCATCCCTCTCTCTTGTCATGAGTGGCTGACTTGGATTGCTTGGAGAGAGGTTATCTACAAAAACTTCCAAAATTAGTCAAAGCATGGTCCCCTTTCCTCTTCCTAACCACTCCCTCTTTCCTCATTGGCCCACCCACTCCTTCATGCTTATTGTTTGAGTGCAGAGGTTAAGTGGTCATGATGGAGTGTTGGAAAGGTCAAAGCATGGATTAGATATCAAAAGGTGGGTCCTCCTAGTTGGTGGAGTCATTTGAAAGAGGATCTGAACTTTTTGGATTGTTGGTACCTGGTGGCGTGGTACTAGTACCTTGACATTTCCTCCTTGTTGCATGAGCAGACAAGTGAGAGGTATCCATCCCTAAGGCATGGAGGTACCGGTAGTTGAATTCCAGTAGGTTTTGGTACCGGTACCTAGCGAAGAGGTATCGGTATCTTCTTCATTTCCTCCATTTCAGCAGGTTGAAGTCCAAGTACCAGGTACTGGTAACTCTTCTTCCAATTTTGAGATTTTTAGTTCTTTGAGCTTCTGTCTTGGGTTCCTTTCTTTTCCATTGTCCCCAATCACTTTAGGAGGTGCTTTATGCTTGCTATTTTCATCCTATCACCCGCACCATTCTCCATTAATCATTGATTTAAATCCATTTTTCTAAAAATTTACTACAAAAATAAGTTAAAATAGATGCAATGAAGATGTTTAATGTCCAGTGTTCCATACTCATCACACCCCCCAATTTGAGCTTTGCTAGTTCCTAGCAAATCTTATTCCAAAAATATGTACCATGCATGTATAACAATTTCATTCATGTTAATCGGTTCATAGACCAAACAACATACTCAAATCACAGTACACTTATGAACTTGGGGCACCATTTAAGAAAAAAGTGATGTTCTTTCATTCATAATCTTACACAAGGAGTACAAAGAACCCAAAACAAAATAACCTACTTTC
Organism: Ilex asprella; assembly: GCA_023539305.1. Lineage (NCBI taxonomy): Eukaryota > Viridiplantae > Streptophyta > Magnoliopsida > Aquifoliales > Aquifoliaceae > Ilex > Ilex asprella. The sequence goes on along the minus strand of CM042184.1, from coordinate 29,270,647 downwards.
CTAGGGACTCTTCTACCAGGTTGATAACTCCTAGACTACTATCCCATTATATACAACCGACCAAAAACAACACAAAAACACAACTTGTCTCTCTAGAAACCTCCTACTCCTCATCCTTCTTGTCATCATCCTCATCTTCCCCTTCGTCGTCATCATCATCGTCATCCTCCTCGTCCTCAGAGTATGAGACCTCTACAATAGTCGAGCTGGCCGGGGCAGACGTCCGGATGTCAGAACTAGTCCCCGGAGCTGATGATGAAAAATTTGGTGCGATGGCCGATAGTGGTGCCACCTTAGGGAGAGGTTCTCCAGGGAATGTCCTCTCAAAGATGCTAATGATCATTAGCTTCAGTAGCTGTATAGTCCTCGCGAAATCGTCCAACCTCCCCTCTATCCCAGCCAGATGCTCAGAAATCGTCAGAGGCGGGGCGGCAGTAGATAGCCCAACCGTGAATGGTTCAGCTGTAGATGGCTCGGCCTGAGATGGCCTAGCCCTTTCCTCCCTCTGCCCGGGCCCTCTAGTCATATATGTCCTCTTCTTGTTGCTCAGCTTGCCTAGGGCCAAACTCAGGCAAAAGTGTCTGTAACGCCCTAAAATTCACCTTGGACAACATTACTATTTAAACCATTCATGTCATGAGAGCAACTAATAAAATTCATAAATACAGAAAGTTTCATTCATCATACATAGAGTCTAAATTATCATCCAAAAGAATATGCCAAACTATGACAATTACATCTTAAAATCAAGTATCGTTTTGTAGTGGAATAAACATAATATCTTTCTAACAATGTCTAAAAATGTATCTTTTAGTATATGACCTAAAGAGAGCCACTCTAAACCATCCCCTCGGGATCCACGCTTCCATCCCCTTGCGCTCCCCAAGCTACCTTCTCATCTACTCCCAGATCTTCCTCTAAGCCGAAATCTAAAAATAAATATTGTTTGTAGAGGGTGAGCACTAAGCTCTGTAGCAACATCCTCCCAAGCTCGAACAAGGTTTGGAAAAACATGTAAACAGGGTGGTCTCACCTTTCAAAATATCATATATAACTTTTGAAAGAAAACAGTGACATTTAAACAAATTTTCAGTTAACGCAATAACAATCTATTAAATGAAGAGTACAACTAATAAGCCATTTTCAATGACACACCATTTCTCGTAAATTTTGGTGGAATCCCATACTTCCAATAATTTCTTGTAGAAACCAAGTACCATTGGCCACAATCAACCAATTTCAACAATGAACTGTAACCCATAATTTGTATAAATATATCTTAGGTATTATGTAAGATCTCGCATGAATACACACATTGAGAGTATCCTGCCCCCCCACACGCATCCTCACAAGGATATCAAATTTAGGAAGAACGTGTACCATCACAATGACAGTGACGAAATCCAATCCAAGAATAGTATACTAACCCCCCACCACGGTACCTGTGAGTGAATAGTGGTCTGGTCCTCGCAAGGCACCAACCCCACTACGAGTGATTGGGAATGTTTAAACCCGCACGGAGTAAGAAACACATCTATCCCACTCTACGATATCCGGTCAACTGTCATCCATGTTCATCCAAACATCCATACAAGAGAAACAATACCAACTAATTTATCAAATCACAAGTACTTCACAATTTCATAGGTATTTTTCAAGTATAACCTCTTAAGAACAATAAGCAAGAGATCATCAAAAGATATAGTTTTATGGTTCCAATAAACACTAGAGTTTTTGACAGCAAGAATAATTGAATATCAAGTAGAGAAATCAAGAACAATTGATTTATCAGTAGAGAGATCAAGAACAATGATTACCGAGTAGAGAAATCAAGAATAAATGATTTATCAACTAGAGAGATCAAGAACAATGAATATAAAGTCTTGAAATCAAACACAAATCAATATCAAGTTTATGAATCAAGAACAACAAGAAGAAAAATCCACGCTTCTTGAAAAACTAGTGTTTGGATGTCAAGAACAAATGTTTAATGGATGTCAAGATATAACTTTCATCTAACATGGTAAGATTTGCAAGAACAATCAAGAAACAAGGATTAAATAACAAATATTTATGATTAAGATTCAAAACATGTATATATATAAGCCTAAGTATCAATGAACAATAGTGGAAGAAATCCTCCACCTTCTTCTTCCTTAGAATTCTTGAAGAACTTGAGGTTTTGATTCACTTCAAGATGAGAATTCCCTTTGATCTTGTGTTTTCCCCCTTTCTTTCTTGTTTCTCAAGTCTTTCTAGGGTTGTAAATGGTGTTTGGAGGCTGAAGGAGGTGGCCTTATGTATTTATAGAGGAAGAAAATATCTCAGTCGACCTAAATCTGATGTTCTGATTCGTCGATCACGTTCGAACGTCATTTAACGTTCGAACGTTACTATTGCAAATTGTTGTTTTACGTTCAAACGTTCTTTGGCTTTCGAATGTTGGTTACTCTCAGTAATTTTTCATTTCCATCAGACAACCTCCCAGTACTTTTGTTTTTCCATCAGACAGAGTACTGGAACGAACAGTCGTTCGAACGGACTTTCACGTTTGAACGTTCGTCGTTCGAACGTACTTTCATGTTCGAACGTCATCTCAGTTTCTACTGTAACTTCCAATGGAGTTTTGACCTATTTAGAGGTCGATTTGAAATTTTTTGGAAATACTCTTTTGTAGCCCTAGAAGTCTACTATCTACTGTTAAAATTTCAAATCTAATGGACCTCAAAATAAAAAGTTATGATCAAACATTGGGGCAGTATCAAAACTCCCTCCCATTCAGATTCTCCCTAATTGTGCTTTCACTCTAGAATACTTCCAACTTCTACCACATACCTTATTACCTCAACTAGCATAAATATTTCTAATCTTACAATTCACATAATTCATACATACATCATTATAAATATTAGCAGTTCAATAGCATAATTACGTTACTACATAACGGTAAGAATATGGGGGTTTACAGTGTCACGTCGATAGGGATGGCATTGATCTTGTTCCGACGATAGATCTTGGTGACAATGTGGGCGTACGACAGGTTCGCCCTTAGCTACATGGCTTGGGCGTAATCCTTCATCACTTCACAAATCGTCAGAGTAATGTCCATTTTGGTGCCGGCCATGAACTCATAGAGGAGGGATATTTTCTCCTTCCCTAGTTTTTTCTCTGCACCTCGAGGTAAGACATTGTAGTGGAGGACTTTATTCATCACTCTGTAAGTATGCTTAAGTCCCCTGACTTGGATTTTCCTATTGAACTACGCAAGATCCTCATGCATAAGACTCACATACTCCTGGAGTGATTTTCTCCCTCGGGTGTTATAGGGAAAGACAATGGTGTTGGCAGGGGCCCTCTGATACTGCAATGCCTCGGCAATGACTGTTGGAGTGACCTCAATCACCTTTCCCCTCACATTTGTTTTCAATAGTGTAAATCCTCATCCACCACCCTAGCCTCTGATAAAATTCCCGACAATTGGGAAGCACGAACCCATTCATTGCTTGAAACCACAAGTGTAATCCATGGCCCTCAATGCCCTTGACAACGTCATCTTGTGGCTTGAGGGTGGGCCTATCCACTTGATGCTCACACATCACATTCTTAATCCCAATGCTCTTTGTGTGAGGGTCATTTTTTTTCTTTCTTTGTTCCCCATAACTAGGGGCAGTCTTTTCCATTCTCTTATGGGACCCAATGCCCGTTTGTTTCGTGGTAAAGGGGCTTGCTTGTTTGGTACAAACCATCAAAACCAAAAATGCTCCACGGGAAAAAATTGGAAAACCCATCCCCAAAATAACTCAAAAATCCCAAAAGATTGAGTGGGAGACTTACCCACTCTTGCCATTGTTGATGAATTCAAGCTTTGAATGAGAATCATGAGATTTTGATGGAGGACCTCAACTTTGGATGGATTTGGGGTTATGGAGAGGAGAGGGTTTTTGAGAAGAGAAAATTGATGGAAATGAAGAAAAATTTAGAGAAATCTAACCTTGCGTGAAGAAGGGAATGATGATGATGGATGCCCAAGGGTTCTTTGAGAGCTTGGAGGGCTTTGATAGAGAGGAGAGGGTTTTCGAGAGGGAGAGGAATGATAGAAATGAGAAGACTTTCCAACAAAACCCCTTTACAAACCCTTATTTTTTCAATTTTGGGCACGAGGTATCAGTAACTCGCCAAGCTGGTACCGGTACCTACCCCTTATGTCCAAAAGGTACAGGTAGCTCGTCAATCTGGTACAAGTACCTTTCTGTTCTAGTCTTCTCTTCTGGTTGTTCTATGTTAGAGGTACCGGTAGTTTGAAGTCTGGTACAGGTACTTGACTCAATTTTTGAAAAAAAAATCCTTTGTTTCTCATTCTCACTTCCACTCCCCTTTTCCAAGTTTATTCAACTCTAATAACAACCTATCTCCTAACTCAACTACCCAAAGACATAACCCATTGATTCTCACTTTTTAGTGTTTTTGAATTATATTATATTATACACCAAAGTATAAGTGGTCAAATTATAGTTTTTTTTCAGTTTTAAGTCCAAGTATCGATTGCACGAAGAGTTTTAAGTAATTTAGATAATAAAATAAATTAAAACTGTAAAGTTATTGTTTGAAGTAGTGTATAGTCTGATAGCTTGTGATGTGAGCATTGATTGATAAGTAGTTTAACTGAATAAAGTAAATGCGATGACAATTAAACAAAGTGCAGTGGTAAGCTTGTAAAAGATAATAATATAAAAGATACCCTTCAATTTAAGGATCTCATATGTTTTATATTGGTTAAATACTGGAAATGCTACCTTACAACAATTAACTCCCATTTTACTGGCAAGTTAACTTGTAGGTCTGATGTATATAAACCATCATACAACAACTTCTCAGGTTAGCTGGTGATATCCATGTCAATTGATTAATCCAAGCAAACCAGAATGACAAGCCATTCATGAGGAATACTTGAATTATCCAATTGATCTCATGATAGCAAGTGCGTACATAATAAACCATAACACAACAACTTCTTAGGCTAGCTGGTGGTATTAAGTCATAACACAACAACTTCTTAGGTTAGCTGGTTATAAAAGTGCTAATTGACTAATCCAAGTGAATCAGAAGAACAAGACATTCATGAGGAATACTTGAATTACTCAATAAGTCATCTGTGATATATATAAACCAATTAAACATCCTCAGCGTTCCGATGGAGGACAATCCATACCAGTAGGAACACCGTGGTTGTTAGGCTGACAATATAGTTATCTATAGTAATTAAACAACCCTAATAATCCAGAAGGACAAGCCATTCATGAGGATCATTTAGGTTTTGTACCATGCATCAGTAGAACATCCTTGGCGTTCTGGTGGAGGACAAGCCATACCGGTAGGAACATCGTGGTTGTTTAACTGGCAGGTTGATGATGCATCGATGACATAATTTCAAGCACAATACCGAAATTACGTACGTTACTGTATCATGCAAGAAGTGCATAATAATACATATGTAGATAAATATATGAATAAAATATTGTATTTTCATAATCTAACCAATATTATACATATATTTACCCTTCATTGAAGGGTATAAACGACTACTCACGCCCCATTGCTATTGACAAGCAAGGAGTGTGGGTATTCGTCACTACAACTGAAAGTAAACGATAAACTTTAAAACTTCTTTCACAAGGAACAACTGAAACACAACCACATTTATCATTAATTAAAACAACAAAATGGCGATAGTTCAATTATCCGAATAGAAAGATACTACAGAAATGTAGAAAGACAAAGTATCGGTTATAGCGTAGGATAGACTGACTTTGTCTTTTCTTTCTTTCTTTTTTTTCTCTCTTTGGAGCTTTGGTGGCCGGCTGGTCTTGGAGTGGAATGTCAAGAATAATGAACAAGCACCCCTATTTATAGGCACAAGGGAGACAAACGACCAAGGTGGCCAATCGGACACCCACTCCATGGTCCGGACTGTGAAGCCTTGTAGTAATTTCCACGTGTGATTTTCTTGAGCTGCCATATGTCGGCAGTTCGGACACCCACACCACCGTCCGGATTGTGGAGCCTTGCAGTAATGCTGACTCAGCTGCCACTTGTCGTGTACTGGAGCTAGCATGGTTATATTTGCATTTTAGTCCTTTGTATTTTCCAAGCTTTGCAAAATTGCTTCGTATTCTCTAGTATTTGTGTATTAAACCTTGAAATTCAAACATAAAGTATTTAAAACTTTAATTTACGCACAAATCCTATTTTATAATATTTAATTATTTTATTGTACAAAATTGATTACTGTATCATTAAAGTTTACACACTAATTAGGGTTAATCACCGATGCTACTGAATCACGCTGTATGACTATGCCCAAATTCATTTATGAAATTGCGATGTGATTTGAGTCTTGATGTGTTCTAAACACATGTTATGGAACTCTAAATTAAACGAAATGAATGCCCATCAAGTAAAGCACAAAATAAAGTAAAAGGTATTCCAAATTCTTCCCCATATCTAAAATTTGAGGCAAATTCCCTTATCTTACTTGTTCTGGGTTATAAAAAACTGTCATGTCCCGAATTTCCACAAACCCGGAGAGTGCATGACATGGTAGAAGAAAAGTAAATAAAAGGCCATTATGTTGGATAAATTAATTTTTCATTCATTTCTCACGTTTTTCCATTTTTTTTCCAAAGTTTTTCAATCTACTTTCCTTCCATTTTTTTAGCCTATTTCTTCAAGATTTCTAAACCTCCCTTTTGACATCAACCCCACCTATTTAAAAGGTGTTTTACACACTTAACAAGTCTTTTAATTTTTCATTAAATTTCAACATAACCTCCTTTGTTTTTCAAGCCTTTTCCCACCTAATATTTACAATACTTCATACGTATAAGTATATCACAACCCACCCTCACTCGGTGACCATAATCCATATAACTTAAACATACATCCCTTGTTTTCAACATACACATCTATTTGTCTCAATATACACATATGATACTCATTAAATAAAGATATCCTACATATTAATCGGGTTTATGCTCTTATACTTTAAAATGACACAAGACCTATAATTCACTACTTTTTCAAACTGAAATACAAGTCATTTGGGCTTGCACATACATAAAAAATATGCCCTAAGGGCCAAATGTTCATTCAAATCCCTTTCCTCTCCTTCCTTTAAGACTTCCTCAAGTCTCAAGTACCGGGAGTCTCATATGTAATATGATATCCCACGAATGGGTCAGCTTAACTGCTGGTATGACAAAATGCTAATGCTAGGAACAAATTTAAGGCGTGACATGTGCAAGTGTATATTTTAAAAGCTACAACCCCGTAATCCCTCAATACTATGCAATGTCAATATGCATGACACACACATGCAACTCTATGCCACCCATGTCTTGCATCACGGTCCGCCCTCGTCACCCCGCGAGTATTGTCATTGGCCAGATTTTGGGTTTTTCACGTCAGGATCTACAATCTCACAATGCATAGCAGCAAGTACTCAACCCACGCCATGTTTCCAGGGATTCAGGTTTGTCAAGATGTCTTGATTTTTTTCAATGTAAATTCTATGGAACATTTCATCAACCTATGTCGTATAACTTAAAATATGCCTCATTCATAAAGTAAAACATAACTTCAAATTCATAACACTTTGTCTATATGACTGTGATGCACAACTCAATGAATTAAACATATGATCAAGCTTCATGTTTATTACTTTCACAATTTCTCAAAGAAAATACAAATACACAAACGACTAACTCATGAAATAAATCATAACTCTCAAACCACAAGAGTTTCTCTACATGAACATAAGCTAGAATATAATAATCCAACACATATGCAAGGTACACCTTTATCATATTAACAAACTGTCAAGAAACTCAAAGAACACAAAAGTACCTAAACTATTAACTCTAAGTTTTCAAAGCAACTACCACCTAAGTGATTTTCTAACATCAAGTAAACACTTAAATCATTTAATCAACACATAGAAAGGCAAGGAAACTTAAATCTATTCCTAACTTAGCAAAATATCATACCTAAAATAGTTTTTCTCAAACCGAGGGAGTTTTGTTTGTTGTGCAGCCGAATGGATCAGTGAGAATATAGTCCTTGTTGAGAAGAACAACTTTTTAAATGGAAGTCTTGCAAGAACCTTGGCCTAGGAGTGTGTTTTGGTGGCTTGAAGTTTGAAAATCCTAGTGTTTTTCTTCACTTTCTCTTCATGAACGTGTTATGCTCTTTCTCCAGACCAAAAAATGATATTTTTACACTAAGGGGGTTATATTTATAGTGAAGGGGCAAAGGTGCAAAATGACCCTTTAGCCCTTATGAATTCGGGACCCCGTTATACTACAACCCGTCCCGAAACGCTTTAATTCAATATTTTTATTTAACCAAAGTTCTGAAGATTATTTTAAATGAAAATTTTAAAAAAAAATAGATTTTCGCTTGTGGCCGGGTTTGGCCAGTTCCACCCGGGATGCCTTTTTGGTCCAATTTTTGAAACTATTTTTGTTTAGGTTTAAATTCACACAATAGGTGTATTTTAACATTCTAAGCATGTTTCTCTTCTATGACATACTCAAAATATGCTCCTACACATTATTTATGCCTAAATGATGCATATGTAGTGCCCTACTGGCAAATGAGGCATGAATAGTGTCCTACCAGCAAAACGAAAAATTTATCCTCATTTTTTAGATCTCTACAAAAATAACTTTCTCCAAACACTCGAATTGATCACACATGAATTTCATCATAGCTTTAAATGCTACCTAAAGTATACACATACACATTTCCTTTCAAAACTAGTGTGTGAAATGAATATGCAATAAACCTTTACTAAACAGAATCTACATTTATTTGGCTATCCAAATTTAGCTTTGATGTAATTCTCACCAAGGGTTTCTCTACAAAATAAATAACTCAATGATTATCTTGACATTCTCTCAATGTGCATATGTGAGATGAAATTTTGTGCACAAACCAAAATATACTCACATATGATCCAAAAATGATGTGCATGTATAACAATTGAAATGACCTTGACATAATCTCATGAATGGAATGTTAGGGTAATACATAGCAAAACCAATATTTCTTTTTATTTAATGTGTGCTCTCGCCATGCTTTCTCCAAATCATTTAGGACTTTCATGCATTGTAATGAGGCCTTAGGGTGATATTTAGGTTGAATTAAGTGAAAGGTAGAGATAAAAAAAAAGGGTTATTTCGAGGACATGACATTTATTATCAAAAATCTCTTCTTTTTTTTGTGAAATTTTTATCTTTGCACCTTCACTTCTACTTTTATGTGTCTTCTTCCTTCTTCGTTCTTTTTTTTTCAACCTCCTTTTCTCCCTTTTCTTGGATTTTTCTCTTATTTTTTATTCAAAATTTGAATTCAGCACCATTCATCCCTTTTTGGGGTTTCCTCACCATATTTCCCTTTCTTCATGATTAATCACATTCAGTCTCAGAATAACCAAGGTGTGGTAATCATTTTGCATTGGCTCGATAAAACATGTGACGTGGAAATGAATTTTCAATTAAGGGTCAACTAGTCTGGTACTTTCAAAGACGTAGAGGAGGCGGATGGAAGAAAAAGATGAACGAAAGTGACTCTAAAAAGCTAGACAACAACCAGAAGACGAAGTGCTTTGATTCTGATTGCATTATTTGCAGTAACCCTCATCGTGCCAGAGACTGTCCCAAGCGAAAGAATTTGATTGCCCTTATAACTAAGAGCAGACATAATAGTGACGATGAATACCCTACTTGGGTTAATCCTTTGCAATTTCTGAATGCAATCTCTATGAAAAAGATTTAGTAATCCTGTAAAGGCCTTATGTTTGTGTAGGCATGGGTGAACAAAAAAGGAGTTATGGCTATGGTGGACACGGGTGCCACCCATAACTTCATTGCACAGTGGAAGGTGGGAACATTTGGTTTGTAGTCAGAAGAGAACTCTAGCAAGCACAAGGCTGTCAATTCGGGAACAATTTGAGTGTGTGGTAACACACAAACAAGCTTGAAAGTGGGTTTATCGAAAGGTCAGATGAGCATGACGGCTATACCCTTGCACGACTTTGATGTCATCCTCGCGAATGAGTTCTTCATAAAGGCCAAGGTGGTGCTGATTGCTTGGTTTTCTGTATTATTCCTAATTTTTGACCATAATTCTAGCAATGTGTATGTGGCTTATATGGTTAGGTGAGTGTAACTCTCCCTCGGATATCATGCAAGAAATGGAAAAACGGGTGTGTGAATGAAATGTGTGTGTGTGTACAAAAAAACTCCCCAAGCGCAGAGAAACTTTCGAGTGTCGTGTTTTACTTGGAATTGGTATTCGAAGGTTGTCTCATCAGGGAAGGAAGGTAAATTGTGTTGAAGATGATTTTGGTGAAAAAGGTTAAGTGTAAAAATCTTTTGAATATATGTTTTGGTGAGTTGTTTTCTTGATGGAAATGAAATGAAAACAAGTGTTGGCTAATCCAAAGAGGTCATTCCAATGGGAATGCCAAATACACTCAAGACATTCTTCCAATGGTGCCTAGATGTTTGATTGATTCGTAGGAAGCGAGGGACTTAAACGGAGTTTAGAATTCAAGCATACCCCATGACAAGTCTACAGTGTATCAAGAACTCACAACCACGTCCACACTCAACCTAGTCAAATCAAACTGTTTTACACTATGAGGAAAAATGAAAAAGAGTTGAGTTGATTTAGCATACCCAAGAGGAGTTTTCCCTTAGATTAGCCAACTTAAATCTTAACTACTCATATTTAATTCAAGAACATACACTGTGTTAAGAGACATTGTATTGAAATGGAAGTTAAACTTGTATTGAAGTGAAGAGAAGTGAAACTATAAAAATAAGTGCATTTAATACCCAACTAAAAAGCTTGAAATGTAAAACTTGAATGTAACAATGACAAATTGAAAGATACTTAACTAAACTTACAATACACTTGACATAAATGACTTTAAATTCAATAAATGAAGCTTACAAGAGTCTTACAAAAGATTACAAGTGAAATGGGTAGAAGAAATGCAAAAATCTATCTTCTCTCTCCATAACTGTCTTCCTCCTTGAGCTTCTCTCTCTACAATGCTCTACAATGCAGAATAATGTGAAGTGTTGCTTGCATTTTCGTCCAAGGGGGTCCTCTAGCATGTGTGATAGGCATTTAATCCATAGGAGACTGAATTGATGGCTTAGGTAGGCTAGAACATGCCTAGCCTGCAACTCCACTAGCTTCCCTCTTCTCTCTCTTCCTCATTATTGCATTGGCCTCCAAAGTCCAACCTTAGGCAACGGGAGGCATGTATGTGCATAAGAGATGTCAGGGGACAAGTGAGAGAATCATAGGTGGGACCCCCAAGTGGTAGACCTTGAGTTGTAGGCTGTCTGGGATTTCTGGGCAAAACCTTCTAGAAGGTCGATGCAAACCTTCCGAAAGGTTTGTGCAGGGACAGTTAAAACTGCAGTCCAGTGAGCTTAACATTCCAAAAGGTCAATGCAAACCTTTTGGAAGGTTTATTCCTGTCGACAAAATATTCCGGAAGGTTTTGACAGTGCATAAGCAGACCAAGTGCAAACTTTCTGGAATGTTTTCATCAAATTTGCCTTTTTCTTGGTTTCTTCACATTCCAATCCTTCCTTTAAGCTATCCCCTCATCTTCATTGACTTTAAACACTACGAAGGGAGCTTAACTCAAGCCATTTAAAAATTTTCACCAATATTCGCACAAAACTTCATTAAAAGGTAGATTAACTGCCATTCTTTCCAAATTCACAACAAAAGCAAGTATAAAAGGGTATAACCACATACAATATATGCAATATTTGTGCTAATCATACCCCCAACTTGAGTTTAGCTAGTCCCTAGCAAACTTCATATCAAGCCACAATCTATAAAACTACGACAAAATCCATTCATACAAGTAAATATTAAAACACACAAAATGCAAAAATCACAACGCAATTAAAGAAATGGATTTAAGCAATGATAAAATGAAACAACTATGGTATTTTTCAATAATCATTCACAAAAGTTCAATAAAATGGGTTAGAGTTTTAAAACCAAATGGCCCAAAATCCTAGAGGTACTTCTACTAGGCCAACAACACTAACCCTAACTGTATAACCTAAAATCAAAAGAAACACAACACCAGAGACATCCTACTCATCACTATCATCACAATCATCATCATCAAATGCATCCTCATCCTCAACACCACTCTTAGACTCACTCGCCTCGTCGTCGTCATCTTCATCATCGTCATTGCCGGACTCTTTCACCTCAACAACTATAGAAGGTGTGGGAGCGGAGGTAGTTAGCCCAGCTGAAGGCTGTAGAGGTTCACCGGGGATGGGCTCGCCCGAGAATGTATGCTGAAAGATCCTCGTCACCATCATTGACAGCCAGTGCATAGTAGACTCCAAGGCATCCATAGGTTATGACATGGTGCAAGCTGGGGCAGAAGTAGAAGGTACTGAGGAGGATGGCCCCACTGCAGGTGGCTTCGGTCCCAATGCTCTGGCTCTCACTCCCCTGACCTCGTTGCTCTCTTACTGTTACTTGACTTCGTAATGACACCAGTCTCGAGGGAGCAGTGTGTCATACGCGTAGGACTTCACCTTACTGTGAGAGCACATCTGCATGATGAGATTCCCGAAGGGGAGATTCACCATCGACTTTGCAGCCTTGGCGAACTCCCTCATCTCCTCCCATATCAACAAAGCCTCATCAATTGCCTTCCTCGTCATAAAAGCATGGAGGAGGGCGAGCTTCTCAATATTTGGTCTCTTCTTGGAATTCCAAGGCATCAAATTATAATGGAGTAGTTTGTTCATTACTTCATAAGAATGCTTGAGGCCCCCGAAAAGAGTCGTCCCTTTAAATGTGATCGGGTCCTCATAAGTGAGCCGCACATAATCGACGAGTGTCCTACCCCCTTCAACATTGTGTGGGTAGACTGGGGTAGTAGGGATAGGCCTTTCTTCCCTCAATAATGTGGGAATCAGGTCGAGGGTCACTTCTAAAGTATTTCCTCGCACATTAGTCCTTAACCCACTACCATCCTCGCTAAACACCGACAATTTCTTATAGAACTCTCTACATAACCCCAAGTTGTAGCAACTCACCTCCTCAAACCAAATACCCAAACCATAACCCTCAATCACTCTCATGACTTCATCGTTTGGCCCAAGCGAGATCTTGTCCACATACCTCTCACACGTGACATTTTTGCATCGATCCTTTGTCTATGTGCATTGTGTCTCGCTTTCGTTCTTCTCTCCTCCTAGTCTCCACTACTTGGGCCTTCCACGTTCTTTTTGCGGGAGCCAGTGCCCACGGGTGGTGGGAACTCAGGGCCTGTTCCCTTGTTGTGGGCCATTGTGATCAATAGTGCCCCCAAGCCAAGAATTGTCAAAATCCACATCAAGAGCCACTCAACGAGCTCGAAGGTGTCAAGAGAAGTCCTTCCTACATGAGCCATTGCAATGGAATTCCAAGATTTGAAGAAACCCTAAGGGTGATTGGAAAATAGGGGAAGAACTTGGGAAACTAGGGTTTTTGTGAGAACACCAAGATTTTGGCAAAAATCACTCAAACTCAACCCTAATCAAGAGAAATGTATGAATTAAGGGCTTGGGTGAAGTGTTTTGAAACTTAAAAGAAGTTAGATGGAGAGGAGAGAGTTTAGGAGCTTGAGATTTAGGGGAAATGTGAAGGGTTTTAAAAAAAATTCTAACTTAAAACCCTTGTTTTTATCATTCTTGGCAAGACCTTTAGGAAGGTCGATCAAAATCTTTCGGAAGGTTTTGCATACTACTGGGGTACAACTGTCCAGTAATGAAAACCTTCTGGAAGGTCGATACAACCTTTCAGAAGGTTTTGCATACTGGACAAAACCTTCCAGAAGGTTTATAACTAAACCCTCAGGAAGGTTTTGCCTTTGCTACAAACATAGACCGGTCCCTACCAATTTTTAAATCATAAAATCAAGCAAAAAATTTGTCCTCTTGAGCACTAAAGGGTGTTGCTCAAGAGAGGTCCGATAATGGCTCAATCTATGTTTTCTAAACCAAAACTTATTTAGAAAAACTTTTCTTTTCAAAAAACTTAGGAGCTATACTCGAATTGCTTTCAATTCCATTTTCATCCTATGTTAAAATAACTAAGGATTCATCTTAGGTATCTAAGTCATTACCTTTGTCCAAATCATGATGGTAATGATGTTGTTTTGACGCTTGATCTCTTCTCTTCAATAGCACTTTCGGATCTTCAACTTGATAGCATCATGACAATGAAAAATGTTGAGATTTACAATGGACTCCACAAAATTAGTCAATTACAAAATGTGACCTAACAGTCTCCCCCGTTGGCAATTTTGTGACAAAATACACAAGAAATTAAGATTACAACTCACAAACCATTGAACAAAATGAATTGTAAATCTAATCTCAACAATCATGCACATGTCCAAAATCTATATCTAAGTGCAAGATCTAATTCTTTAGATAAAGCTTGAAGATCATAGTCCTATACATTACCACCCAAACCAAAAGCTCTTGAAAAACATCACATATACATAACATAATCACAGGTTTGGAAATCACCAAACTAAGCTTAAGGCATATGTATACATCATGCAAGTGTAAATATGTAACATGTTAAGAACTAATTTGCCCAATGTGCTTGAGAACCTATTGCTATCAATATGAATCACTTCAAGTTCCCCCCCTTGGTGTTCAAAAGTAAATTAACAATTTTAAAATTAAACAAATGTAAAATAGGTGACTTCATGGCAAGTTTGTAAATTACCCCTTGAGTATTTGAACAAACTCCTACTTTTTAGTTTCACATGCAACATATTTAGTCCGGTCAAGAGTAAATCTTCCCGATTCCTCTCATATGTACCTAAAATATTCTCCACCTTTTTTTCACAAATGCCAACCCAATAAAAACATGCAAAAAGCACGGTACAAAATCAAGTTACCCAACATATTCTTTCCTTATTTGCTATAAATGTCAATCCAAGGACAACATATAACAAGAATGGCGTAGAATCGTAATATAACAAGAAGGTATGAATGCAAATTAACTACCTATATCATGCACTTAAAGCATGCAAAACCCATAAAAATTTAAAATTTTTCTAAAAAAGGGCAAAAAGGTAATTTGCCGCTATAATACGAAATTAAAATAAGTATTTCTCTATAACTCGGATGACACAATGGACTTTGTTGTTGGATTCGTATCGCAAAACCGAGTTACCCTAGAAAATTTCGTCGAGTTTTGAGATAAATAGATTTTTCACGTTTTACGAGATGATTGTGTCGAATGACCTCATAAAGGTCCTCAAAAATGAAAATTATAAAATTTTCTTATAATTGAATTAAAGTTTAATTAAAATTAATTTTAACTTAAACTGGGATAAAATTAATTGTTATGGGACAAAAAACAGATTCAGAAGTAATAAATGTGTGGCGCGATGTGGACCGCGAAATTAAAATTATAAATAGGGGCTAAATATCTGAAAATCAGATTTTTCCTCCCCATTGATCAGCTGGCCTCACACGTTGGAAGAGGAGAAGAGAAAGGAGAAAAGAAAAATCAAAATCCAAGACTTGTCCTTACGATCTAAGGAGTTCTGTCGGTCGGAATCATTTGGACCAAGAGTTAAAGTTTATCTACCCGACAAGGGGTACACGACCATACCAAGAATGAGGAATTTCACCGAAGATCCAACGGAGAGATTTTGGGGAAATCAAGTTTTTGAGGTTGTGTTGATGTTCTTCAAGGTTCTACCATTCGATTTATGCTTCAAGAGGTAGGGTTCATCCTACTTTGGTTCATTTCTAACCTAGAATGTCCATAAGGGGTGGTTAGGTGTATGTGGTTATATATCACTTGCCTATTGTTATGGGAATGAGAAAATGAGTATAGAAATGGTTTAAATCAACTTCTAGCTTGATTTTAATATGTGAAAATTCCTTGTGAAACCTCTTTGAAATTTGGTATTTGTATTTGGCGACATGTTTTGTGTTTATATTGTGCCTTATGAATGACATGGGGTATGTCATAACATGTTGGTAGATTGTTGTTGATATATGTTCATTGATATATTGACATTTTGTCTAAGTTTGTTGTGTGTGATATAAATTGCCATGAAACATGAGGTGAAATTGCTCATTAGGCATTATTGCATATTGGGCATGGGGTTGACATCACATTCTTGGGTACTAGGCATGAGTGTGGGTGTATGAGTGCATGGTTTGATCAAACACCATATTTGGTGGTTGATAAGTGAGCTTGGTACCGTTGGACCAAGATTCAACATAGTCGCACGATTGTATGTGTTGCATGAAAAACTTATGTCAGGTATATCAAGAAGGGCTAGATGATTCATCGGGTGCAAGACCTGGTTATTGGTTTATTCACTTTCGCCGGTGCAAGTCCGTAAAAGTGAATTAGGCGTACGGAGTCGGCGGTGTAATTCCAAAATCCGTTGCCCAACAAAGACAAGATTTTATTTTATAAATATACTCTTAGATGTGCAACATCCAACAATGCTTGATTTTATAAACACATGACTTTTATTTCAAACAAGCGTTGGATGTGCTTCATCAATGATAAAATTTTTACACACGTGCATTGCATTGTGTTGTAGGAGCCGGTGAGGGCTCGGATTAAAGTGCATGAGTGAGTGTCATCTCATATCGTGACATGACATGGTAGAATTTCAACCTTGAATCACACATTCATGTATGAAAGGGATAAATGTTGTTGTTTGTTGCATGTGACTATTTCATATGCATCTAGGTGAGGAGTAGCCTCTGTAGGGGATACTCTATTGAGCGTAGCTCATTCAATATGAGAAAATATTTCAGGTATGGGGTATATGCAGGTGGACGGCTCTCCTTCGGGCCATCAAGGGTGAAGAAAAGCCGAGATGTGGCTTTACTTGGAGATTTTGTAAAATTATTGCGAAAACGTAGTTTTTGGCATGTAAATTTATGTAAACAAATGTAATAGAACTTGTACTTTTCAAGTTTTATGTGAGAAATGGTGTTAAACATGTATTGGATGGTTTGTAAATGAAAAACAAGCCTGATGGTGCTGTTTTGACATGGATGAGTAGAATATATGGATGTAAACAAGTGTGAGTCTGAGCTATGAGGCTCGTGTGTATATGATGAAAATAATTTAGGGATTTTTTGGGGGAAAGGATTCAACACAGAGGAGATATAGTGGTTCACCGGCTTGAGAGCTCGGCTAGTCCACTCTACAATGGAGGCTCTTGCTCCCTTTTCTTTATTGATTGCCTTTTTTTGTTTTACAGGACAATGTCGAAGAGATTAAGGTTACCGTGGCTCTGTAGCCTCTAGGGGTTGCCTCTCTAGGACTTGGAGTCTATTGCTAGGGTTTGTGGTCGTCTCCCCCCTTGGGTTGCGGTATCCTCCTCCTTATATATCCTCTTGCTTACCTCTAATTCAGATATCTCCTACATTCATGGGATCCTTCCCCCTCCTCCTCCAATGGAGGAGTTTCCATATATTTATAGGGCTAATTCCGTGGATTTTATCTCGGGATTATGGCCCCGTATTCTCGGGACCTGCCTTGATTTTAGAAGGGGATCTTGGTTGGTTGAGAGTTTCTAGTTTTGGCTCGATTCTTGTGGTTATCCAGCTGTTTCCTTACCAGTTTCGTTATAATTTAGCATGTGGTCGCCCTAATTCTGGTCCTTTGAGCTCCCTTTGTCTTGGCTGACCTCCTGGGCTGACCTCATTTCTTGAGCTCATATTTATGGCTTACTTGAAGTATCATCAGTTGCCCCCCAGCAATTGGTTCAAGCGAGCTTGGGCAAAGGCTGAACTGTTTTCTACTGAGCTAAATCCGCACGCGTCTGACCTTGGCTTGCACGTGAGAGGAGCCTTTTGACGGTTTTCAGCAATCATGCTTCCTCGATTCTCGCGCACGTTGCAGCCCACGTCCTCTCAAGCTATAAATGCTCAAACGACTATCAAAATCGCCTTCTACCACTGTTCAACTTCTTCTTTGTCCTTTGCCCCTCCTAATTCTTCCCTCACTCTAGATCCCTCGAATTCGAGGTGGTTGTTGCGTTTTTGGGCTTTTCGGTTCTTTTACTTCTGGAATCGTGATCATTGTCAGTCTCATCTCCCTTCCTTTGTTGACTTGTGTGCCATTGTGCGAATTCTAGCCTTTGGGTGTTACTGTGCTGATCCTAAGGTTATTAGAGAGGGCTTGACCAGCGTCCCTTCCTTATATCGCTCTTTTAATCTTCCTTTTTCTTTCCCTATCATGTCTGCCTCTTTTGGAGCCACCTGCTCCTATGTTTCTCTTTTAGGAGATAAGTCTGCTGAGGAGGAGATCGAATTAGGGGAAGTGGGTGAGGAGATTGACAACTTTCTTGGTGTTGATGCTGTTGATCCCGAGGTCGATACGAGGAGCTCCCCTCAACAGCCTCTCCTATGCCCCCCAAGCCTAACAAAGTCAAGGGCAAATTCAGTGGGGTTGGGCTTTCTGGTGGCTCATCATACCTAGGAGCTACCCTTAAGCTTGCCGAGCTCATAGGACCTAGTAAAGTCGACCCTTTATTTTTGAGAATTTTCAGTGCCCGCTATAGGTTTCCTCCTGGTGTCCAACCCTTGTGCCCAGACAAGTTTACTCCCTACGTTGCCCAAGTTCATAAGAAGGTCTGCTTCTTCGAGGCTACTTTTGAGAATGACCTTCGCTTTCCTTTGCATCCCTTTCTCAAGAATGTTCTGTAGTAATTTAATGTGTGCCCCTCTCAGTTGTCCCCTAACTTCTGGGGTGTTCTGGTGGGTCTCATGGTCTTCTTCAAGGACCTAAAGCTCAGGGTTCCTACCCTTCCCTTGTTCCTAGAATTCTTCAATGTCAAGCTGACCTCATCTGAAGGATTCTTGTATGCCTCCAAGCGAGCCAATGTTAAACAACTTATCTTTAATATTCCGACCTCCCATAAGCACTAGAAAGAATACTTCTTCTTTGTTGGGGGCATTAACTGGGAGTACAACCCTGCTAACAGAACGAACAACCTTGGTATCCCTAAGGCTTGGGCTTATCCAGAGAACTTGGGGTGAGTCTTTGCCTGAATTAATCGAGTTTTGCTCTGAGAATCATAAGTTTCTGAATCTGTTCTGCTTATGCTGCTTCTAGGTACCAGACTTGAACTTAGCGCTGAGGATGAAGAGGTGAAGCTAAGATTGGCGAAGTGCACTCCGAGAAGGTACCCCGAGCTCATCTAACTCGGCGTCCTAGTTGAGAGGGGATTCAGTCTTCCTGAGGTAACGATAGAAACCCCGTCTCCAATCTCTATTGTAAGACCTGAAGAAGTAATAGGTAATCTCCTTTCCCAATAAGTTTTTGATACCTTCCTTCCTTCATCCTCTGATCTGCTTAATTGACTTGGCTCAGACTTTCCAGGATCTTCCATAATGAAGCTGTCATCTGAGAAGCTTGAGGCCAAGATTGCCAAGTTACAGAAACGTGGGAAGGGTAGCAAGAGAAAGGCTGAGGTCGGTTATGGCAGCAGCCCCACTACTAGGGCTAAGGTTCAAAAATTAGGGGTGTCCTCCTCCTCTCCAGCTTTAACTACTGATGCTCGGGTCCCACCCTTGAGCATTCCGCAAGATACAGGGGTCTCTTCTTCCCAAGGACCTCAGCCTACTCCCTGCAAATCTGATGGGCAAGGCCTAGCTTCTCCCACCTCGTTTGAGGTTGAGAGGGCCTTGGGGCTAATTTCTCAAGTTCAACTTGGAGCTGTTTTGGTCAGTCCCTCTGGTAAAATTATCGAACCATCCCAGATGAGGCCTAGGGTTGACAAGGGAAAACGTGCCAAGGTGAAGGAGCAAGAGGATTCCTTCTTTGAGAATGCTGAGCTTGCTGCTGGGGCTATGGCATCTATCCTTTCCGACTCTGACGTTAAGAGGGCTTCTTCTATGCCTCTTGAATAGTCCATTGCCTCAGCTCTTCAAGGAGCTACTGTCGTAAGTCCTTGTGTTTTTATGTTCCTAATTGGCTTACTGTTGTATCTTTATGCTAATCCCTTTTGCTTTTCTCCACTTTTTAGCTAGTTCTTCATGTAAAAGGTTTGCTGAGTAGGATCTGGTCCTCTGAGGATTCTGTCAAAGCTTTGAAGGCTTATGAGATCAAGGTTACCAAGCTTTCTTTTGAGAATGAGGATCTCAGAGCTCAGGTGCGAGGTCTTCAAGACAAGATGGAGAAGCAAGCCTCTGACCTCAAGGGCTCTCGAGCAGCTAAGTACAAGGCTGAAGAGAGAGAGAAGAAGGCTCGAGATAAGCTAAGGATTGTGGGGGATGAGCTGAAGCACAAGACTGAGCTCTGGTCCAGGGCTAAACAAGATGCTTTCGATGCCCGCTGCTCTCTTGAGCTCATGAAGCAAGAGTATGATACCATCTGCGAGGCGAATGGGACCCTTCATGGGGAGCTCAAGGAGAAGAATGACTTAATTTCCGAGCTGGAGGACGATGCCACCACCCAATGGGCCTCTAGGTGGCTTATTTTTCAGCGCAAAGCTTCCAAAACCTTCCCGGACCTGGACTTCAATTTTCCTGTTCCAACTGAAAAGGAATTGGAAGAATCCGATTCTGATGGCGAGGAAGACACCTCAACTCTTCCCACTGAAGCATCAGACTAGGATGTGCCTGTTCTTCCAACTATTCCACGAACTACTTCCTTCTTTGCTGACCTCGTGAAAGAGGCTCTTGCCCAAGACCCGCTAACAGACATAGTGGAGGTTGCTGGGGTCAGCATCCCTGAGAATCCTACTTCTCCAACTTCTGGGTCCTTGCCTTCTAAGCTGCCGGGCTCTATTTCTTCTACTGAGGTTGCAACTGTTGAATTGCAGGATCATCTATCTACTCCTCCTCCAGAAACTTAGGATTTGGGTTGTAATTTTTGTTCTTGAAATATACTTTGTGTGAAACCCAGAAATTTTTTATTTTTTATAGAAAGGGCAAAATGATCATTTTGCCACAATAATGTAAAATTGAAATACGTGTTCTATAGACCTCATATGATACAACGGACTTTGCCGTTGGATTCGTATCGCGGAATGTAGTCACCAAGTTGAATTTCATTGAATTTCGAGATAAGTTAAAATTTTGCACGTAAATCGAGGTGACTAGGTGGCGGACGACCTCACCGAGGTCCCAAAAAAGTGATAAGCTCAAAATTTAATTACTTTTGATTAAAAGTTCAAATAAAATTTAATTAAGCTTAACCCGTAATGTGATTAGTCGTTTTGAGGCGAAAATGAACCCGAAAAAGAGGGGGCGTGTGGCGCGTTGTGAGCCAAGTCTTTGAAATTATAAATAGAGATTTAATTGAGATATTTCAGCAGAAATATCTCATATTTTAAGCCTTTGGCCGGCCATAGAGTGAAAAGAGAGAAAACAAGTAAGTTCTTCTAGCTTCAATCTAAGATTCTCAGAGTTCCGTCGGTCGGAATTCGTCGAGCCAAGAGTCAAAGTTCATCTCCTCGATGAGGGCTACGCGTACGTACCAAGAAAAGTGAATTTTACCGAAGATCCAAGAGAGGACTTTGGAGAAATCAAAGATTTTTGGGCTTGGATCCTTCCTACTTTGGATCCTTCCTACTTTGATCCAAGTAAGTTCTCCCTTTGATTTATGCTACAAGAGGTAGGATCCTTCCTACTTTGGTTCATTTCTTACCTAGCATGTCCATAAGGGGTGGTTAAGTGTATGTGGATATATATTACTTGTATATTGTTAAGGAAATGAAGAATGGAGTGTAGGAAGAACTTAAGCTAAATTCTAGCTTGTAGTTGATACATGAAAGTTACATGCATATCTTCTTGTAACTTAATGATTTACTGGACTATTTTGTGGCTAATTAATGGACGGTTTTGTGGCTAATTAGTGGACTATTTTGTGGCTAATTAGTGGACTATTTTGTGGCTGATTTGTGGACTGTTTCGTGGCCATATAGTGGACTATTTTGTGGCTAATTAATGGACTGTTTTGTGGCCATTTAGTGGACTGTTTTGTGGCTGATTTGTGGACTGTTTTGTGGCCATTTAGTGGACTATTTTGTGGCTGATGTGTGGACTGTTTTGTGGCTAATTAGTGGACTGTTTTGTGGCTAATTAGTGGACTGTTTTGGACTGATTTTTCGGACTGTGTTTGGGACTATTTTGGACTGATTTTCTGGACTGTTTTGGACTGATTTTTCGGACTGTTTTGGACTGATTTTCCAAACTGTTTTTGGGACTGTTTTGGACTGATTTTCTGGACTATTTTTGGGACTGGTTCTATGGACTGAAATTGTGGACTGTTTTTAAGTTGTTTTGGATTGAAATTGTGGATTATTTTTTGGACTGTTTTAGAGCTGAAATTACAGGCTGTTATGGAGTTGAAATTATGGACTGTTTTGGGTTTATTTCATTCTAGGATATTCATGTGAAAGGAGTTGATGTATGAGACCTTGTATAGGACTCTTGACAATTGTTAATGTTATGATTAAATGGAGGTTGGAAATGGATACAATATATTCTATCTTGAAATTGTGGTGTAGAAATTACTTAGAATAATTTCTTGTGTTACATGATGACGTGTATGATTCTTCCTATTTGGGATTATTCCTCACCTTAGTTGCTTATATAAAATGTTTATATGGGATGTTTGTATGGAAGAATGGAGTGTTAGAGCCTTAACACTTACCAAATAATTAGGAAAATGACTTAGATCACTTTCTTGTTAAAATTGGTTTAGAGAAGTTACGTGTGAAGTCTTGTGTAACTTCATATCTTGAGGACAAAGTGTTGGTAACATGATTGTTCTAACCTATCGTAGGTTATAAGGAAATTGGGATCATTCCGGTAGAAATGACTTGTGATAAGTTCTATCTTGAGATTGTGTGTGGAAGTTCTTTGTGAAATCACTTAGGATTTGTTATGGCGTAGGCTATCTCTTAGCTTGAGAATGATGCATGATAGTTACTTGTGAACTTTCTTGTAACTTAGTGGAATTTGGGCATGATTTGTGTTCAACATGATGGTTGCATTGAAGGTGATTGATAAAATACCTTGAGTGATTGAAATCATGTGTTTCATGACTATGTTTAGCATGTTGAATGTTGTGGTAAAATATGTTAATATGTTGCTAAGATGGTAAAATATGTTAATATGTTGCTAAGATATTAGTTTCATGATGTTTTATGGTAATTGTATGCATAAGCCATATATTACCATGACATATGTTGATATGTGGTTTAAATTGTTCATAAGACATTCATTGCATCTTGAACATGTGGAAAGTGTGCAATGAGGCATTGTATTGCATGTGTATAGAGCATCACATTCATGAGCATAAGTCATGGGTGTGGGGGTGTGAGGTGCATGTTTAATCAAACACTATGTTTGGTGGTTGATATGTGGACTTGAAAATGTGGATCGATGGTCACATGGAGTCGCACGATTGCATGAGAAAAACTTGTGTCTGGTATAACAAGTAGGGCTAGACTCTCCCTCGGGTGCAAGGCCCGGTCACATGGTTCAGGCACTTTGCCGGCGGTGAAATTCCAGAAAAGTGCTGGTATTTACGGAACCGGAGGTTGAGATACCAAAATCTGTTGCCCAACAAGACACAAGATTTTATTAATAAAAACATACTCTATCAATGAGTATCATCCCATAATGATCTGATTTATCAAATGTATGAATTTTATTTAAAACGATCATTGGATGTTTTTCCGTCAAAGATGGGTTCATTACACATTGGTACTGCATTGTATCGTGTGAGTCGGGAAGGACTCAGGAAAATCTGTATGAGTGAGTCGCATCTCATTTTATGGCATAACAGAGTAGAATTCCAGCATTGAATGCATGTTCTTGTAAGAGATGGTGGATGTGTGTGTAAATTATTGCATGTACACTCTTCATGTGCATCTAGGGGGGAAGTAGCCTCTGTAGGAAATTCTCTACTGGGCGTTGGCTCACCCTATACGGGAAACATTTTAGGTGTGGGGTTTGCACCTGCGGATGGCTCACTTGGACAGCTTCAGGCATGAAGGGGGCCGACTTGTGGCTTGTTTTGAGTTTTTGTAAAAGGTTTATGAAAACTTGGTCTTTGGCATGTAGATTATGCAAATTAATTATAATAGAACATATATGGACTAATGTTAAAGTAACCTTGTATGTTTTGATATAAGTACGTGTAATTGGACCCGGTGTGGCTAATGTTTATTTATAAATGGACCCGGTGCGGTCATTGTTTATATTGGGCCTCGGATGGGTCATGTTAAGTTATATTGCACAGGTTGGGTTATGGGTAGAACTCCCTGTACGAAGGAGGCTCTGCCCAAATTTTGTTAAGTTATGGATCCCGGTAAAATGTGGCATAACGGTGTGATATCGAGTTACTCGGTATCTACGGGTATTCCGCGGGTTGATGGATAATCAACGGACCCCCAGATTTTGGGGCGTCACACTTTGACTTTTGACTCTTGAGCTGTTGTTGAAGAAATGATGCTGACGTCAGTATATGTACTTTCTTTGAATTTAGAATTGTGTGTTTTCTTGCTCTGCGTTATATACTCCCCTTGCCCCTTTGCTTTGAGGAGTGCTGAGCTCTCCTTGAAGCAAAATTACCAGGTTTAAAGAGTAGCGAAGGCTTGGTGTCTATTTTTTAGTCATGCTTAGTAGCTTATTAGGAGCTGCAGGGCTTGGGAATTGGTGTCTCAGGAACTCATTCTCTCTTCTTGATGCCTCAACTTCATAAGCTGGCCTTTACCCCCAAGAAATCCGAGGTGTTAGAGGTTGATTAATCTCCACTTTACTCTTAGAAATCATTGTGAGGACGATAGAGATGACGATGAGCAACTTTTGCATGCTTAGTAGAATGAGAACTATTTCGTGCGACACATCAAGGTCTGCATAAGTTGAACCAGCGTGGCCTTATGTTCCCCGAGCTACCATATTGCTCCTTCCCATAGCAGTTATTCAACTGAGGGAATGACAGAATTCGCCTACGAGGCCTCACCAGGGACTGCTGAGCTAAAGAGGCAGTATGAATTGTGATGTCTTGTTTCGTGTGGTTCACTAGCAAGGATATAGTTGCACAAATGACTCCTGCTAGCATTGCTAGTGGTATCGCAAGAGATGTTGCATCCTTTCGTGCTGAGTTTGAGATATGGCTAGGTAAGGAAGAGCTTCCCAAGAGCTGGAGAGCTTAGAAGAGAGTTCTCTTAATGTAGTCTTGACCTCTTTTATCTTGTTGATTTGCTTGAGATAGATGCGGAGTATTAGGGAAGTGTAGAACCTGTTATGAAGGTTCCTGAGCTCTCTGGCTGGTAGCTTTGCATTGGCAATCATTATTTACCATACTCCTGGTTTTTTCAGAACCGGATATTGACTTTGCTTTTCGCATGCGTAAATTTCTTTTCCAAAGAAGCAATTGCCTAAGGATTAGGAAACTTGGCTGTCTCACCGAATTTGCTTCCTTTGCACGTTTCTTGGCCCGTTAAATCCTAGGGCTTTTCCAAACTCTCCATAACTTTTCAACTTTTTCCTTTCTTGAATCTTGAAGGTTTCTTGCTTCTTGCTTTCATTTTTCTTAGTGAATTTCTGATGGCTGCCCCCTGTCTTCTTTGTTTAAACAACATGCCTCTACTGGGCTAGGTGTTGCATGGAGATCATGCTACTTGGCTCCTTCTGTACTTAACCCATCAGAATTGGAAGGAATTAAGAGGAGATTTTGCTTTCCTGATGATTTACCTCTGCGTGTCCCTACTTCTGATGAACCTTGTAACTTCCTTCCTTGAGGGCAGGTCTGCTTCTTTGAGGGTGCCCTGAAGATGGGCCTTCGTCTTCTTGTTCACCCTAACCTTGGATGGATTTTGGCTTATTATGGCCTGTGCCCCTCTCGTCTTTCTCCCAAAGGATGGGGTGTCCTGGTCAGTTTCTTTATCTTTTAGCGTTTGCAAGGGAATAAGGAGTTCCCCACTATTGCTGAGTTTCTCTACTTCTATGATCTTGAAGAGGATGAGGTTCCTTGTTTTCATTGTTTCCGGTGGAGGTACTCTGATGATCCTCCTCTAGTTCTCAACATTCCTCCCCTTCAAGAAGGGTGGACTCAGCGCTTCTTCTTTGCTTTTGGGGACTCCTGGAGATCGAGGGAGATGCTTAGCATACCCAACAGGATCCATCGATCTTGGGCGAGCTTTAGCTATACCAGTAAGCTCTTCTTGAATTTTTTTAGGCAAAGGTTCCGTGAAGCCTTGCATTCACCGTTTTTCTTGTTATATAGGCGCTCGAGAGCTGGATTTTGTTGGGCGCGTTGAATATTAATCGGTTGGCCGTTGTTGAACCTATGTCCTTTTTTGATCTTGTGACTCGTGAAAACTTTTTCCTGTTCAGCGCTGAAGCAGTTGCTGTGGACTTTTCCCTCTTTCCAAATGAACTCATGTCAGAATCTGACAAAGACGAGGGAGAGAGCATGCCTTCCTCATCTAGCCCTTCCTTTGGAGCTATTGTGCTTTCTTCTGCCGGAAAGAAGCTATTGTACATGCTTGTAGAATTGGAGAAAGAGAGGGATGCGTTGAAGGAGGAGGTGGCCAAGCTAAAGAAGCAGCTTGGGGAAAACTAGTGGCTTCCCCCTATTTTTCCTTCTTTGACCCAGTTGATTTTGATGTAACAGAGTCTAGATTTCTTTCTTGAATGTTTGTGCTTTTGAACACTAGGTTTTAATAAGTTCACCTTTTCTTCGCTATATTTCCGTGAGCTGCAAGGCTTTAGTTCTTCTGCAATTTAGGAGGTTTTGCTAAGCTTCCGGGCTCTATCTTGAACTACTTGGCTCTTAGGAGTTCTTCTCGAGCTACTTGGCTCTTATGCGAGCTACTCGGCTCTTATGTGAGCTACTCGGCTCCTTTTATGAACTATTAAGTTTTGTCTGAGCTTCTTGACTCGATTTGTGAACTTACGAGTTCTTACAGAGCTACTTGACTCTTTTTGCGAATTTACGAGTTCTTACTGAGCTACTTGGCTCTTTTCATGAACTTATGAGTTCTTACTGAGCTACTTGGCTCTTTTTGTGAACTTACGAGTTCTTCACCCTGGGAATGCTGAACAACTACTTATGGATAAATCAAAAACTCGCCGTTTTATTGAAAATCCTTTCATTACAAAGAAGACTTATTGAAATTTTTTTTTAAGGTGTTCTGCATTCCAAGAGTGAGGTAAGGTTTTTCCTTCCTCTGTCCGTAGCTCATAATTTCCAAGTCTGATCACCCTTGAGATGATGAAAGGCCCTTCCCAGTTAGGGCCCAACTTTCCATGAGTTGGGTCTTTCCTCGCAAGTAGAAGTTTTCGGAGCACCAAGTCTCCAACTTTAAAGCCTCTGTGTGTAACTCTTCTATTGTAATACCTAGCGATTTTCTTTTGATAACTTTGGATGCGATCCAGAGCTCTGTCTCTCTTTTCATCCAGGAGATAGAGGTTCAATAGGAGAGATTCATCATTGTGCTCCGCATCTGCAAACTCAATCCTAGGTGATAGGAGCCCTACCTCGACTGGTGCCATTGCTTCGGTCCCAAAAGCCAAAACAAACAGGGTTTCCTGAGTTGCAGATCTGGCCGTGGTCCTGTAGGCCCACAACACTTCCGGGATGTACTCCACCCATTTTCCTTTCAGGTTTTCTAGCTTGGTCTTCAATACTTCCTTTATGGTTCTGATGGTAACCTCTGCTTGCCCGTTGGATTGAGGATGTGCTGGAGTTGAGAAATAATTCTTTATCCCGTGCTCAGCACAAAACCCCTTGAATTTTGGGTTGTCAAATTGCCTTCCATTGCCGGATACGACTGCTCTGGGAACTCCAAACCTGCAAACTATAGATTTTCAAACAAAGTTTTGCACCTTTTGCTCGGTGATTGTTGCCAAAGCTTCGACCTCTGCCCATTCGGTGAAGTAATCCACCCCTACAACGACAAACTTGCATTGTCCCACACCGGTGGGAAGGGGTTCCAGTATATCCAAACCCCACTTTTGGAAAGGCCATGGGCTTACCATCGAGGTCAATAGCTCGGCTGGGCAATGGGAAATGTTGGTGTGCTCCTGGCAAGTTTTGCATTTCTTGACCAACTCAATGTCATCCTTGAGCATGGTGGGCCAATAGTGTCCTTGCCTCAGCGTCTTTCCTGCCAAGGCCAGAGCTCCGATGTGAATGCCGCAGATTCCCTCATGCACTTCTCTAAGTATATAGTTGGCATCTTCATCTCCCACGCATTTAAGGAGAGGTGCTGAAAAACCACGTTTGTACAATTTTCCCTCCAAAATAGAAAACCTAGCCGACCTGGTTCTTAGTTTAGCGGCTTCCTTGGGATCTTCTGGCAAGGCTCCGTCCTGTAGGTATCCCATGATGGGATCCATCCAGTTTGGCTGAGCTAAGATTGGGAACACTTCTCCTCCCTCGGTTGTGACTATAGGATCTGTTAAGTATTCCACTGGTATCAGCCTATCCAAATTTCTTGCGAGGTGGTTGCCAGCCTTGCCAAAATATCTACTTGTGAATTTTCTAACCTGGGGACGTGTCTGATCTTAACTTGCACAAACTTCTTGATTAATTCTTGTACTTTTCTGAGGTATAGGACCATCTTCTCGCCCCTCGCTTCATAAGACTCCTCTATTTGCTTCACCACCAGTTGAGAGTCACTACAGACCTCCAACTGTTCTGCCTCCATAGAGTGAGCAAGATTGAGCCCAGCAATAACAGCCTCATACTCGGCCTCATTGTTTGAAGCCTTAAACCCAAATCTAAGGGCGTATTCAACGTCAATCCCATCTGCAGAGGTCAGAATTAAACCTGCACCGCTCCCTTGAGCATTAGTAGCTCCGTCTATTGAAAGTTTCCAAAAAGGGAGGTCAAGCACTAGCTGCGTGGCCTCATTGGGCGTAGCTGTCGTAAATTCTGCAATAAAATCTGCCAAAATCTGCCCCTTGATGGCTGTCCTTGGCTTGTACCTGATATCAAATTCGCTGAGCTTAATAGCCCACTTAACAAGTCTCCTTGAAGACTCCGGTTTGTGCAGCACCTGCTTCATTGGCTATTCTGTCGGGACTTCTATAGTATGAGCTTGAAAGTACAGTCTGAGTCTACTGGCTGTCGTTACCAAAGCTAAAATAAGATTCTCCATTTTTAGATATCTCTCCTCTGCCCCCCTCAGAGCTCTGCTGTAGTAGTAGACTAGTTGCTGAGCTCTGTCTTGTTCGCTAACCAGTGCCGCGCAAGTTGAGAAATCTGAGACGGCTAGGTAAAGGGTAAGCACCTCCCCCTCCAAGGGGCTCACCAGTATGGGAGGGGAGCTCAGGTACACCTTCAAAGTTGCGAATGTTTCTTCACACTTAGCATCCCACTGGAATGCTTTCTTCAAAACTTGGAAGAAAGGCTGACACTTATCACTTGATCTGGATACAAAGTGACTCCAGGTAGCTATTCTTCCAGTCAAACGCTGGATTTCCCTCGTATTTGAGGGGGCTTGCATATCTAGTATAACTCTTACCTTCTCTGGATTACCCTCTATTCCTCTGCTGTTAACTATGAAGCCCAAAAACTTTCCTGCAGAGACTCCAAAGGCACACTTGGCGGGGTTAAGCTTCATCTTGTATTCCTTCAGAATCTGGAATGATTCAGCTAGGTGCTCTATATGGAGCTCCGCTTTAAGTGACTTGACTAACATGTCATCAATGTAAAGTTCCATGGACGTCCCAATCTGCCTTTGGAACATTCTGTTCACCAATCGCTGGTAAGTGGCTCCCACATTTTTCAACCCAAAAGGCATTACTTGATAACAGTATGTCCCCTATTTAGTCACAAAAGAGGTCTTCTCCTGGTCATTTGGGTCCATCCTGATCTGATTGTAGCCTGAGAAGGTGTCCATGAAGCTGAGTAGCTTATGTCCAACTGTGGCATCTACTATGCGGTCGATCCGAGGTAGGGTAAAGCTATCTTTGGGCCATACTCGATTGAGGTCAGTGAAGTCAATGCAAAGCCGCCATTTGCCATTGGTCTTCATGACGAGGACAACATTGGCTAACCAAACAGGATAGTCTACCTCCCTGATGGCTTTTTCTTGGAGGAGTTTGTTGACCTCCTCGTTGATAGCCTTTTGTCTTTCAGGGGCGAAGCTCCTCCTCTTCTGCTTGCTCGGCTTGCAAGTTGGACTTACGCTGAGCTTGTGTGCGATGACTGCGGGATCAATGCCTGTCATGTCTTCTTACTTCCAGGGGAAGATCTCTGTATTTCTCCTAAGGAACTGGATGAGGAGATCTTTAATTTCACCATTTAGCTTAGATCCCACGTAAACGAGGTGCTCTGGCTCTTCGTCGAGGTGTATGGGCTCTAGTTCCTCTGATGGTGTTGGTCTGGTATCCAGATCATCTCTCATGTCAAGCTCATCTAATTGGATGTTCTCCACCTCTTTCTTCTTTACCGACGCCATATACCACTCTCGTGCTACACGCTGGTCTCCACGGACCACTCCAATCCCATTCTCAGTAGGGAACTTCACTACAAGGTGATAAGCAGATGGGATGACCCTTATAGAATTGAGTGAGGGTTTGCCTAGTAGCATGTTATAGGTAGAGGGTGCATCTACTACTAGGAACTTGACAGTTGTTGTGGCTTGACAAGGTGGGTCACCTAAGGTGAGTACGAGCTGGATTGCTCTATGGGGTAACACTCTTTCTTCTGCGAACCCTAGCAAGTGAGCACTCACTGGCTCTAGTTTCTCTCTTCCTATGTCTATCTTATCGAATGCAGGTGCAAATATGATGTCTGCTGAACTTCCGTTATCAATCAGAACTCGATGGATGGATCTGTTTGCCACCACAACCCTTACCACTATAGGATCATCATGGGGATGCTGGAACCCTTCTAAATCTGAATCTGAAAAGGTGATGGTCGGGTCGAGGCGCGGAACCTTGGATACAGTGTTGACCTCCAGGGCTTCTATGGATCTTATTCTTCTGAGGTGGGCTTTCTTTGCTGTGCTGGATTCTTCTCCTCCCGCAAACCCTCTTGATATAACCCTGATCTCCCCCAAGGGATGCTGATGCTGTGCTGGGGCTTGCTACTGAGGTGGCGAAGGCCAAAGAGTTCGGTTTTGGTTGTCATGGGCTACAAAGCGACGTAGCTGCCCTCGCTGGATTAAGAACTCGATCTCCTTTTTCAGCTGAATGTAATCATCGGTGTGATGACCATGATCCTTGTGGTAATCACAGTATTTTGTAGGGTCTCTCTTTGCTGGATCCGCCTTCATTCGAGGTGGCCATCTCAAAAACTTCTCATTTTGTACCTCATACAAGATTTGGGACACTGTGGCAGTTAGAGGCGTGAGCTGTCGAGGTGGGTACCTTGGCTATAGTTCTTCTGGGGAGGGCCCAAACGATCCCTAATATTCCGTATTCTCTTTGGGGGGTGATCTCTCTCTCTTCTCGGAGACTTATCTCGTTCTCTTTCTCTTAAGGGACTTTGGTCCCTCTTTTTCTCTTCTTTTCCCTTGTCCTTCTGTGTGGATATGCTCCTCACCTTGGAGAAAAGTGCTTCCTTGCCGTTTATAAACTTCTCTGCCTTAGCTAACACCTCATCCATGCTTGCTTGAGGGTTCTTCGATATTAAAAACACCAGGTCTTTAGATTGTATTCCTAAACCAGCTATAAAAGCAGTGATGACAAACCTCTCATCTGGGACATCTACCTTTAATGACTCTGAGTTGAACCTTTTGACGTAAGACCTCAGGTTCTCTTGGGGTCCCTGCCTCACATTCAAGAGGTGGTAGCTCGGCTTTCTGTATATCCGAGCTCCTACGAAGTATGGCACGAAAGATATGGAAAGCTTCTTGAAGGAGGCGATTGAGGTTGGGGGAGCTGGTTAAACCATGCCAAGGCTGTGTCCTTTAGCGTGATGGCAAAGGCTCTGCAACGTATGGGGTCCTGATACCCATGCAGCTCCATTTGGTTCTTGTAAGCGTTTAGATGGTCCACGGGGTCATTTATCTCATCAAATGCTTCTATTTGAGGCATCTTGAACTTCGGTGGGAGAGGAAAGTGTAGCACTCCAGTGGTGAACGGGATTCAGTCTGTTGAATAAGGGCATCCATTGTAACTGGAGCCTTGCTCTTTACAGCCTCTTTCATGTGGCTGAACTCTTGCAGGATGTCTTTGAAGTGTTGTTCCTAGTACTGTTCTCTCCTTTCTTCTGGTAAGGGAAGAAGTCATCCTTCTCGCCTCCATCGTTCTGACTTTGGACCTCTTCATTGTGGCCATTCCTATGGGGCTGGTAAGGAGCATGTTCCATGGTATGGCTGTTTTCTCCTCCTTTATTGATCTCCCTGAGGGGATCGAGGTGTTGTGGATCTCTAGAAGGGGAATTATTTTGGCCTTTTTGGGCCGGTTGTGCCTCATGTGGGCGTTGTAAGAGCTTCATGAGGTCTACGTTTTCCTTTAGCAAGCGTTGATTGACGAGATGGAGAGCCTCTATCTCGTTATTTGTGGGGGGATGCCCCATGGGAGGATTGGTCTCCTGGACGTTCTCGGGTTGTTTGTCGTTGGTAGTGTCATGTTGATCCAGTACTCATGGTGGATTTACTTGACTTTTGCTCATGTTGCGTGTTGAGACCATCAGTCACTGAAAGATCAGCTTTTTTTTTTTGTAACAAGAACAATCGTTCCCACAGACGGCGCCAAACTGATGGTGCTATTTTGACGTGGATGAGCAGAATATATGGATGTAAACAAGTGTGAGTCTAAGCTACGAGGCTCGTGTGTATATGATGAACAAAATTTAGGGAGTTTTTGGAGGAAAGGATTCAACATAGAAGAAATATAGTGGTTCACCGGCTTGAGAGCTCGGCTAGTCCACTCTACAATGGAGGCTCTTGCTCCCTTTTCTTTATTGATTGCCTTTTTTTTTGTTTTACAGGGCAATGTCGAAGAGATTAAGGTTACCGTGGCTCTGTGGCCTCTAGGGTTGCCTCTCTAGGGCTTGGAGTCTATTGCTAGGGTTTGTGGTCATCTCCCCCCTTGGGTTACTGTATCCTCCTCCTTATATAGCCTCTTGCTTACCTCTAATTCGGATATTTCCTACATTTATGGGATCCTTCCCCCTCCTCCTCCAATGGTGGAGTTTCCACATATTTACGGGGCTAATTCTGTGGATTTTATCCTGGGATTATGGCCCCGTATTCTCGGGAACTGCCTTGATTTTAGGAGGATATCTTGGTTGGTTGAGAGTTTCTAGTTTTGGCTCGATTCTCATGGTTATCTAGTTGTTTCCTTACTAGTTTCGTTATAAATTCTGGTCCTTTGAGCTCCCCTTGTCTTTGCTGACCTCCTGGGCTGACCTAATTTTCTAAGCTCATATTTATGGCTTACTTGAGGTATCATCAAGCCCAAACAGGCAAATTTGGATAGAGAGACCGGTACAACCTAGTCCAAAAGGCAGAGAGTTCCAGTACTGTGTACCGGTACCACTTTTCCAGTAGGCAAATGGTACTGGTACTGGTACTGTGTACCGGATCTCTTTTCAAAATTTTTAAATTTTAAAGTTGCCTTCCCATGTTTTCGAGCTATGGGTTTCTCACCTCAAATGATATAAATGGACTATAGTGGAGTACAAATCATTGTCTATTGAACCTTAGTTGGATCAAATGAAAAAACTAACATGAGTTACACTTGTGGGTTATGATCTCGGCTAAGGGGATGTTATTGACGTGGAGTCGGCTTATACGATATTTACAGGTATTTTTGCGGGTTGATGGTTGATCAACAGACTTATAAATGACCCCAGTTTTAGGGGCGTCACAAAGAAAGGGACCAACAAGATATATAACTCAAAGTCAAATATGATAAGAACATCAAAATTAGGACTAAGAATGTGTCACAATAGAAAAAAAATAACTAAACAAATAAAAGTAAATAAACTAGAAAGTCAATAGGAAAAAATAGAGAATTTTAGTACTTGCCATGAATGAAGAAAACACACTCAAATCTCCCATATTACCTAGACTAAAAGTCTCTAAAGAATGCTGATCCAAAAGCCTAAATTGGGGAAGCTCAAACTCTTTCTTAGAAGAGAACTGGATTGAAAGTAGTGACTGGAGAACCTATGAGATTCCATCATAGGTTCCCTATGGTTCTCAACTACTTTTAGAGACTCAAAACTTGCATGGGTGGTGAAACAACCTAAATGCAACTGAAATGCACATGCGTGGATGAAATTGGATCTATTTTAATGCAATGCCCAACTTAAACAATCAAGGCCCAATTTTTATAATCATAAGAATTACACAAATTCATATTATAATAGCTTCATCCAAAATTCATCATCTCAATACATTACTCAAAGGCATATTTAAAGATATTAAACTAAATTTCATGCATCATAGAGCAATATTTCTTCACTTGGTTCAATTTCACTCACATGTGTTCAAATTTTGCTCAACTTGTACTAATTATTGTGTGTGAAATTAAACTCCAATACAATTAGGATTCCACTTAGTTTAATTCATTAATAAGCTCAACATGAAATCCTAATGTATTGTCTAAGTGAATACATGACCGGTTAGTGAGTGTCCTAACGATTTTATTTTTGATAACTGCCCCTTTTCTTTCAGGTTTTGTATTTTATGGCTTCAATTAACACAATTGTGAGTTCCATACTATCCAATGTATACTTCTCAAGATTAGTGTGAGATCTATGAGCTTTACAAATGTGACATTTACAATTAAACATGTGTACTCACATAAATCAAGTGCAATTGTTCTATTTGGCCTCATTGGGCTTTTTTTCACACATTTGGCCTTCAACATCTTTTAAGAGATTGAGGTTTAACTAACTTTTAGGTGTGTTCACCTATCACCAACACTTAGAATCATTTATGATAGTTAATAGATTAAACCAATTGGACTCCTAGGCATGTAGGTGAATTGTTGCATGTACCTGGTTTACGAATTTTTTATGGTAAAAACTACCCAATCACACTAGGATGAAAGAGACTTTGGCTAATGAATCATGCATATTTCAACTTTGATTTTAATGATGGAAATATTATAATGAAAATCAAAGCGTGAATTACCATGATCATGAACGAAGAAAAAATAAACAAAAGATTTTTTTTCCTTTTCTTTTTTAATATATATATATTTATTTTTCAAATAAACAACTACAAAGAAAAATATGCATAAACATGCACTCAACAAAGAAAAGAACAAATAAAGGAATGTCATAAATCCTAAAAATAAATGTCAAACATGACATAAAAAATCCATTTGGATTTTTCACTTTCTTTTGTTCTTGTTGCTTTCATATAGAAAACAAATCAAACATAAATAAAAAAATTTATTTACAAAGTATGATCCTAGGGTGTTTGATGAAATGCATGAATGATCACCTAAGTCCTTACTCTCACCTCACCTACTCCTTAGGTGACTCAAACTCCTTGGTAGCCCTTGGGACTTCCAACTTAGTTGAGGTGGTGAGCATCTCAAGGTCCTCGCATCTCACACACACTTTTTTCCTTAAAATCTTTTAGGTTTTCTTGGGAAATGTGTGGAGGACTCTCTCTCTTAACTTCACCTTTTGAAGCTTCTCTCAGTGGGGAGGAGTATGAGCCTATTAAAGCCTTGAACTCTTCCTTATCTTCTTCAGAGGAAGTGTCCTTAATCGTTGTTGACTCAAACTCATTTTCTCTCCTCTCTATTTGCAAATATTTCTTCTTTCAATTAGGACATTCCCAAGCCATGTTGTCACAACCTGGTATTCAGAGAGTAGCAACCGGATAAGAAATTGGGTGTGTGCGATTAGGGCTTCGGATGTTAGAGAGTGGAACTGTGAATAGAGGGTGGCTAGACTGTGTGTGGGTGCTTTAAAGGATGATTGGGATGCAAATTTAGGGTAGGAGTTTGATTGGTGAGGTTAGAGGAAGTAAGACTGAAAAACTGGTAAAGGTAGGTTTAACGCAAAGTAAAGAGTCAGGGGTGTGAATGTAGGATTTGGAGACAAAATTAAAAGTCTATTTTAATTTTAAAAATTAAGTGGAGATTTTATAGGGCCTATTTTAATATGTACGTGATTATAAAAAAATATTAAAAATTAATTTTTGAATTTAAGATATTTAGAAAGATGTCGTGACATTTCCTTCCAATAAGCTATTACTCTTTAATTGTTGACCATTTCAAGGTCCAATCCCATCAATTAACACTTAATATTTAACCAATTTCCTCATATAAATAAGAGGGTTCAAGATCTGAGGGTTTGCAAAGATTGTATTCAAAATTTGTAAATTTTGGAAAGAGGTACTGGTACCTCTTATACTTGGTACCGGTACCTAGGCCTTCTTTTTGCAAGGTCCCTTCCTTTTGTTAGGTACTGACACCTATATGTCGTGGTACTGATACTTGAGCCCCATGTCTATCCGAGAACTGGTACCTGAGCCCACTAGAATCCAGATACTAGTACCCCCAAATCTAGGTACTGATATCTGGGCCATCCAACATCATGGTATTGGTACTTAATCAATTAGGTACCCATACCTAAGCCTAGATTTTCCCCAATTTTGACCAATCTTCAACCTTTAACCATCCAATCACTTCCCATACATATCTACTCATTCATTTACACAAATTATAGTCTATAAGAGTTAATTACACAACCCTTATAATTTTATGACTTCAAAACTAATTACACAATTGATTACTAAAATGCAATTTAAACGCCACATTCGGGCTTCTTCATCAACAAGGGCCCAATGAGGGCTATCCACTGAAGTTTGTCCAACATCTGATAATTTGTTCCTATAAAGGGTGAGCCACACTCAATAAGGTATCTCCTAAGGAGGCTACTCCCCAATCTAGATGCATACAAAATATTCACATGTAATTCATCTCAAAATCATTCATTCAAGAATATACAATTGATAAATGAATTCCCCAATGCCATGCCATGTCATGAGATGATACTCACACATGTAATGCATGATGACCCCTCTGCTGACCTACATAACACATGCAATGCCATGCATATGCATTCAGATATTTTAAGCTCCCGCCATTGATGTTACACATCCAATGACCATTTTATAAAATCCTTGGGTCTTTCTTATGGAGGGTATTTATGGATTCCCACCAACGGATACCCAACTGACATGACATCTATGTATTTCCACCAACGACTCCGTGTACAACAACACACTTTATGGGCTCTATACCAACGGAAGTGCGTATCCTAAGTTTTTTGGGTCTTTCACCAGAGGGAGAATCTAGCCCTTGTTGTTGATCCCGACCCTTGTTTTCAATACAACCCGTGTGACTCCGTCGAACCTAAGTCTATCCTTTTGCTATCCCACGCATCACCCATCCGAGGACGGTGTTTGATCACTAACATGAACACACACACACACATTCTCTTATGTCAAATACCCACGAATGCGTTGATACCCATACATATGCAATTGCAATGTACGATTGCAGTTTCAATAACATGCTCAACATATTATGAACATATTTAATCTCCATTAACATTTGCCAATTGTCAATTGTATCATTAGCATATAATCATAATCCACAATATCATCAAGCATGTTATATCATATTCATTCAAATAACATAATCAATCACGATATTTTTCCAAACACCCATAACGCACAATTGTTATGTAAACACATAGCATACCCAAAGCTCCACATTATTCATGAAATTTCAAAGCAACAAATTTCATCATAACCTAATCATGCAAGACTTGGTTTTAACCACTGTAAAACTCGAGAATTTTTTTTATTAAAATCCTAATTAAAGGGGTAAATAGTAATTAATTATTAAAGCATGGGTCAAAAATGTGAATTTTTATATAATTCAGTCGACAAAACGGACCTCATCGTTGGATTCGTCTTGCAAAATCTAGCTACCTAGTTAATTTTTGTAAAATTTTGAGACAGATCACATGTTACAAAGCGATCGGGTGTCGCGCGACTAAAATAATTGCGATAAGATTTTATTCGCTGGACTCAAAAAATAATTTAAAGTTAGTTAAATAAAAATATACCAAACTTAACACGAGACGAGATTTAATTGACTCGAAATAAAATTGGACCCGTTTAAAAGAAGATGTGTGGTGCAATGTGGGCCACACATTTAGACAATATATAAAGTAGAAGATTTTTTGTCTTCCACTTTGTCTTTCTCCAGTAGCCTGCCGCGAGAGTGAGAGAGAGAAAAGTGAGTTATTATTTTTTTTGTTCTCCTTTCTTTCTTAGATCTATGAAGATTAAGATGTTTAATCGCTTCGGGTTAGGGATTAGAGTTGCTCTATGCAACGAGAGCTATGCAATTATACCAAAGATTGCATTTTTCTCCAAAAAATATCAAATACAAGAATCTATCCCTAAGGCTTAGGAAGCTAAATTCGGGCTTTCCTTGGAGTTCGACTACGTGAGCTCACGTTATGAGAGGTAGGGTTTCTCCTATTTAGATGTAATTTCAGCCAAAAAGATTACATATGAAATGGGTACGCTAAGGGTGCATATCACATGTTAGATCTTGACTGGTGTAACTAGTGGGTCAAATATATGATTTATAATTGACCTTGTAATTAGTAAAATCATATTATGATTAAGTTGGTGTGAGTTAGTGGTAGTGGTTCAAAGCATGCTAATTGTACATTAGCATGACTTGAAGTTTTAATGGCATATCAAGTTTAATAAAACAGTCCATGTGAATCCTGTTACGACTATTTCCAAATATTCACATGCTCAAAAATCATAATTTTCACAATGATTATACAAGAACTCAAAATAAAGCCACATCTTGGCTTTTCTTCCTCCTTAAGTACCTGAGTGGGTGCCATTCGTCGGCGTATATCTTGCACCTAAAATGTTTTCCCGTATAGGGTGAGCAACGCTCAATAGAGTATCTCCTGTAGATGCTACTCCCCAAACTAGTGCATATGCAATGTTTACATACAACATTCATACATAATAGCATTCCAACAAAGAATGTGCAACTCTATGTTAGAATTTCATCATGTCATGCTATGAAATGAGATAAGACTCACTCATGCACTTTAACCCGAGTCCTCATCGACCCCCACAACACAATGAAATGCACTTGTGCAATGAAATCGTCAATTGACGAAAAAATCCATCCAATGATTGTTTGAAATAAAAGTCATGTGTTTATAAAACTATATCATTGTTGGATGTTACCCATTGAATGAGTATTTTTATAAATCAAAATCTTGTGTCTTGTTGGGCAACAAATTTTGGAATTTCACCGTCGCCTCTGTATGCCTAATTCATTTTTTTGGACTTGCACTAACGGAAGTGAATAAACCAATAATCGGTTTGCACTCGAGGGAGAGTCTAGCCCTACTTGCTATACCTGACACAAGTTTTCCATGCATGCAACCGTGTGACTCACTAGGAACTTCAATCCCACTTTTCTGAGCCCACCCTTCAACCACCATGTATAATGTTTGAATAAACCATGCCCACACACCCACACTCATGCCTAAGCCCATGAATGTGATGCCTCTGTGAAAATGTAATGTAATATACCGTCGCATATCAATGTCATGTCTCATATGCAATGAATGTCATATGGACAAATTAAATCACATATCAACATGTGTCAAGGCAATATATGTGTAATGCACATAATTACCACAATTTATGGTGATGCTAATACATTAACAATATGTATCAATACACTCATTCGACTACAACATCCTCAAGCATGTCATAATACATTCCATTCACAGAGACACATTATAAAGACATATTGGCATTTTATCTAACAACCATAACCCATCATGTTATTACATAATCAAGCAATGACACACTCAATTCTCAAAGCATAAGGTAAACATATAACATGCCCACAAAATAGCCCCAAAATAGGCCACAAAATTGCCTCTAAACAGGCCACATAGCAGCCCCAAAATATGCCACAAAATAGCCCCTAAACAGGCCACATAGCAGCCCCTAAATAGGCCACAAAACAACCACTAAATAGGACTTAAAACAGACCCATAACAGTCCCAAAAATAGTCCACAATTTCAACCCAAAATAGTCTACGATTTCAACCTAAAATCAGCCCAAAACAGCCCACATAATCAGCCTAAAAATCAGCCCAAAGGGTAGGAATAAAATCAAAGTAGGAAGAACCCTACCTCTTGGTGCGTAAATCACCCAAAGGGAGCTTTAAGAATACCTCTCAAGCCAAAAACTTTGATTTCTCCAAAATCCTTGCTTGGTGAAAAATCTTATTGTTTCCTAACCTCTAAAAACCATCCCTTTAGCATGTATAGCGTATGGATAAAGGGGAATGTCACGCTTCCTTGGAATGGTGTCAAAAGGAAGGGCAACGAGATGGGAAAATGGAATGTACAAAATGTATGAAATGTGTGAGTGAACAAAAGTGCTCCCCAAGTGTAAGAAGTCTTTTGAATATCGTGTTTTACTTGAAAAAGTAATCCAAGGTCGTCTCCTTAGGAAAGAAAAGTTCAAGTGTGGTGAAAATGATTTGGTGAACAAAAGAGGAAAAGTGTAAAATATTTTGTTTTGAGTTTTGGTGAGTGAAGGTTGTGAATGAAAATGCAAGAAAATAAGTGTTAGCTAATCCAAAATGTTCACTCCAATGAGAATGCCCAATCAACTCGAAACCTTCCTTCGAGGGTTTACAGATGAGCGATTGATTCGTGGGAAGCTAAAGATGAGATAGTGAGGATCCAAGCATAAACCGTGACCAGGCCTACGGAATATCAAAGACTCACAATCTCATCCACCCTTAACCCAGTCAAACCGAACCATCATACACCGAGAGAGGAAAAAAAATGAGTTGAAATGAAAAACTCAAGGGGAGGTCTCCCTTGAATTAGCCAACTAAAAATCTAGCTACTCATGACTAAAGGGAAAGACAATGCATAACGTAAAGAGACATAATTGAAATGGAGCATGAAACTTAATTTAAATCAAGAAATCTTAAACTAAGAAGAAAAATATGTAATACCCATTTTTAGGCTAAGAAATGAAGAAAGCTTAAACAACAATGGTAGATTCAAGAACATGTAACTAAACTTGCAATATACTTGAAATAAATGACAAGAAGTGAAATAAATGAAGCTTACAAGAG
Source organism: Ilex asprella (assembly GCA_023539305.1). Lineage (NCBI taxonomy): Eukaryota > Viridiplantae > Streptophyta > Magnoliopsida > Aquifoliales > Aquifoliaceae > Ilex > Ilex asprella. The sequence continues at coordinate 29,229,424 of CM042184.1, read as the reverse complement.
TATTCAAGAAGATTACAAGTGAGAATGGATGAAGGAAATGCAAAAATCTAATTTTTCTATCTGCTATTCATCATCTTCTTCTTAACTATTCTAAGCTTAGGTTGCGACACTTTTGCAATCTTGTGTGAATGCTGAATATATGGTGTGTTAGCCCTTCATTTTCGTCCATGAGGTCCTCTAGCATGAGTGTGCAGGCCTCCCATCAATGGTAGGTTGAATGATAGTTTTGGACAGGCTAGGATAAGCCTAGCCTGCACCCCACATGGCAGCCTCCTTCTCTCCCATCCTCCATAAATGCCATGCCTCAAAAGTCTTCCAATTGTGTAAGGGAGACATAGATATGTGTAAGGAAATATTGGGGGGAAGTGGGAGAAGTGTAGGTGGGAACCCCTAGCAAGTGGGGCAAGAAAGAAGTCGTTCTGGGCACTTTCAAGGCAGTGTACTGGTACGCGTACCGGTACCCTGCACTCCAGTAGCCTCGGCATACTGGTATGCGTACCGGTACAGTTTTTACTCTAGATCACTTTTCGTAGAATTGGTATACCTTTTGATCCAACCGTTGAATTGCGCTAAAATTTGACATAGTACAGAAAGAAATCTAGATCTACAACTTTTATGTTTTATATTTTTCCAGATTTGAAGCGGATCATGGTCAAACTAGAAGAAAACCAAGGCTCTTCTACCAGATGGTGTGGGTGCTTGTACCATTGTTACCTAACACCAATACCTCCTCAATTTCTTCACTTTTAAGCCTCCAAATCTTCATGTAATGTGCCCATGCCTTCACCACACATCCATACATACTTTCAAGGTTCTAAAATCTATCATTTAAGTGATAAATACCTACAACATAAAAAATTCAACATTATTCATAAAATCGGCTAACTCTAAGTACTTAGATGCAAAAGTTGAGTTAAAATGCATGTAATGGGGCCTTCAAATATACTATATTTTTTGCTCATCAATCATATCTTTGGATTTTTGGTGAAATTAGTTCTTTTTGGTACCTACGTGTAGTCCTCGTCAAGGAGATGAACTTTACTTCTTGACTCAACAAATTCCGATCGACGGAACTCCAGGAATCGAAGGAGAAAGCTTGAAGATTGATTTTTTTTCTTCTTCTCTTCTCTCCCAAACGTGTGAGGCTGAACAAATGGAGATATTGTTTTCAAAAAAAACTAATTTAAGTCGCTATTTATAATTTTAATTCCACATTGCACTGCATATTTCCTACTTCGGGGTCCGTTTTTTATCCCGAAACGTTTCATTACATTTTGGTTTAAGTTTAAATTAATTTTATTTGAATTTTAATTTAATTATGAGAAAATTAAAAAAAAAATATTTGTGGGGTCCTTTGTGAGGTCAACCGTACCCAGTCGTCTCGAACGACGTTAAAAAATTTGACTTTTTCAGAATTCAATGAAATTTGATAGGACAACTAGATTTTGCAATACGAATCTAATGGCGAAGTCCGTTGTGTCATCCGAGCTCTAGAACATGAGTATTTTAAATACGCATTGTAGTGGTAAATTACCATTTTGACCATTTTTCTAGAAAAAAAGATTAAATTTACCCAAGTTTTACATTCTTCCTCCCTTAAAAGAATTTTGTCCCTGAAATTCACAGACATATATACATGCAATCACATGCGTATGCAACAGTCATATAATACACAATGAAAACAAGAATGTACCTCCATCCTCAAATAAGAAAGGATAATTGGTACGTATAGTGTTCTCATGCTCCCATGTTGCCTTCTCCACTCCTCGGTGCTACCACAACACTTTCACTAGCCTCACGGTCTTGCCTCACAAAACCTGATACCAACTATCCATGATACATACCAGTTCCTCCTCGAAGATTCCATCCACATCAACAATCAACTCACCCCATTCCATCACGTGTCGAATTTGGAGTATGCTTCCGAAACATAGAGACATGGAATACTGCATGAACACCCGATAGATTTGGCGATAACGCCAACCGGTAAGTAACTGTACCTACCCTCTCGAGTATCTCAAAGGGCCCAACATACCTCAACAACAGCTTTTCCCGCTTGCCGAACCTGACCACTCCTCTCTTAGGAATCACCTTCAAGAAGACATGATCTCCCACCTCAAACTCTAGAGATCATCGCCGTCTGTTGGCGTAGCTCTTCTGCCAGCTCTGAGCAGTGAGAAGATGCTTTCGTATCAAGTCCACCTTCTTCAAGGTGTCCCTAACCAAATTTAGACCCATAGAGGGTCTCTCTCCTACCTCTGTCCAACAAACCGGAGATCGACAAGGCCTCCCATATAGTGCCTTATAGGGTGCCATATGTATGCTTGCCTAATATCTGTTGTAGTAGGCGAACTCCACTAAGGGTAAATGCTCTTCTCAACTACCCTTGAGAACTAGGACGCATGCTAGTAGCAGTGCTCTCTGATTGACTGTCCGTCTAGTGTCTGGAACTCGAACTCCTCTAGTGTTTGGATGGTCCTCTCTGATTGACCGTCCGTTTGGGGATGAAAAGCAGTGCTCATCATCAACTGTGTCCCCATGGCTCGCTAAAAACTATCCCAAAAATGAGGCATAAACCTAGGATTCTGATCCAATACTATAGATATGGGCACCCCATGCAATTGGACAATCTCTCGTATATACAACCTGCAGAATTCCTCCAGTGTGAAGGTCATCCGCATTGCCAAAAAGTGTGCCGACTTGGTAAACCAGTCCACTATCACCCACACCGCATCATTCCCTCGTGATGTTCGTGGCAGGTGAGTCACAAAATCCATCGTGACATGCTCCCACTTCCACCCAGCTACCTTTACATACTGGAGTAACCCTGCTGGTCTTTGGTTCTTACCCTTCACTTGTTGACGCGTGAGAGATTTACTAACAAAATCCCTAACGTGTTTTTTCATCCCACTACAGTAGTACTGGCGTCGAAGATCCTGATACATCTTCGTGCCAATTGGGTGTACAGAAAAACGAGAGCAATGGAACTCCCTAAGGATCTCCTCTCTCAGCTCCGTAGACTAGAGAACCACAATCCTTCCCCTATACCGAAGACTACCATCCGAGCGAATGGTCTATCCTTTATCATCTGTCCCAGACCATACTCGGTCCCTGATGGATAATATCTCAGGGTTCTGCCCCTAGGACTCAATCACTTTGTTAAGTAGGGATGACTTTGCCACCAAACTTTCCAAAGTGCCCTGAGCCTTCCCAATATAGCGTTGCCCGAACTATCCCACAGTCTCGAGCATCTACCACTCCCGAGAAGCCACACTAGCGAAGACTTCCGGCTAGGTGCATCAGCCACCACATTTGCCTTACTGGGATGGTAATACACAGTGAAGTCATAGTCCTTCAGATACTCCAACCACCTGCGTTGCCTCATGTTGAGGTCTCGGAGTGCAAAGACGTACTTTAGACTCTTATGGTCCGAAAATACCTCAAACTGCTCACCATATAAATAGTGGCGCCAAGCCTTCAACACAAAGACAATGGCCGCCAACTCTATGTCATGTGTGGGGTAATTTTGCTTGTGGTTCTTTAACTATCGAGAACTATAAGAAACTCTTGGACTGCATCAAAACGCATCCAAGTTTGTCCTTAGAGGCATCATAATATATTGTGTACTTCTGTCCTCTTTCGGAGATGATCAGAATAGGAGCTGAAGTAAGCCTCCTCTTCAACTTCTGAAATGCCATCTCACATGAATCATTCCACTCAAACTTAACCTCTATCCCGGTCAACCTCGTCATAGATGTAGCTAGTTGGGAGAAGTCCTTAATGAACCTCCTATAATACCCTGCCAATTCCAAGAAACTACGTATCTCACAGATTGACTTCAGCCTCTCCCAATTCATAACTGCCTCCACTTTCTCCTAGTCCATGGATACACCCAAAGCCTACACCACGTGTCTTAAAAATTTCACCTATGTCAGCCAAAACTCACACTTGCTGAACTTGGCGTATAACAAATGGTCTCTTGAGGCCTGGAAAACAACCCTCAGGTGACCCTTATGCTCCTCCTCAAACTTGGAGTATATCAAAATATCGTCAACAAAGACCATTAAAAACTAATCTAGATAGGGATGGAACACCCAATGCATGAGATCCAAGAATGCTGTCGGGGCATTCGTCAATCCAAAAGGCATGATGATAAATTCAAAATGTATGTACCGTGTTTTAAACGCCATCTCAGGGATATCCGCCTCCCTAACCGTCAATTGATGGTAACCGGTGCGTAGATCAATCTTGGAGTAGACCCACGCCCCTTTCAGCTGATCAAACAAATCATCAATCTTTGATAAAGGGTACCTATTCTTGATAGTAACCCTATTTAACTACCGGTAGTCTATGCATAGTCAAAGGGTCTTGTCCTTCTTCTTGGCAAACAACACCGGAGCGCCCCAAGGTGAGGTGGTCGGCCTAATAAAGCCCCTGTCCAACAATTCCTGTAATTGGGCCTTGAGTTCTAGCAACTCAGCGGACGCCATCATATGTGGAGTCATAGAAATGGGCGATGTACCTGGGTGTAACTCGATAGTGAAGTCTACATCCCTATTTGGAGGTAATCTCACGAGTTCATCCGAAAAGCATCCTCATACTTACAAACCACCCGAGGTAGACCTAACTCTTATCTCGCCTCGTCCTCCAAGGTAAGGCTTGCTAGCCAACCTGTCAACTACCCATGCCAACAGGAGTCATGCACCGCTTGAGGTAAAACGTCATGTTTTTTCCCCTGAAACTTGAAATAAACAGCCTCCGATGTGTAGACAGTGACCTTCTTACAATCACAAACAATGACTACTCGATGAGCCGTCAACCAATCCATACCAAGGATGACGTCGAACTCTGACATGTCCAGAACCCTAAGGTCCACGGTGAGTAGAATCCCAGAGATCTCTAACTCACAACCTCGACATATCTAATCAACACTCACCCTAGCTCTTAGGGGAGAATTCACATGCAATGGCTTTTCCAAGTTTTTAACCTCTAAGCCCAAATCTTTCACACATGATGCAGCAATAAAAGAATGAGACGCACCAGAGTCAAATAATACTCTTGCCCATAAGCGAGAGAGTAAAAATGTACCTTGGATAGACGACAGATCTGTTGGCTCAATCTGAGGAGTGATGGCATAGACACGCCCCTGGCCTCGACCTCGACCAATGCCCTGGCCCATCTGGCTTGATTGATGGATTTCTGCCCGTGATGTAGAAGGGCCTTATGCAGCACCCTGGAACTGGTATTGGCTCCTTAGGCCCATGGTAGGGTAGGGAAGAACAAAATGCGTCTGTGTTTGTCCCACCAAAGACTGGGACTGGGATGCTTCATAGCTCTGAGATTTCTACTGCTGAGGATAATCCCGCTTCATATGCCCAAGTTGGTGGCAATGGAAACAAGTCCCTTGGCTTGTCGAGTAAGAAGGCCTCTAATTTCTCCTGCCTTGGGAGGATTAACCTTGGCCTCGGCCTTGATAGCCGCGATCCTGTCCCTAAAACCCTTGGGAAGTCGAAGTCCTTTGCTTCTTCCTCGAACCCGAAGAAAAAGGTTGGCTCTCCTTCCTCTTATCTTTAACACATGCCTTTTGGATCTTCCGTGAGTCGTCTAGCTCTCTCTCAATGGCCATGGTAGTCTCGACCATCAAGTCCAAGTATTGCAGGAGAAGACCTACAATTCACCCCAGATGGAGAATTTTAGGCCATCCTCAAACTTCCTCACTTTGGCCATGTCTGTGGCCACATACTCATCGACGAAATGGGCTAATTCAGTTAACTAGGCCATGTATTCGAGCACTGTCATCGTCCCTTGTTTCAGGTCTACGAACTCCCAAGATTTTGCATCCTGGGCAGATGCCAGAAGTATTTGCCCACGAAGAGCTCATGGAACTCTTCCCATGTCGTTGCCTCCAAGTCTTTTGAGGCTTTGACCCAATCCCACAACACTTGGGATTCTCCATCTAGTTGGAATACAGCTAGCTTTGTCATAGTGGCATGGGAGGTGATCTTCATAGCCTCCAAGATCTTGCCTACTTGTCAGAACCAATGATCGGCTACCTTCGGATCCCCTCCTCCCATGAAGGTTAAAGGATGGTGTGCCTTGAACCTCTAGAGGTTACTTGGCCCTCCTTGGCTCATAGTTGCACTAGCTTGTGCAATGGTGGCAGTCGTAGCACTCACCTGTGCAATGGTAGCAGTCACAGTACCAATAGCCTTTATAAAGGCTTGTTGATCAAAGGTCGGTGGTGGTTGGTTGTTGTTCTACCCACTTCCTCGGCGTCTTCTTCCTCAATTAGCCATCTACATATGCCAGATAGCAATAGAGTCTTACATAGTATCCCAAAATGGTGATCAAGTTTAAACATGCATATAAATCACATAACACATAGCATATAACATGTGGCAATTAAAGCACATAACATGAAATGCACAATGAATGCCATGGTCTAGACCCATGCCCATCAAGCCCTAGGTTTATCGTAAACCTAGCTCTGATACCAAGTTGTGAAACCCCAATATTCCAGGGGTCCGTTAATTATCCATCAACCTGCAGAATACCCCATAGATACCGAATAACTCGATATCACGTCGTTATGTCCCATTTATCGGCGTCCTTAATTTAATAAAAATTGGCAAAGTCTCCTTTGTATGGGAAACTCTACCAAAAATATAACCTGTGCAATATACATTCACATGACCCATCTGAGGCCCAATATAAAACAATGACCGCACCTAATCCATTTATGAGTAAACATTGACCACACAGTGCCCATTATCCATACTCATATAAATACATGCAAGGTTAGATTAAAAATAGTCCATAAATATGAAATTTTGAGAAAACCTACCCAAACTCATATCAAACTCATACATCAGGAAATTTACATTCAAAAGAGTCCATGTGAGTCCCATTATGACTATTTCCAAATATTCACATGCTCAAAAATCATAATTTTCACAATGATTTTACAAGAACTCAAAATAAAGCCATATGTCGGCTTTTCTTCCTCCTTAAGTGCCCAAGTGAGTGCCGTCCATTGGTGTATATCCTGCACCTGAAATATTTTTTCACATAGGGTGAGCAACGCTCAATAGAGTATCTCCTACAAAGGCTACTCCCCACCCTAGTGCATATGCAATATTTGCATACTATTCATACATAATAGCATTCTAACCCAGAATGTGCAACTCTATGTTGGAATTTCACCATGTCATACTATGAAATGAGATGAGACTCACTCATGCACTTTAACCCGAGTCCTCACTGACCCCCACAACACAATGCATTGCACTTGTGCAATGAAATCGTTAATTGACGAAAAAATCCATCCAATGATCATTTGAAATAAAAGTCATGTGTTTATAAAATCATATCATTGAATGAGTATTTTTATAAATTAAAATCTTCTGTCTTGTTGGGCAACTGATTTTAGAATTTCATCGCCGATTCCGTATGCCTAATTCACTTTTTTGGACTTGCACCGACGGAAGTGAATAAACCAATGCCCAGGTTTTGTATCCGAGGGAGAGTCTAGCTCTACTTGCTATACCAGATACAAGTTTTCCATGCATGCAATCATGCGACTCATTAGGAACTTCAATCCCACTTTCCCGAGCCCACCCTTCAACCACCAAGTATGATTTTTGAATAAACCATGCCCCTACATACACACACCCACACTCATGCCAAAGTCCATGAATGTGATGCCTCCGTGCAAATGCAATGTAATGTACCATCGCATATTAATGTCATGTCTCATATGTAATGAATGTCATATGTACAACTTAAACCATATATCAACATGTGTCAAGGCAATATATGTGTAATGCACACAATTACCATAAATTATCATGATGCTAATACATTAACTATATGTACCAATACACCCATTCAACTACAACATTCTCAAGCATGTTATAGCACATTCCATTCACAAAACACATTATAAACACATACCAACATTTTATCTAACAACCACAACCAAGCAGGTCGTTACATAATCAAGCAATGACACACATAATTCTCAAAACAAAAGGTAAACATATAACATGCCCACAAATTAGCCCCTAAACAGGCAATAAAACAACCCCATATACAACCCCTTAATAGTCCCAAAAACAATCCATAATTTAAAGCCAAAATAGTCCACAATTTCAACCCAAAACAGTCCACAATTTCAACCCAAAAATCAGCCCAAAAATCAGAACAAAGGGTTGTTATAAAACCAAAGTAGGAAGAACCCTACCTTTTGGTGCATAAATCTTCCAAAGGGAGCTTCAAGAACACCTCCCAAGCCCAAAACTTTGTTTTCTCCAAAATCCTCTCTTTGGATATTCAGTGAAATCATTTCTTTTTGGTACGTACACGTAGCCCTCATTGAGGAGATGAACTTTAACTCTTGGCTCGACAAATTCTGACCAACGGAACTCCGGGAATTGAAGGAGAAAGCTTGAAGATTAATTTTTTTCTTCTTCTCATCTCTCTCTTCTCTACCAAACATGTGAGGCTGAACAAATGGAGATATTTTCTCCAAAAAATCTGATTTAAATCCTTATTTTTAATTTCAATTCTGCGGTCCACGTCGCACTGCATATTTTCTACTTTTGGGTCTATTTTTTGTCCCAAAATGCTTCATTATATCCTGATTTAAATTCAAATTAATTTTATTTGAACTTTAATTCAATTATGAGGAAATTTTAAAAAATTTATTTGTGGAGACCTTTGTGAGGTCAGCCGCCACCTAGTCACCTCGAATGACGTACAAAAATTTGACTATCTAAAAATTCCAAGGTCCCTTGGTGTGCGTATGCTCCGATCCGCCAGTTAAAGTGTAACTAAGGTGGGCTTCAACTCTTCAAGCTTGAGTTGTTGGTACACGGAGTAAGGAAGAAGATTGACGCTCGCCCCCAAGTCAGGCAATGATTGCTCAACCCGGCAATTCCCTATGGTGATGGCAATTGTTGGACAACCTGGATCCTTGAATTTTGGAGGAGTGTTGGTCCGCAATATCAAGCTCACTTGTTCTGTTAGGAATGCCTTCTTCCGGACATTCAACTTCCTCTTCACCGTGCAAAGGTCCTTCAATATCTTGGCACAAGACGGTATTTGCTTGATGGCATCCAGGAGCGAGATGTTGATCTTTACGTGCTTAAACAAATCCAAAATGTCAGAATAATAAGCCACCTTGACAGGTGGCTTCAAACGATGGGGAAAAGGGGCAGGCATAGAAGGAAAGCATAAACCATCATCAATCACATGTTCTTTATCAACCCTATCTCTTTCACTGTTTTCACTCGACTCACCCTTGTCGACCACACTTTCTTTGGCCACCCCCTCAATTTCTTTTTCTTTTAGCAAAACGGCCTTTGGTGTCAACTTTGGCACCACCATCTTTTCAATTTGTTTACCACTCATAAGTGTGGTGACAGCTTTGAGTTGCTCACAACTCTCATGGGAAGTCTCGGCCAACTCAACCACATGTTGGCCTTTAGGGTTCTCTTGAGGTTGAGCGGGAAACTTCCCCCTCTCTTGTTGAGGCAACCCAATGTGATTGGTGATCTTTGTGAGTTGGGTTGCCATTTCTTTGAGAGTTGCGGCTGTTTGATTATTAATGGTGGTTTGGCTTTGGATGAAGTTGTAAACCACATCCTCCAAGTTCCTCTTATGGGGAGGTTGGTAGGAGGGAGGATTAGCTGGTGCTTGTTAGGAAAAACCTTGGGGAGGAGGGTTGGGCCGGTGGTACTGGGAGGTAGAAGCTTGCCCTTGACCTTGGGATTGAAATTGGACTTGCCTAGGAGGTGAGGGTGATGTGTATGTATTTGAGCCATAAGGGATGGGGTTCTCATTCCTCCAACTAAAATTAGGATGATCACGCCACCCCGCATTATAAGTATTGGAATTGGGAGGAAATGATTGCCTAGGTTGGTTAAAGGCGTTGACTTGTTCGTGATAAGCTTCCTTAAGTGTCAGGATGCTTGGGCACTTCGATGTGGAGTGGTCAACACCACCACAAATAAAACAAGCCTCCTCGGCTCTTGACACATGAGACACCCCTCGTCTCCTATCCACCTCAAGGGTATCTACCTTTTTAGACAATTTGGCAATTTGTGAAAGTAGTTCCTCCCGGTCTTTCAAGTTATACATTCCCCTTCTTTGTGATTGACTACTACTTGGCAATGTCCTAGGTACATCGTTTGGGTCCCTAATGTCTTAAGATTGTGTATTTTCGGCCAACGTAGCAAAGTAGTCAAGGGCCTCATCGGGATCTTTGTTCAAGAATTCACCATTACACATCATGTCGATGAATTGCCTATGGCTTGGTGTAATTCCTTCGTAGAAGAAACTCATCAATTGCCGTGATTTAAACCCATGATGTGGAATGGATTGGAGCAAATCCTTGTAACGATCCCAACACTGGTAGAATTGCTCATTGGGGTTTTCAGAAAAATTTTGGATTTCCTTCTTCAAAGTAGTGGTTCTATGAATGGAATTTTTTTTTAAGAAGGCTGAAACTATTTGGTCCCAAGATAGCATGGTCCGGGATGGCATGGAATCAAGCCAATCCTTTGCCTTATCACCCAATGAGAAAGGAAACAATTTCATCCTAGCTATTTCCTCCATGTTATAGTTCGGGATAAAGGTTGCAACCAACTTCTCATAAGTCCTTATGTGATTATATGGGTTCTCATTCACAATCTCACGAAATTTGGTGATTAGTTGCAACATCCATGGTTTCACTACAAAGAGGTGAGCTTAGACGGGAAGGAGTATGCATGATGGTGTGGTGCTACGGATTGGTTGAAGAAACTCCCGCATTGTCCTAGCCGGAGGATCAAGTAGGATGTTCCCTTCATTCCTAGGTGGGGGAAAATAAACACGTGGTTTGGGCATCCTTGGTGGTTGCAATCCCCCACCCCTTGCATGTTTGGATTGACATTCGCATGATCAAATTGATCGGGAGGGGGATATTGCATTCTTGGGTTAGGCATCCTAGGTTCGGGCAACCCCCCACCCCTTTGGTCATTTTGGTTTCCACCATCATAGTCAAAATTTCCACCCCCTTAGATGTTTGGGTTCACACCCACATTGTCAAAATTGTCACCCGCATCCTCGGGTGGATTTTGGTCGATGTTCATGTTGGGAGCTAGGGTTTATCTAACTAGTCGGTGATGGGTATCCCTCTCCCACATGCAACAAAATATACACAAATTGAAATTATAAACAAACAAGAGTATCTACACGAGACAACGTACCTCAGCCCGTGATGAAGATCACGGGACTTACCTCCGTTGTTCGAAAATCACTTCCTTGAATTGACACTTCTTTTCCCTGGCAACGGCGCCAAAAATGATTGATTAAGAGTACCTAACCTCACTAACCCCTGCTTACTATCCCTCAAATGATGTAATGTATGGACGGGGAAGAAGGATTTCTTCCCCTAGGGATAGTGTCAAAAGAAAGGGCAATGAGGAAAGGGAAATGGGAAGATGTAAATGTGGGATGTGTGTGCACAAAAATGCTCCCCAATCGCAAGGAGACTTTCGTGTGTTGTGAGTTACTTGGAAGAGTATTCCATGGTCGTATCCACAGGGAAGGAAGTGGATCAAGATTGAAGTGATTTGGTGAAAACAGAAATGTAAAATCTTTTATCTTTTGAGTTGGTTTGTGAAGTGTGTGCTAGTGAGAAAACAAGAGTTGGCATTTCCAAGAGGTCATTCTACTAGGTATACAAACTCAACTCAAACACATCCTCTGATCAAGTATAAATGAACGAATGATTTCCAGAAAGCCGAGGATGAGGTCGGTGTGTAATAAACCATACTCTTATCGTTATATAGTAATGGTGTTATGTATTGAGTTATTAATATATGTAACTACATGTGTATGAACTATTTGGATTAGAAGAATAGAAATAAATAATAGGGATGGTCATAGTAGGAAAAGAATGCTAGGGAGACAATTTGGTTTTCTAAGTTTAAGTTCGAAGATGTTTAAACTTGGAAAGGGTGATTAGACAAGATTCTAAATGTTTTTAGGTTGAAATAATGTCTCCATTGAATCCGGAAGGTCGAAAAACCTTGGGAGAGGTAATATGAGGTGCATTGGATGCTTGGAAGTACTCCGGAATAAAAACACACTTTACGTAAAATTCGGGTAGAAAATATTTTGGACACCTCTTGGCTATTCTTACCATGTTAGATGGAAGTATGGCTTTATATTCATTAAATCTTTGTTAGTAACATCCAAACCTAGATTTCTTCAATAAGTTTGGATTTTTCTTATTGATATGGATTTGTTCTTGGTTTAAAAGCTTACTTTTGATTTATTCTTGATGTCAAGACTTGATATCTAACTATGCTTGTTCTCCAACCTTGATAATCAATTGTTCTTGGTTTCAAGACTTGTTATTTATGTGTTTTTGAGATAAAAACTCTATATTCAATTATTCTTGATACAAGAACTTTAGTGTTTTGCTTGAAACAATAAAAGTATATCTTTTGAGAATCTCATGCTTATTTTTCTTGAGGAGTCTTACTAAAAGCATAAATTGTGAGATTTGAGGATTATGGATTTATTTATTACTTGAGATATGCTTATGAAATTGGGGGGTTTTGCTTTGTTATGGAAATTGTTTGTTATGTGAGGAATGATTGGTATTGTATCTCTTGTGTGATTGTTTGGGAGGAACATGGGCTACTATTGACCGGGTATTATGTAGTGGGTAGTCGACGTCCACTCCGTGGGAGTGTGATCAATCCTACCACTCATAGTGGGGTTAGAGCCTTGAGAGGACTAAACCACCATCGCTCATGGGGTACCGTGGGAGAGGATGTGTATGTGATTTGTATGTGGTTTTGTGTGTGGGGCATAATATTTTCGATGGTGACCATGTGGAAGCTTACTTCATACTTGAGATACAAATACAGTGTGTGTTATTGTTCCTTGTACCACAATTGGTTTCTACAAGTTTTGGGTAGTATGGGCTACCATAGAACTTGAGGGAAACGACTTATGGTGGAATGGATTATTAGTAGTATATGGGTTGTTATTCATGGTACCAAAGATAGTTTGACAAGAGTTTCGAGGAAGTATGGGTTTCCGCGAGAACTTGTTGGAAACGGTTAATGGTAGATGGATTATTTGATTTTATATGGGTGTCATTTATTCATTAAATTGTTGTTGTTACTGAAACTTGAGATTTGTTTAAATGTCACTGCTTTAATTCGAAATATATATGATATTTGTGAAATGAGACCGAACTGTTTTACATCTTTCTAAACCTTGTTCGAGTTTGGGAGAATGTTGCTACGGAGCTTAGTGCTCACCCCCTACAAACCATATTTTACTTTCAGATTATGGTTTAGAGGACACTCTCGGAGTTGATGAGCAGGTAGCTTGGGATGCTCAACATGATGGAAGCGTGAATCCCGAGGGAGATGTTTAGAATTGTTATACTTATGTCCTAGACTAGGGACTTTCTTTTGAGATAATGTATTAGTGATCTTTTGTTTATTCCGCTGCGAGATAAAATACTCGTGGTGAATGTAATGGCCATAGTTGGGCCTATTCTTTTGTACGATACTTTAAATATTCTGTATGATGAATGGAATATTTGTTACGTGTGGAAATTTTTAGTTGCTCTCATGATGTGAATGGTGTTAGATAGTAATGCCGTCTAGGGTGGATTCTGGGGCGTTACACGGTGAGTATCTAAGCATAAACCATGACTAGGCCTATGGTTTATCAAACATTCACCTAATCATCTGCCTTCAACCCGGTTAAATCGAACCATTGGTCTTTGAAGGGAGGAATAGAAATGATTTGAAGTCATATGCCTAAGTAGAGGTCCCCCTTGGTCATGCCAACTAATAAATTAGCTAGTCATATTTGAAATGTAAACAATGACGAAATGAAGGTGCATTGCAATGAAATGGAATTCTAGAATAACAAAATACAATAACTTACAAGCTAGGAATGAAAGAGATGATAAACTAATTCTTATCTATGAAAAATGAAGAACTTAAAGCATTAATGGAAAAAACTTTAAATGAGCATTCAACTAACCAAACATGAAGAGAAAACAACATTAATGGCATTCAATGAACTACTAAGATCCTTACTCAAGATTACAAGACAAATGCAATAGAAAAAATGCTGAAATCTGAACTTTCTCTCTCTAGAATATACTATTCATCATCTCTAAGCTTGGGAGCTTCTCTCTCTACAAAAACTCTTATACCCTCTGGTCTCCCCTTCCTCTCTTCCTCCCTTGCAATGGAGATCATCCTTTAGCAAAAACGTGCCAAGAGACAAGGGCTAGCCTGGAGATGTGATCTCCATCAATAGGTAGCAGTGATGGCTTGGACAGGGCATGGCAGGGCACCCCTCAAGACCCAGCAGCTACATCTTCTCACTCCTCTCATTAATACACTCTTGCAATCAATGTCCAAAAGAGGTGTGAACACAATAAATAGTATTGTGGGCTTATAGGAAGCAGGTGGGAGAAGACATGATGGGGTCCACAAAAAAAATGGCTGAGGCGTGAACCAGAATTGGGTAAAAATCCTTCGGGCGTACCGGTACGCAGCACTCCAGTAGGGTCATCGTACCGGTACGTAGCATTCCAGCGGCCTCAGCATACCGGTACGCGTACCGGTACGCTAGGCTTATTTTTCTGATTTCTTGTTGTCTTTTCCCCTTTGGTTCTTCTTTCACCATCCTCATGACTCATTTGAAAGGCTTTAAGAGGGTATATTGTACATCTTAACCTGCATACATCAAAAGCTATAGTTGAGAAATCATGAACACAACTCCCAATCTTTAATTATAAAAAGCCACTTCAATAACATTGATTTGCACAACAAAAACATGCAAAATATTGTGCTAATCAATTACCATAGGGAAAGTTTCATCCTTTCCCAAGAAGACATATTTTAAGTCAGCCGAAAGAGGTTTAGGAGCAACGATACTAGAATCAATAAATTGTGTTCTTGTCGATACATGTGCCTCTTTCAATACATGTGCCTCTTTCAATAGAATCAACATTATTTATAGACTCTAACAATACATGTGCCTCTTTCTTTATACAAGCATTTTCAAACAGGTTTTGAGTTAGTGACTCAATGTAATTTACTTCATGTAATTCTTCTTCCTGTATGGGTTGCTTAGCAATATCAAACACATTCAATTCTAAAGTCATAGTTCCAAATTAAAGTTTCATGATTCCATTCCTATAATTGATTAATGCATTTGATGTAGCTAGGAATGGTTACCCTGGAATGACAGGAATTTGTGTGGAGACATGCAAGACTAATTGAGTATCCAAGACAATAAAATTCATTAGCAAATAAAACTTTTCAACTTGAACAAGTACATCTTCAACAAAGCTCGTGGAATTTTTAAAGAACGTTATTATTTGAGTGTAGGGGTTAGCAGGTCATGATGGAGTGTTAGAAATGTCAGGACATAGATTAGATATCAAAAGGTGGACCCTTGTAGTTGGTGGGGCCGTTTGGAAGAGGATATGATCTTTCTGGGTTGTTGATACCGGTACCTGGTAACGTGGTACCGTACCTTGACATTTCTCATTGCTGAGTCAACAAGGGCACAAGTGGGAGGTACCAGTACCAAAGGCAAGGAGGTACCGATAGCTTATTTATAGTAGGGTCTGGTACAGGTACCACATGTAGGAAGGTACTGGTAGCTTGGTTTCCTCCATGTCAGCCAGTTGAGTTCCAAGTACCAAGTACCGGTACCTAGTGTTGTGGTACCAGTGCTTGCTTTCCAAAGAACTTAGGTATTGTAAAATCTGGAAAAATTTTGAACTTTTTCGAAAAAGGGCAAAAATAGTAATTTGCAACTACAATGTGTATTTAAAATATTCATATTCTAGACCTTGGATGAAAAAACGGAGTTCACCGCTGGACTCGTACCGCGAAATTTAGTCACCCTGTCAAATTTTGTCGAATTTTGAGATAGTCAAATTTTGCACGTCGTTCGAGATGACTTGGTGGAGGATGGCCTCACAAAGGTCCCCAAAAAATAAAAATTTTGAAATTTCTTTACAATTGAATAAAAGTTCAAATAAAATCAATTTGAACTTAAATCGAGATCGAATACATCGTTTCGGGACAAAAACAGACCCGAATAAGCGAAGGACATGTGGTGTGACGTGGGCTGAGCATTTAAAAATATAAATAGGGTCTTAAATGGGATATTTTAGCAGAAATATCCCATTGTTCAGCCTTGTTTGGCCGGCCATAGAGAGAGAAGAGAGAAAAGAGAGAAAACTTGATCTCAAGCCTTTCTCCGCCGATTTTTGAAGTTCCGTCGCTCAAATTCAATTTAGCCAAGAGTTAAAGTCGCTCCCCTTGACGTGGGCTACGTCTACGTACCAAGAACAAGGAATTTCACCGAAGATCCAAAGAGGTGATTTTAGAAAAATTCAAGGTTTTGGGTTATTTTGGTGGTATAGAAGTTTTCTACACTTCTATTGAGGTAGGGTTCTCGTACTTGAGTTTTATTCTTGTCTTTTGATGCCATTATGGATGGGGTAAATATGTAGAATAGGCATATCACTTACCTAATGTTATGGAATTGAGAAAATGAGGGTAGAAAAGGCTTAGGTCAATTTCTAGCTTGTTGTGGACATGTGGAAGTTACTAGAATACATTCTTGTAACTTGGTGAGTCTTGGGACATGCTATGTGTTACATATTTATGTCTTGTATAAGTGTTGATAAAATGCTTTGATTTTGAAGCTTGTTGTTTTGATTAATTGGAATAACATGCTTAAATTAAGTTATATGATTAAATGACTTGGGTGCCGTTAAGGTGTTTGGCTAAATGCCTATGAAAAATTAAGTATGTTTTGTATAGTTTATGTGTAGCATGCTTGGACATAGTGTTAAACGAATTGTGAATACATACATGTATTGATATATTGACATTATGACAAGGTTTGGTAATTATATGCATGAGTTATAAATTATCATGGAACATGTGAACATATGATTGAATTGCTTATTTGGCAATGTGGCATATTGGGCATGGTGTTAGTGTCACAATCATGGGCTTTAAGCTAGAGTGTGGGTGCGTGGGTACATGGTTTAATCAACACCATAATTGGTGCTTGATGGATGGGCTCGGAAAAGTTGGATTGAGGATCTGACTGAGTCGCATGGTTGCATGAAAAACTTATGTCAGGTATAGCAAGCAGGGCTAGATTCTCCCTCGGGTGCAAATTCTGGTTATTTGGTTCATACACTCTGACGGTGCAAGTCCAAAAAGTGTAGATAGGCATACAGAGTCGGCGGTGAGATTCGAAAATCTATTGCCCAACAAAGACACAAGATTTTATTTTATAAAACACCCATTCAATGGGTGACATCCAACAATGATTTGGTTTTACAAGTAAATGATTTCTATTTCAAATAATCATTGGATGTGTTTTCATCATATGACAGTTTCAATTACACAAGTGCATCACATTGTGTTGAGGAGCTGGGAGGGGCTCAGGGTTGAATTGCATGAGTGAGTTTTATCTCATTACATGGCATGGCATGAAGAATTCCAACATTGAATACATGTTCTTGCTTGGAATGTGATGTGTTGTAGAATGTTGCATGTGTGCATTCCATGTGCATCTAGGTGGGGAGTAGCCTCTGTAGGAATTATTCTACTGAGCGTGGCTCACCCTATACGAGACACATTTCAAGTAGAGGACATACGCCCAGGGATGGCTCTTACTCGAGACCTCAAGGTTAAAGAGAGACCAACATGTGGTCTTTAACCTTGAAGTTTGGTAAAATTTTGGTTAAAAAAATGGTTTTTGGCATGTAAATATTGAAATCATTTTGAAAAATTGTAATAAAACTTGTATGAACCTTGTATAATGTAGAAAATATCGTTATACAAGTTTGGGATGAAATTTAAAAGTTTTGGAATGGATTGTAAATAAAAAATAGTTGAAACAGGCAAAAACATACAGAGTGTACCGGTACACTCTGTCCAGTGAGTTTGCCGTACTGGTATGCCTAACTCCAGAGAGTTTACCATACCGGTACGGTTTCCCAAAATTCTGAAATTTTATAGTCTTCTTGCTATGCTTTTGGACTTTGATTGCTTTGATTCCAGTGGTACAAATAGACTTAAATTGAGTTATATTGGGGTACATTGGACCCCAGTTGAATTAGATGATTAAAGAACCACGACTCACATTTGTGGGCAATAATTCGAACTATGGGGAATGTTATCGACTTGGTGTCGGGTTAAGCTACATTCACAGGTATTTTTGTGGGTTGAGGGGTTGTCAATGGTTAAATAATGACCTCCGGATTTTGGGGCGTCACAGATATTGGTACCTAGTGACTTGGTACCAGTTCCTCTTCTTTTTGTTTTGAGATTTTTGGTTTATGAGTACCTGAGCCATCCATCTTGAGATCCTATCTTTTCCATTGACCTCAATCACTTAATGGTGTGTTTTATGCATGCCTTTTCCATCATATCACCTACAATCAAGCCATTCTCTATTAATTGTCAATTTGAATCCATTTCCCAAAAAATTCACTACAAAAAAAGTTAAAATGGATGCAATGAATATGTTTAATATGTAATGTTTGACATTCATCACACCCCCCAACTTGAGCTTTTCTAGTTCATAGCATACCTTATGTCAAAAATATATGCAATGCATGTAGCACAATTCCATTCATGTGAATCAGATGATGGACCAAACGAAATACTCAAATCACATTGAAATTATGTAAATGGACTTGGGGCACAATTTAAACAAAAGGTGATGTTCTTTCATTCATAATCTTTCACAAGGAGTACATAAAACCCAAAACAAAATAGCCTACTTTCCTAGGGACTCTTCTAACAGGCCGATAACTCCTAGACTGCTATCCCACTATATACAACCAAACGAAAACATCAACAAAAAACAAGACTAGACTTTTTCTAATCCTCCTTATCATCATCCTTCTCATCATCATCAATTGTACATAGTTTTCTTTCCTTGTGTGTGCAGCTAGTTGTGTTTTTGCTAAAACTCATTACGAGGTGCTCTGTAACCCTTGTCTTTTAAATTCAATCATCTCATTGCATGTTTGTTGCATTGAGGACAACACATAGTTCAAGTTGGGAGGTGAGGTGTACTATTTGCACAATACACCAATTTTTGTTAATACCACTTTGTGGTGAGATGCGCCATTTACATATTCTACCAAATTTTTTTTTGTATAGAATAGTTGAAAATGTGAAAAGGTGAAAATTTTTAAAATTTTTTGTGGAAAATATCTGAATGTTGAACCATATTCCCTTATTCAAATTGTTATGGGGTCTGTGATTGCTTTAATCTTCATTTTGAGCTTTGAACACATGAGCACACCATAGAAGTTTATCTTATGCATGAGTATCACATACGTTTTTTTTTTCAAAGTCAATCATAGTGCACCTTGAATATGTAATTTCGATAATTTACTAGTTTGATCCAAATTTTAGAGCTTGACATACATAGTGGAGATGAAGTAAGTATCTAGGTGAGCTTTAGTGTCATTTTTTGTTAGAGGGAAATTACATTTACTCAAAGGAATAATTTTTCAAATTCAAAATCTGTTCAATAATTCATTATGTTTGCTTTGGTTAGCTTGCATGTGGATAGTTGATTGACTTTGTCTAAAAATGCCAATATGTCTTTCCATGCTTATCTAAGATGATCTTAGGCCATCTTTGACTTGTTTTGAGCCTTACCCTTTTCTTGTGAAAAATTTATCCCTAGTTTTATGATTGAGCCTGAATTGAAAATTCATTTCCATGCCACATTTTTTACTGAGGCAGTGCAAAATGATTACCACATCTTGGTTGTTTCGAGACTGATTGTGATTAATCATAAAGAAAGGGAAATGTGGTGAGAAAACCCAAAAAAAGGATGCATGGCGCTAAATTCAAAGTTTGAATGAAAAAGAAGAGAAAAATCCAAGAAAAAGGGAGAAAAGGGGGGGTTTGAAAAGACAAAAAAAGAAGAAAAATGTTGAAGAAAGAAAGAACAAGAGATATAAAAGTTGAAGTGAAGGTGCAAAGCTGAAAATTCCACAAAAAGGAGATTTTTGATAATAAAAGTCACGTTCTCGGAATAACCTTTTTTGTCTCCCTTTACCCTTCATTTCACTCAACCCAAGTATCACCCCAAGTCCTCATTACAACCCATGAAAGCCCTAAATAATCTAGAGAAATCATGGCGAGAGCACACTTTAAATGAAATGAAAAGTTGGTTTTGCTATCTATTACCTGAACATTTCATTTATGAGATTATGCCAGTTGTTTCAATTGTTATGCATGCACATCATATTTGGATTATATGTGATCATATTTCAGTTCGTCCACAAGATCCCATCTCAAATCTACACATTTAGAGCATGCCAAGATAATCATTGAGTTATTCTTTTTTTTAGGGAAATCCTTGGTGAAAATTGCATCAAAGCTGAATTTGTATAGCCAAATAAATGTGGATCATGTTAAGTAAAGGTTTAAATTGCATATTCATTTCACATACACATGAGTTTTGAAAAGAAATGTGTAGGTATATACTCTAGAATAGCATTTAAAGCTATGATGAAATTCATGTGTGATAGTTCCGGTCCCAGAGCTAGTAGGATAAGGGACTATGTCTCAAATTTTAGATATGGGGAAGAATTCGGAATACCCTTTTACTTTAGTTTTTCCTTAACTTGATTGGCGTTCATTTTGTTTAATTTAGAATTCCATGACATGTGTTTTGAAAGCACCAGCACTGAAATCGCATGGCAATTTTGTAAATGAATTTAGGCATAGTTACACAGTGTAATTTAGTAGCATGGATCATGTCTTTGGGTATTTGAGTTAGAAAATAGGTTGTTAGAATGTATTGGAGTTGAATACATTTGGAAAAGGGCAGGGAGTGAGAATGAACAATAAGAATTTTTTTTGAAAAAATTGAGTTATGTACGGGTACCTCTGAGGCTAAATAGCCAAAAAAGAAGAATGGAGAGGTACCGATACCAGATCATCGAGCTACCAGTACCTTTTGGACAGAATGGCTAGCTATTGGTATTTGTTTTCCAAAACAACGAGGTACCAGTACCAATTATCGAGCTACTGGTACCTCGTGCCCAGAATTGTGAAAACCGGGGTTTTCAAAGGGTTTTTTTTTCTTCAGAAAACTTCTCATTCCTCTCCTTCTCAAAAACACTATTCTTTATCAAAACCCTAAACCCTCAAAGAACCCTTGAGCTTCCATCTTAATCTTCAAACTCTTCGCACAAGGTTAGATTTCTCTTAATTTCTCTTCATTCCCATCAATTTTCTCTTCTCAAAAACTCTCTCTTCTCCATTAAAAAGAAAAACCCCTAAATCCATCCAAAGCCTAGATTCTCCATCAAAAGCCTGTGATTCTCATTCAAAACTTAAAGTCAACGACAATGGCAGGAGTGGGTTAGTCTTCCCCTTCGTCTTTTGGTGTGCCCTTGGAGCATTTTTGGTTTTGATGGCTCATACCAAACCAACGGACCCCTTCACAACAAAACTAGCGAGCACTAGGTCCCACAAGAGGATGGAAAAGACGGTCCCTAGTGGTGGGGAAAAGAAAAAGAAAAAGAAAAAAAATGACCCTCACAGGGAGAGCATTGGGATTAAGAATGTAACATGTGAGCGTCAAGTGGATAGGCCCACCCTCAGAGAGCATAATGATGTTGATGGACCCATCAAGGGACATGGGCTACACTTTTGATTTAAGTCTTTGGCCATTGACCTTGAATGTTTTGCCATCCTTGAGATTTTCTATCTCCACAGCTTTGTGTGGGTAGGCCACCTTGACAATGTAGCGGCCATCCCACCTTGATTAAAGTTTTCCTTGGAAGATTGAGAGGTAAGAATTATACAAGAGCATTTTTTGTGCAGGCTCAAATATTTTTCTCAAAATGGATTTGTCATGAAAAAATTTAGCCATCTCTTTATGAATTCTAGAGCTCTTATATGCATCTCTGAGAATTTCCTCCACTTTATTTATCTCCAAAGTTGTTATGGCCCAATATGTCTTGTGCTCCATCTCTGCCAACAAGTGACAAGTCTTGCCATAGATAGCCTATAGGGAGACATACCAAGAATGCTCTTATAAGTGGTGCGGTAAGCCCACAAGGCAACAGTTAACCTAAGTGACCAATCCTTTCAATTCGGGTTAATCATTTTCTCAAGTATGTTCTTTATATCCCTATTGGCCAACTCAGCTTGGCCATTAGTCTGTGGGTGATAAGCGGTGGACACCTTGTGTGTAATGCCATATTTGTGCATCAAAGAAGCAAATAGTTTATTTCAAGAATGTGAGCCACCATCACTTATCATCACACGAGGTACCCCAAACCTAGAAAAAATATTTTCTTTTAAAAAGTTGACCACAACTCGATGGTCGTTGGTTTTGGTTGGGATTGCCTCTATTCACTTGGACACGTAGTCCACTGTTGAGTATGTAAGGGTAGCTGAAAGACATAGAGAATGGAGCCATGAAATTGATGCCCCAACAATCAAATATTTCAATGACAAGAATGGGGAGAGGGGCATCATGTTTCTATGGGTCACACTTCCCAATTTGTGACACCTATAACATTGCTTACAAAATGAGACACAATCATTAATCAATGTTGGCCAATAAAAATCACTTTATAAAATCTTAGCAAAAGTCTTTTTGGAAGAGAAATACCCACCACACACTTCAGAATGATAAAAAGAGAGGACATCCTGCTGTTTAGTTTTTGGTACATAGTTCTTCATGATTTGGTCAGGGCAATACTTGAACAGGTATGGGGTGTCGAAGTAGAAGTACTTCACATCCACCATGAATCTTCTCTTATCTTCTGGGCTCCACTGTTGGGGTATTTGTCTTGTGGCAAAAAAAATTACAAGTGTCAGCATACCATGAACAAACTAAATGGATAGAAAATAGATGCTCATCAGGGAAAGAATCAGGGATAGAGATGTGCTCTTCGTTATCTTGGACAACAAGCCTTGACAAATGGTCCCCCACCACTATTAACTCCCTTTTTATCCTTGATGATTAGATGGAATTCTTGAAGGAGGATGATTCACCTAATGAGTCTTGGTTTAGCGTCTTTCTTAGAAAATAAATACTTCAAAGCAGAATGATCAGTGTAGACTACAACCGGTGAACCAATGACGTATGGCCTAAATTTGTCCAACGCAAACACTACGACTAGCAACTCTTTTTTATTAGTGGTGTAATTCATTTGTAATTCATTTAGAGTTTTGCTAGCGTAGTATATTATATAAGGCTCTTTATCTTCCCTTTGACCTAGTGCTGCGCTGATCGTATAATCACTCACGTCGCACATTAGTTCAAATGGGAGTTCCCACTAGGGTGGTCGCATGGTTGGAGGTGAAGTAAGCTTACTTTTATGTTTTGGGAAACATGCGTCACAATCATCTAACCATACGAATGGGACATCCTTTGCTAGCAAATTTGTCAATGGTTTTGTCAATGCACTAAAATCCTTAATGAAATATCGATAGAAATCTACATGGTCAAGAAACAACATGATGTCCTTGACTACCTTTGAAGTGGGTAGATTGGAAATTGCTGCCACTTTGGATTTGTCCACTTTGATTCCCTTTGTAGACACAATGTTCCCTAGCACGATCCCTTGAGTTACCATGAAATGACACTTCTCCTGGTTGAGCACTATATTCTTTTGTTCACATCTCTCTAACACTCCAAATTTTCTAAGCATCCTTCAAAAGAGTCCCCAAACACTGAGAAGTTGTCCATGAAAACTTCCATAATCTTTTCCACTATGTTGCTAAAGTTCCCCATCACACATCTTTGAAAATTTCCTAGGGCATTGCATATCGACGATAGGCATAAGTTCCAAAGGGGCATATGAATGTAGTTTTCTCTTGATCTTCCAGGGATATCTTTATCTGGTTGTAGCCTGAGTAGCCATCTAAGAAACAATAGAAAAGATATCCAGCTATCCTCTCGAACACTTGATTAAGGAATGGTAGCGAGAAGCGATCTTTTTTGAGTGCATGAGTTAAGCTTTTGATAATCAATACAAACCCTCCAACCGGTGACCACACATATCGGAATCAACTCATTCTCCTCATTGGACACCATCGTCACTCCCAACTTATTTGATACCGCTTATGTGGGACTAACCCATTTACTGTCGACAATTACATAGACAATTCCTACATCAAGCTTAAGCACTTCAATTCTAACCACATCCTTCATGATGGGATTGAGTCTTTTTTGTGGTTATCGGGATGGCTTGATGTCCTCTTCAATTGAGTGGGTTAATTCCATTGATGTTGGTAATGGTCCAATTGATGGCTCCTTTATGCTTCCTCAAGACTCACAGAAGTTTTTCCGCTTACTTTGACTCCAATGAAGGGCTTATTGATGAGTGTGGAAAATTGAATATTAAACATCTTTATTGCATCAATTTTAACTTGTTTTGTAGTGAATTTTTTAGGGAAATGGATTCAAATCAATAATTAATGGAGATTGACTTGATTGTAGGTGATAGGATAGAAATGACAGGCATAAAACACCCCATTAAGTGATCGAGGTCAATGCGAAAGAAAGGATCTCAAGAAACCAAGAATGTCAAGACAAGAAGAAGAGGTACTAGTACCAGCTTGATGAGCTACCAGTACCTGAGCTCTCTGCAAAGTAGGTACCCATACCACATCACTAGATACCAGTACTTGGTCTTTGGAACTTAGCTGGCTGAAATGCTACTAAAAAGCAATTACTAGTACCTCTCTGCCTTTGCTACCAATACATCCCACCTATTCCTTGCTGACACAACAATGAGAAATGTCGAGCTATCGGTACCACACTATGAGGTACCCGTACTAGCAACCCAGAAAGCCCAAATCCTTTTCCAAACGACTCCACCAACTACGGGGGGCCACATTTCTAATCCATGTTTTGGCATTTCTAGCACTCCATTCATGACCTCCTAACCCCTAGATTCAGATAATAAGCATGAGGGTGTGGGTGGCCAATATAGAGAGGGGGAGTGGTTGGAAAAAACATAGGGGACCGTACTTTCACTGATTTTGGAAGCTTTTGTGGACAACCTCTGTCCAAACACTCCAAGTCAGCCATTCATGACAAGAGAGAGGGGTGAACAAAAATGGACACCTCCTACATCCATTTTCAAATTATCAAGCTTTTAGAGAGAGAAGGTCCAAGGAAGAAGATGAAGTTCTAGAGAGAAATTCAGGTTTTACATTTTCTTTCACCATTTTCATTGTAGTAAGCTCCATTTTACATGCAATCCTTCCCTTTTGCAATTTAATCTCTTTTAATCAAAGTTTTAATTTAGTTTGGCTAAGTTCTTGTGGTTCATTTCTACATTTGGGTTTTGTTTTTTTCAAGCTTTATAATTTGGAGATAAGTACCTCTTCTTTTGTAGTTTAAACTTTCCCTCACATTAATAGAAGTCCATGTTTATGTAAACCCCCATATGTTAAAGTAATATAATCATACATTGTGTAGTAATGTGATATATGTAATGGTGTAGGAATGAAGCCCATGAGTTATAACCGTAGGAAATACTAATATAGTAAAATAATAGTTAAAGCTGGTTTAGCTAGTGAATATATGATATAATTTGTAAAAGAACTTATATCAACTAGGTGTGGGGTACAAATGTATGTTGTGTAAGTTTGGGTTGACTTTGGGAGGGTTTAGGATAGATTGGAAATGAAAAACGGAGGAAAAAGGCAAAATTGGGCAAAATCGTACCGGTACTGTGTTTCAGAACACTTTGGTCCAGAGAGTTAGACATACCAGTACAGCGTACCGGTACAGCCGAAAGAAATCTGAACTTTAAAAGTCGCGACCTTAGCCCGATTTTCGCCCTATAAATACATTATGACGCCTCCTTTGGCTCCATTTTTGCCCCTTTAACATTAGAAACCCTAAGAAAGAAAGAAAGGAATAGAAGAGAGGAAGAAAGGAAGAGAAAAAAAAAAGTTTAAAGAGTTGATTCAAGATCAAAACCTAGCTTTCAAGAACACAAGGTAGGGGTCCTTCTTCCATTCTTGACCATTGAGACTAGGACTTACATGTATATGTATATTTTCACTCTCATATATATATATATATATATATATGCCATGAAACCCTCTTTTCTTGTTATTTTTGCAAAGATTACCATGTTTAAACAAAGCTATGGTTAGATAATCATGAAATCTCTCTTCTTGTCATGAAACCTTAGATTTCAAGGGAAATAGATTTTTCTCTTGATTTCTCCTTTATTCTTGCTCTCAAAACTTTAGTGTTTCATATGGAACAAAAAAATTATGTTATGATGATCTCTTGTACCTTTTATTCAAATTGTTCTATTGGGAATATCCTTTGTGAGAATTGAAAATTCTTGGAAATGGCATGTGAATTAGGGATTTTGAGATTTTATGGAATGGTTGATGAATTGAGAGTATAGTGGGTAATATATTTCTTGTATGGTTGTATGGACAAATATGAGTGAGAGGTTCCTTGTAAGGATGCTCATTCCTTCTCAAGAGGTTCGTGGTAAGGATGCTTGAGAAACCAAACCTTGAGGGTGAGAAGTTCCTTTTAAGGATACTCATATAAAAAGAGGACAATGTGCGATCTTCTCAAGAGGTTCCTTGTAAGGATGCTTGAGAAACTTAACTGTGCCTTGGAAGGATACTCATGCCAAAGAAACAAGACCTTTTGGATGAGAGGTTCCTTGTAAGGATGCTCATGCCTTGGAGGACAATATTATTTCACGTGTGGAAAATGAATGTTTATTGGATTGGATTGTTATTGGTCATTCCTATTACTATTGCTACTTAAATTTGAGATCTATAAAATGTCCCTATTTTAATTCAAAGATTATATATATGCTATTTGTGAAATGAGACCGACCATTTTATATGCTTTTATAAACCTTGTTCGGATTTGGGAGGAATGTTGCTACAGAGCTTCGTGCTCACCCCTTACAAACAATATATTTCAAGTTTATGCCTAGAGGAGGAGCTTGGAACTGAGGAGCCAGGACTTTGGGAAGCTCCGATAGCGGGAGACACGAATCCTGAGTTGGATGCTTAGGATATACACTTTCTTTTGTTCTAGGCTAGAATATTCTCTTGAAACGTTATAAAGTCTAGATGCATTTTGTAATTCCGCTGCAAGTTCATGATTAATTCTTTTGGGATGTAAATGCCATAGTTTGATATATTCTTTTTATATTGTGGCAATAGCTTGGCTTATTCTTTTGGAATGATTTTGTTACTTTTATATATGATGAATGGAAAATTTTTTATTGATGGATCTATTTAGTGCTCTCATGATGTGAATGGAGATTAGCATTTAATGCCGTCCAGAGTGGTATTTGGGGTGTTACAGTTTGTTTTCACTACCATGTTTCTCCATTTAATGTTGATTCTTTCTTTTACCATGGATAGCTAAACTTTTAGTTTGCTAATCCAAGAGGGACTTTCCCTTGTTTATATGAAATCGACTCTCTTTCACTCTTCATCGTAGTGTGAAGTGTTTGGTTTAATTAGGTTGAGAGCGGACGTTGTTGTGAGATTTTGATACACCGTAGACTTGTCACAGGTATGCTCTTGTCTAACACAACAACACTCATCTCTTACTTCCTATGAATCAATCAAACATCTAGACACCATTGGTTTAATGAAATGAGTCGATTCGGCATTCCCATTGGAATGACCTCTATGGATTAGCCAACCCTGTTTTCTTGCATATTTCATAATTCAAAAACCACCAAATTTCAAATTACAAGATTTTTAAAATTTTAATTTTTACAAATCACTCTTCAAGAACACCTGCCCTTGTCTTCCCTGATGAGACGACCTTGGAATACTTATTCCAAGTAAAACATGACATTGCAAGTCTCTCTATTCTTGGGTAGCAATTTTTGCATACTCCCACATTTTTTGTTCATCCACACACAATTTTCTCCACTTCTTGCATTGAGCTCGAGGGAGAGTGACACTCACTATATTCCATAAGCCATACATACATAATCAGGTTGATGTGGGAAGTTAGGGAAAACAATCAAGAACTTATCACCACTGGAAATGTTTGGTGTACCCCCCAAGAATGAATATTTTAGTGTGGATGGTAATGGCTTCAACTCCAAAGTGGGTGGTTGAACTGTGGATGAAAAAATTCTTTTCTTATGGCATAGTTTCTCAAATTTCGGGGTCCAAGTCCTCACCCCTTACACAATCTTTAGTTCCACTTCCTCAAGATACTCTTCCTCCTTCAAGTTTGTATGGCACATAAAATTCATATGATGCTCTACCAAAGTGTTAATCCTATTGACTTCATGAACAACTTAATCATCCGTCGGTTGCCTGAAAGGTTGAACACATTGAGATCCATCATCATGTTTATAAATGCAAGCTTTATCAGACCATTCCAAAAATTGATCGCAATATTGAGATTCATCAACCCTAATCTTTGACCATGATTTTTGTAATGTGTATGTGGCTTATACGATTAGGTGAGTGTCAGTCTCTCTTGGATATCATGCAAGAAATGGGGTAAACGTGTATGCGGACAAAAATATGTGTATACAAAAGTGCTCCCCAAGTGTAGAGAGACTTTTGAGTGACGTGTTTTACTTGGGATGGTATTATAAGGTTGTCTCCTCAGGGAAAGAAGGTGAATTGTGTGAAAGTGATTTGGTAAAAATTAAAAGTGTAAAATCTATTGAGTATGAGTTATGGTGAGTGAAGATTGGTGATAGAAATGTAAAAAAAACAAGGTTGACTAATTTGAAGAGGTCATTCCAATGAGAATGCCAAATCAATTCGAGTCATTCAACCAATGGTGCCTAGGTGCTTGATTGATTCATAGGAAGTGAGAGACTAATGTGGAATGTAGGCTCGAGCGTACCCCGTCACAAGTCTAAGGTGTATCAAGAGCTCACAACCATGTCCGCACTCAACTTAGTCAAACCAAGCACTTTACAGTACGTGGTAGACTGGAGAAGATTTGATTTAGCATACCCAAGAGGAAGTTGCTCTTGGATTAACCAACATACTCATGGTTGAAGTAAAAGCATTCATGAAGTAAAGAGACATGTAGAAGAAATTGAAATGAAAATGAGTTAAGAATGAAACTTAGAACATATATTAATGCTAGGAAGAAGTAAAGTACAAAGAGAAATTCATTTCACACCAAAATGAAGAAGTTGTAGAGTATACCTAGCAGAAAATGTAAGACTACAAGAACAATAGATTAAACACAATTACACTTGAAATAAAGGAGATTACAATACAAGAAACAAAGATTAAAAGCGTCTTACAACTCGTTACAAGTAAAATGGGTGAAGAAATTGCAAAAATCTAAGCTTTCTCTCTCTAAAACTATGTTTTCTACCTGGGGAGCTTCTCTCTCTAAAAGTGCTGAACTATGGTGTAAGAATGGTAGAGAGTGGTGTAATTTTCATCCATGGAGCATATGCCCTGTAATGTTGCAGAGTTTCAATGATTTTGGGTAGGCTTAAAGCGTGCACAACAAGGTACATACATTCCTACACTCCCCCTTGTCCTTGACCAACTTTTCTCTTTCTCTCTCTTCTTCCTACATGCTTTTTCTTACAAATTAAGACTCTTGTGTAACAATGGAATGTTTGCAGGTAGAACATGTCAAGGTAGGTGTGGGAGAAGTGTAGGTGGCCCCCCCAAGAAGTTGCAATTGAGTTGCAAAGTTCAGGCATTTTTTAGCAAAACTTACCGGTAGGTTTTACTGTAGTAGCCAAAACCTTTTGGAAGGTTTATGGTAGAACCAATTCTAGTAGACAAAACCTACCGGTAGTTTTATGAGAAAACTTACCGGTAGGTTTTTACTTGTTTTGCTCAAATCTTAATCTTTTCACCTTCCATGCCTTTGTTAAGCCTTCCCTTCATGTTCATTGACTTTAAGCACTTCAATGGGGCTTAACTAATGCCATTTCCAACTCTTTGCCTGCAAGCACACCAAAATCTCATTAATTGTAGAAATATTGTAATTCCTCCCATTTCACCTCAAAAACAAGTATAAAAAGGGGTACAAATGTGTATATGATATGCAATATTTTGTGATAATCACTAATATGATAGGAATCTGTGAATTAGGATTAACAACTGGGAGAGTATCAAGCACAATGAAATCAACAGGAAAATAAAATTTGTCCACTTGGACCAACACATCCTTCATTACTCCCTTGGTGTTCTCACACTTTGATCCGCTAGTTGAAGAGTGATAGAGGTTAGTTTTAACTCCTCAAGCTGTAGTTGTTGATACACTAAGAAGGGTAGGAGGTTAACACTTGCCCCCAAGTCTAGCAATATTTGCTCCACTCGACAATTTGCAATAGTGATGGCAACGGTGGGGTAGCTGGGATCCTTGAACTTGGGTGCAGTGTTTGTTCTAAAGATGGAACTCATTTGCTCAATGAGGAAGGCTTTCATGTACACATTCAACTTCCTCTTCATGGTACATAAGTCCTTCAATATTTTTGCACAAGAGGGAATTTGCTTGATGACATCAAGGAGTGAAATGTTGATTTTTATCTACTTAAACATTTCAAGAATGTCAAACTAGTTAGCAATTTTAGCAGTTGCCCTTAACCGTTGGGGATAGAGGGTTGAGCTAGGATAATCATTCACAGTGCTTAACACTGTCACATATTGAGCAAGATTCCTCGGCCTTAGTGACATTCGACACCTCATGCCTCCTATTCACCTCTAAGCTCTCTACCTTATGGGATAATTTTACTATCTTAGCAAGCAAATCTTCTTGGTCACACAAGTTATACATTCTCCCCTGTTGGTTGGCTTCCCGAGAGGTTGATACATCGGTAGGATCTGCGATATCCTAAGATTGTGCATTCCCGCCAATGTATTTTAGTACTCTAGCGCCTCATTAGGATCCTTACTCAAAAACTCTCTGTTGCACATCATGTCGATGAATTGACGATGGTTTGGCATAATTCCTTCATAGAAAAAACTAACCAATTGTCATGGTTCGAATCCATGATGTACAATGGAGTGCAACAAGTCCTTGTATATCCAAACACTGATAGAACTACTCACTTATTTTTCAAAAAAAATTTGAATTTGAATCTTTAGAGCAATTGTCTTGGGCATGGGAAAATGTATTTAGAAATTCGAAAAACATTTGAGCCCAAGAACTTATCGAGCGGGGCTTCAAGGAGTTCAACCAAAATTTTTCTTTGTCCTTGAGAGAAAAGGAGAATAATTTCATGCGTGCCGTGTCTTCCATGGCATAATTTGAAATGAATGTTCCAATTTTTTTTCTCAAACTCCTGAATGTGTAGGTAAGGATTTTCTCGTTCCACACCATGGAATTGAGGAAATAATTACAACTTGCCCAGTTTTACATGGAAGCCATGCGCTTGCAGAAGTAGAAGTATGCATGAAGGGGTGGTGCTTCAGATAGGTTGGAGCTAATCACTCATTGATCTCGCACGGGGATCAATAAGAATATTATTTCCTTCATTTCTTGGAGGGGGAATTGCCTTTAGGGGTTTTGCACTTTGGGATTTTGTATTCCCCTGACCCTCGGATTGTCAGCCATATCATCCCCAAAATTGTCTCCGACATCCTCGAGTGGGTCTTGATTTATATTCATATTTGGTCCTAGATCACGTCTTACTACTTTACTTTGATTATCACATCTCCACATGAAAATACACTCGCTACAAATGAAAATTTATGTACAATTATATACACAAATGAGCAACGTACATTGGCCCATGATGAGAATCACGATACTCACCTTTGTTGTCCCTAAATCACCTTCAAACTCGACGCTTAGCCTTCCCCGGCAATGGCGCAAAAAATGCTTGATCTTTTTCCCTAATTTCCCATATGAACCCAGTTGTTTGTGTATATGGCTTATACTGTATGATGAGTGTCACTCTCCCTCAAACTTAATGCTAGAACTGGGAAAACTTGTGTGTGGATAAACAAAAAAATGTGTGAGTATGCAAAATTTCTTCCCAATTATAGAGAGACTTACAATGTCTTGTTTTACTTGGAATATTACTTGGAATGAGTATTCCAAGGTCGTCTCCTCTAGGAAGGCGAGGTCGTGTGCTCTTGAAGAGTGATTTGCAAAAAGCAAAACTTCGAAAATCTTGTGATTTGAAGGTTGGTGAGTTGTGAATTGTGAAATGTGCTAGAAAATGGGGTTGGCTAATCCATAGATGTCATTCCAATGGGACTGTCAAATCGACTCATTTCGTTCAACTAATGGTGTTTGTGTTTGATTGACTCATAGGAAGTGAGGGATGAACGTGGATGTGTTGGCCAAGGGCATAGCCCATGACAAGTCTATGGTGTATCACAAGTCCACAGCCACATCCGCACTCAACTTAGTCAAACCAAACATTTTACACAACGAGGAAGAATGAAAGAGAGTCTATTTTACATACCCAAGAGAAAATCCTTCTTGGATTAGCCAACTAAAAGTTTAGCTATTCATGGTAAATGTAACACCCCAAAATACACCCTGGACGGCATTACATTCAATAACCATCCATACCATGAGAGCACTAAGATAAACCATTACTAAATAAGTCTTCATCACCATAATTCATAACAATTACATAAATATCCCAAAAGAATATGCCATCATTGGCCTTTACATTTCCAATGAAAATTTACTATGGTAGCGTATCGGAAATGACAAAAGAAATCTAGACTATACAATGTGTCCATAGTAGTATTCTAGTCTAGAACAAAAAAAAAAATAGACGACATCTCTAGATGTCACACTCGGGATCCACGTATCCCTCAAGTGAAGCCTCCCCAAGGTACGGCTCGTTAGCATCGGGTACGTCCTCTGGCCCAACATCTGAAAATGTTCAACGGTAGGGGGTGAGCACTAAGCTCTGTAGAAAAATTCTCCCAAACCCATACAAGGTTTAGA
>CM042184.1:29174720-29196030 GCA_023539305.1 Ilex asprella | reverse complement strand
CCTCTTGAGAAGGGGTGAGCATCCTTACAAGGAACCTCTCACTAATGTGTGCTACCAACAAACCAACCAAGCATACAATTCCACAATTATCCCAATTTTTACAAGCATTTTTCTAAAATCCCATAATATATCATACAACCATTTCACAACCAACCACGAAAAGTACATGAGATCGCAATAGCATCATTTTATGGTTTGATATTTAACACTAAAGTTTTTGAAATCAAGAATTAAGGACAATTTAGAGAAAAGTTCATCTCTCTTTGAAATCTAGGGTTTTTAATCAAGAAAAAGGATTCACGGGTAAATTCAACAATAATATTGTTTAAATCATGGTAATAAAATGAAGAATCAATGATCTATTGCATATATATAAGATGTAGAGTGGAAAGAGTACATATAAGTAAACCCTAGCCTCAATGTAAGTGAGTGGGAGAAAATCCCTACCTTGAGTCTTGCAGATCTAGGGTTTGGATTCTTGAATCTACCTTCACTCTCTTGTTTTTTCCCTTCCTTCCTTCCTCTTTTCTCTTCCTTTCTTTCTCTCTTAGGGTTTCTAAGGTTGGAGTGGCTGAAATGGGGCCAAAATGGACGACCTTAGGTATTTATAAGGCTAGCCTTGGACCACGGTCGCGACTTAAAACATTCAGGTTTTTATCGGGTGTACCGGTACCATTTGGTACCGGTACCCACCCTGTACCGGTACCATATAGTACCGGTACCCAGTACCGGTACTACAAACCTTCTGGAATAGGGGTACCGGTACCCAGTACCGGTACCAAAAACCTTCTGTAAACGGGGTACCCGGTACCGGTACCAAAAACCTTCTGTAATCGAGGTACCGGTACCAAAAATCTTCTGTAATCGAGGTACCGGTACCCGGTACCGGTACCACTCAGCAGACAGAGTCTTCCTCTGTCTTCCAAGTTTCCAAATGCACTTCCTATTACCTTTCCCAAGGTTTTTCGACCTTCCGGATTCAGTGGAAGTATTATTTTGATCTAGAAACATTTAGAAATTTATCTAATAACTAATTCCAATCCCCAACGTCTTTGAACTTAACTCCCCAAATCCATTTGTCTCCCAATCCTTCTTTTCTAATGTTTTAACTTATGTGATTCATTCTTACATCATTATACATATCTTCATTTTCACAAAATATTTTATTACATATATCTATACATTATATAAAAGAAAATACGGGGTGTTACAGTAAAAGCAAGAACAAACATTAAGTAGAGATATATGGTAGTGAAATCAACCATCAACTTGTATTAACGTAAGAGAAATTTTAAACTACAAAAGCAAAGATATTCACTTCCAAAATGTAAAGCTTGAAGGGAACAAACCCCAAATGTAGACATAAACTAGAAGAACTTAGCTAAACTTAATTACAATTTTGATGAAAAGAGATCAAAGTGTTAATGGGAAGGATTACATGTAAAATGGAGCTTACTACAATAAAAATGCTGAATAAAAATGTAAAAGTCAACTTTCTCTCTCTAGAACTTCATCTTTTTCCTTGGACCTTCTCTCTCTAAAAGCTTGATAATCTTAAAATGCATGTAGGAAGTGTATATTTTCATCCATACCTCTCTCTCTTGTCATGAGTGGCTAACTTGGATTGCTTGGGGAGAGGTGATTAGCACAAAATATTACACTTCAAGTATGCTTTTTTATCCCTTTATACTTTCTTTTGTGGTAAAAATGGGAGGAAATGCAATTAATCAAACAAATTATGAAGTTGTTGTGTGATTATAGGTATAGAGTTGGAAATGGCTTTGAGTTAAGTCTCCATCATAGTGCTCAAAGTCAAAGGAGATGATGGGGATGCTTAACGGGTGGCTTGGAAGATGAAAAGATCAAGAAAAGAGCAAATCAAGTAAAAACATACTGGCATGTTTGCTCATAAAACTACCAGTAGGTTTTGCATACTGGACTTGGACCAACTGAATCATCTATAAAACCTCACGGAAGGTTTTGCTCACTGGAACAAAACCTACCTGTAGGTTTTGTCATTGATCTACAGGTAGGTTTTGCAGAAAAAATGCCAGAACCTGCAACTCAGACTTTCTTTGCTTGTGGGCCCACCTTTACTTCTCCCACACATCCCTGACATGTTATACATCCAAGCATGCCTTTCTACACCTAGGGTTGGACTTTAGAAGAAAATGCATTTAAGAGGAAGAGATAGAAAGAGGGAGGCATGGTGGGTTGCAGGTTGAGCTACTCCTAGATTGTCCAAGTGTCAAATCACTTCCCATTGATGGGAAGCCTACTCTCATAGACCATAGGAGGGCTAATAGATGAAAATACATTTTTCTTGTAGTAAACTGTAATACTCTTGTAATCTTCATTTCTTGCACTTTAATCTTAGTTATTTCAAGTGTATTTCAAGTTTAGTTATGTATTCTTCAATCTACCTTGGGTACATTCAGTTTTTCATTTCAAGTTTTTTAGTTGGGTATTAAATGCACTTATCTTTGTAGTTTAACTTTTCTTTGCATTAATACAAGTTTTAATATTCATTTCATTACCATGTCTCTTTACATTGTGTATGTCTTTACATTTATTATGAGTAGCTAAGTTTTTAGTTGGCTAATCCAAGGAAGACTTCCTCTTGGGTATGCTAAATCAACTCTCGTTCATTCCTCCTCATAGTGTAAAGTGTTTGGTTTGACTAGGTTGAGTGCGAACGTGGTTGTGAGCTCTTAATACACCGTAGATTTATCATGAGGTATACTTGAGCCTACACTTCCATATTAGTCCCTCACTTCCTATGAATCAATCAAGTACCGAGGCACCATTGGAAGAATGTTTTGAGTTGAATTGGCATTCCCATTTGAATGACCCCTTCGGATTAGCCAACGTTGTTTTCATGTCTTTTTTATCAAAAACTCCGTTCACCAAAACACAAACTCACAAGATTTTACACCTTTCTATTTTTACAAAATCACCTTCACCATGATTCAACCTTCATTGCCTGGGAAGATGACCTTGGAATACTCAATTCTAAGTAAAACACGACACTTGAAAGTCCCTCTTGTCTTGGGGAGCACTTTTGCGTACACACACACAAATTTTCATTCACACACACGTTTTTCCCATTTCTAGCATGAAAACCCTTGGGAGAGTGACACTCACATATATACATAATCCATATACACAATCGGGTGCATGTTTGGAGATTAGGGTGAACATGATCAAGCATTTTTGGTATCGTTGACGGGAAAGGCAAATCGTTAAATTAGAAGGTGACTTAGGACAATAGAGGTAAGTCCCGTGATTCTCATCATGGGCCGAGGTACGTTGCTCCTTATATATATATATATATATTTGTTTACTTTTCCTGTCAATTAAAGTTAATTTTTTTGCATGTGGGGACGGAACGATCAAAATACATTAGTTAGATGAGCCCAATGACCAAACATGAATTTATACCAAGTACCACCTGAGGATGAAGGTGACAACTTTGAGGATAAGGATGCTAATGTTCCAAGGGCTGAGGGAATGCAAAACCCTAAAATGCCAAACTCCCGAATGTATTTTCCCCCTCCTAGGAATGAGGGAAACATTATCCGGATTGATCCTCTAGATAGGTCAATGCGGCATTATCTCCAACCCACTCGTAACATCACCCTTTTTTGTGTACTTCTCTAGATCCAAGCTTATGCCTCCTTGTTAAGC
Organism: Ilex asprella; assembly: GCA_023539305.1. NCBI lineage: Eukaryota > Viridiplantae > Streptophyta > Magnoliopsida > Aquifoliales > Aquifoliaceae > Ilex > Ilex asprella. Next base: position 29,192,343 of record CM042184.1, on the reverse strand, counting down.
CGAGAAAGTTACAACTACTTCCCCAATTCCATGGAATTGAAAGAAAAAATCATTATTTTCACATTAAGTAATTTGAGAAAATAGTTTCAACATTCCTTACGAATCATGCTATGGAAGACATAACTCGCATGAAATTGTTCCCTTTCTCCCTAACAGATAAGGCCAAAACGTGGTTGAATTCCTTGAAGCCTCGATCAATAAGCTCTTGGACACAAATGCTTTTCGAGTTTTTAAACCATTTTTTCCCGTGCTCCTAAGACCATTGCCCTTAAAAAGTAAACCCAAAATTTGTTGAAAAAACCCAATGAGCAATTTTAATAATGTTGGGATCGCTACAAGGAATTATTACAATCCATTCCACTTCATGGTTTTGAACCATGACAATTGGTGAGTTTCTTGTATGAAGGGATTATACTGGGCCATTGACAGTTCATTGACATGATATGCAATGGGAACTTTTTAAACAAGGATCCCGATGAAGCCCCAAACTACTTCAATACATTGGCACAAAATACATAAACTTGGGATTACAGATTCCAGGTAGTAATCAACCAAGTGGGGAAGGGATGTATGATTTAAGGGATCGAGAAGACTTGCTTTCCAAAATCATAAAATTGTCTCAAAAAGTGGAGAGTCTAGAGGTTAATAGCAGACATGAGGTGTCCAACATTACCAAGATCGAGGAATTTTGCTCTTTTTGTGAAAGTGTTGAGCATCCCATCTTGGAGTGCCTCAACATTCTGGCACTTAAAGAGGTGTGTCATGAGCAAGTCAATGCCTTCAATCAAAGTAGGCAATCATTCTCCCCACACTCTAATACATATAATCCGAGTTAAAGTAATCATCCAAACTTTAGTTGGAAGAATGAGGCTCTCATTCCTTGCGGGTCTAGTTCATATTCACCTCTCATACCTCCCAAGCAAAATCAATACAATGGCCAAGGTCCCTCGTCAAGCTCCCAATACCCCCCGCCCAATCCACGAGGGTTTTCCCAAAAAATAGCCTCCATAAAGTTTTGGTAAACAAGGACCATCCAACCCACCCACCTACCAACCGCCCATAAAAGAATTTTGGAAGATGTCGTGCACCAATTCATCCAAAGCCAAACCTCCATCAACAATCAAACCACTACCACTTTTAATGACATTCAGACTCAAATCACAAAATTGACCAATGTCATAGGGTCGTCACAACAAGAGAAAGGAAAATTTCCCCCTCAACCCCAAGAGAACCCTAGGGGTTAACTCGTGATAAAGTTATCTGAACCCACCAAAGAGAGTTGTGAGCAACTCAAGGCGGTCACCAGTCTTAGGAGTGGAAAACAAATTGACAAGAACATTTTTCCAAAAGTCCCACCAAAAGACACATTGGAAAAAGAGAAAGAAATCAAGGGTAATTCCAAGGGAGGTGGGACAACTGAGAAAGAAAAAATTGTTGATTTGAATGTGCATGCATGTCCTATTCTGGCCTTTTTTCCCCAACGTTTGAAGCCACCAGTGATGGTGGCTAATTATTCTGACATCATTGAAATATTTAAGCAAGTAAAGATCAACATTTCACTCCTAGATTCCATAAAGCAAATCCCATCATGTGCAAAGATTTTGAAGGACTTGTGCATAGTGAAGAGGAAGTTGAACTTACACAAGAAGGCATTGCTCACTGAACAAGTGAGCTCAATGTTGAGGACCAACACCCCACCAAAGTTCAAAGATCCCGACTGCCCAACCATTGCTGTCACAGTAGAAAATTTTTGGGTGGAGCAAGCACTTCTTGACTTGGGGACAAGTGTCAATCTCTTACTTTATTCGGTTTACCAACCACTCCAACTTGAAAAGTTGAAGCTAACTCCAATCACTCTTCAATTGGCGGATCGTAGTGTTAGAACACCGAGGGGAGTAGTTGAGGATGTCTTAGTTCTAGTTGATAATTTCTATTTTCCTGTTGATTTTATTGTACTTGATACTCATCCAGTTGTTAGCCCCAGCTCACAAATTCTTGTCATACTAGATAGGTCGTTCCTTGCTACTTCTAATGTCGTGATTAATTATAGGAATGGACTAATGAAACTTGCATTCGGGAACATGGCAATGAACCTCAACATGTTCAACTTGTGCAAGCAACCGGGTGATGACAATGAAGTACATGAGATCAACCGAATTAAAACTTTGTTGGAGGAGCACTTGGAGCTTTGCAACACTTTGAAGTTAGGGGAGGAGGAGATTGTTGATCAAGAGGAGCCGAATAGTTTACATGGGTAGAAAAATGGACCCCAACATTTGAGAGAACTCCATTGCAAGAGAAAAAAATATTTTCATCAACTGTATAGACTCCGAACTTGGAGTTGAATCCTTTGCCATCCAACCTCAAATATGCATTCTTGGGGGAGCACAATACTTTCTTGGTGGTAATAAGCTCACATTTGTAGCACGACAAGAGGAGGAGTTGTTATGTGTATTGAGGAGGCACAAAGAAGCCATTGGGTGGACCATAGCCGACATCAAGGGAATTAGTCCCCTTCTTCATACTCATAGGATTTACTTGGAGGAAGACACAAAACCATCTCGACAACCACAACGGAGACTCAACCCTATTATGAAAGATGTGGTGAGGGATGAGGTACTCAAGCTACTTGACGTAGGCATCATATTTTTGATTGCTGATAGTAAATGAGTTAGCCTCATACAAATAGTACCCAAGAAATTAGGAGTCATGGTATTGCAAATGAGGAGAACATGTTAATTCCAACAAGGGTAGTCAACGGATGGAGGGTGTGCATTGATTATTGGAAACTCAATTCGTGCACAAGAAAAGACCACTTCTGTAAACCCCCACATGTTTATATTCATATAGCGATATAATTGTTTATAAACCTAAAATTTAGATTCGAATTGTAAAGAATTGAAAGCATTTTCAATTGAACTTGTAGATATCAAGAATTACGTGAAAAACATTGTTAAACATTTATGAGATGGTTTTGGAAGGGGTATGAACGGATTGGAAATGAAAAATGGGTAAAGTAGGCAAATCTGGGTAGTAACTATCGGTAGTCAATCTACCCGAACTACCGGTAGTCAACAGGTAGTCGAGTGCAAAATGTACCCGAACTACCGATAGTCAACAAGTAGTCAAGTGCAAATGTACCAGAACTACCGGTAGTCAATAGGTAGTCAAGTGCCTAGTGTACCCGAACTATCGGTAGTCAACAGGTAGTCGAGTGCCCAGTGTACCTGAGCTACCGGTAGTCAACAGGTAGTCAAGTTTTCAATGTACCCGAGCTACCGGTAGTAACTACCAGTAGTAGCTGTAAAAATCTAAAATTTTAAGTCGCGAACAAGCCTGTTCCCTTTTTTACAAACTTCAAGGTTAAAGACCACATGTTGGTCTCTCTTCACCCTTGAGGCCCCTAGTGAGAGTCATCCCTGGGCGTGTATCCTCTACCTGAAATGTGTTCTCATATAGGGTGAGCCACGCTCAGTAGAATAATTCCTACAGATGCTACTCCCCACCTAGATGCACATGAAATGCACAATGCAACATTCAACAATTCTCAAAAATTCCAATAAAGTATATGCAATCAAATGATGGAATTCATTATGATATGCCATGCAATAAGGTGAGACTCATTTATGCTCTCATTCCGAGCCCTTCCCGACTCCTCAACACGTGCAAGTGTCATGTGTATGAACTCGTCATCCATGTTACACATTGAATGCCATTTATAATCTAGGCTCTTTCTTGGGGGTGGATATTCATGGACTTAGACCAACGACATTCAACCGACACAGAATTCCTAGACTTCAACCAACGGTTCCGCGTACACCGACACACTTTATGGACTCTTATATCAACTGAGTGCGTATCTAATCACCGGGAGTCTCACCCGAGGGATCTTCTAGTCCCTTCTTGGGAACCCCAACCCAATTTTTCATGCTCTTATGCGACTCCACAGGATTCTCAATCCCCTTCTCCCGAGTCCATTTATCAAGTACCAAGAGTGGTATTTGCTTGATCATGCACGTCCACACCCATACCCATGACTTATGCCCATGAATGTGATGCCAATAACATGCTCAACATGTAATGAATGCCAATTGAGCAATATCCCATGCCCATGGTAAATTATATTAAGAACATATAAATACCAAACTTTGTCACAATATCAATGTATCAAAACATGTATATATCAATAATTCCTCTAATCCAATATCCAAGCATGCTATACATAAACCATGCAAAACATACTTGACCATGTTATTTCATCAAAATGACAACTTTCAAATATCCAAGGCATTTAATCAAACACCTTTAAGGCACCCAACTTGTAAACACATATCATGTCACCAAATATCACCCAATTATATTCAAATATCCAAGGCATTTAATCAAACACCTTTAAGGCACCCAACATGTTAACACATATCATGTCACCAAATATCACCCAATTATAAGAATGAACACAAGTAACTTTCTTGTACTAATTTCAAGCAGGAATTGGATAGAATTCATTTATTTTATACCCAATTTCTTCTTTCCATAGTCATAGACAAGTCTAGGGCTACGTTCAATATTAAACCCTTAGTCTACCAACATCTAAGGAAAGAATAAACCAAGGTAGGAGGAACCCTACCTCAATAGAAGTGTAAAAGACTTCTACAACACCAAAACAACCCAACACCTTGAAATTCCCCAAAATCACCTCTTTGGATCTTTGGTGAAATTCCTTGTTCTTGGTACGTAGACGTAGTCCTTATCGAGGAGAGCGACTTTAATTCTTGGTCCAAGCGATTCCGAGCAATGGTGCTTCAAGAATCGGCGGAAGAAAGGTAAAAATCTTGATTTTTCTCTTCTCTTCCAGCGTGTGAGGATCAACTGATTTAGGGGAGATATTTGTGCTAAAAAACTGATTTTTAGCCCTGTTTATAATTTTAAATGCTTGGCTTAGATCGTGCCAAGTGTCCTCGCTTGTTTGGGTCCGATTTCGCTCTAAAACGATTTATTTGATCCCAGTTTAAGTTCAAATTAATTTTATTTGAACATTTATTCAATTATAAAGAAAATTTAAATTTTTTATTTTTGGGGTCTTTTGTGAGGTCATCCGCCACCCAGTCGCCTCGAACGACGTGTAAAATCCAACTATCTTAGAATTCAACGAAATTCGACAATGTGACTAGATTTTTGGATACGAGAAGTCCGTTGTGTCATTCGAGCTCTAGAACATGAGTATTTTAAATACACATTATAGTGGCAAATTACCATTTTGCCTTTTTTCAGAAAAAGTTTAAATTTACTCGGATTTTACAGTACACAATCTTAATTTTAATCATAAACATTTTACCATTTTGATACGCTAAAAAATTCTAAATTGTGTGGTATAGATTTTCAATGAGTCATTTATTCTCAAAGATTTTTATAAATATATAAAAGGCATCTTTTCAAGTGCAATATAATATGTCTTCCACCAAATAAAGAAGAAACTGCAAAAAATTAAGCACTTTTAGTGTTGTTCAATTCCATTGTTTTTCCTGATGCTTAATGACTTGTGAGGTTCAGGCCAAAAAAAAAAATGGCTTGTGAGGTAGATTGTGGCCAACATACTTTGAAATAAATGCCCACTTATTTTTTTTTCTCATAAAGAGGATGAACATTTATTAGTCTTTAGTGTTTCCCGGTTGCTTTTTAGGGTTTGAATGAGCCCTATCAAAGTGTATTAGGCACAACTTGAGCACACTACTTTATTTGACCAATGGAGGAACTCAATGTTGTAATGCAAATCTCAAGATCTATTGACAGTTCTAACAAACCAATTACAAAAAAAAAAAAAAAAAACCTAATGCAGATCGAACAACTAGCTTAATGGACCCCACGATCCTCGACAATATGTCCTTCAACACCAAAATACTCAAATGTAGTTTGGGTTGCGATCCTTAAAATTGTCTCTCTTACTCTCTTTATCTTTGCCTCTTCTAAACGTGAAGTTAAAGTAAGGCTGAGAGAACCAAAAAAATCATATATATAGGCTATAGTAGAGACTCTAAGGCTACTAAAAACTTATTATTGATCTCTCGGCCTTTATCTCAAAATTATATTTCGAGCTTCTTGTTATTATATGCTCATTAATATTCCCATATTTAATATTATAGATGTTCATTAATTAATTAAATTATTGACAATTATATTTAATTAAGTTCTTTTATCCTTGAAATTTTACCACTTAACTTATTTGTCATGTCAGATAATTAAATCAAACTACAACGTTTAACATGGACAAAATTTATGAGCTTTGTCAAGAGAACATCATCGACCCATTTAAATATGGGGACAGGGTTCTCTTTAATAATTAATTCTCATCATACAAATAATGTTACCTCCCAATTCACCGAGTTTGTTACTCAAATATGAATCTTACTCTTTGATAAATTAAAGTAACAATTATTATATCCATTAAATATATCGAGACTAAGGGCTCAAGAAATCAAAATATCCACGAGGTATTTATTTTCTTATTTATACAGTAAAAGGACAATAAAATTAAAAAAATGGTATTATTCCATACATGAAGTATAATAGTGCAATAACCCAAAGATATCAGACAATCACCGATAGCCAAGACAAACTATGCCAAAAGATTATACTACAATCCTACTGATAGTGTGTCAAATTGCATCTAAAATCGAATCTTTACTCATATCATACAATGAACCATTGATCTGATCTTTTGTGCATAATTGAAACTCTACATATCAGATTATCTTCAATGTCGAATAAAAGACACTCATGCATACATTTAATATAATGTAAATATTTTACCCACTCAAATTCTCATTAAAATAGAAAATGACGAACTTTTATTAAATAATAAACTGAGTTTTACTACAAAAAAGTAATCTTTTATCATACAGTTGTGAAACCTAGACATACATTGCATGCCATTTATATAATGTTAGGGTTAAATGTGTAATTGTTAATAATAGCCATGAGGCTAAATTATACTTATCGAAGTTACAGAGAGTTAGATAATATTTTAAATTATAAACCCTAGGGGTTGATTTATAAGGTGGTAAAATTTTTTGTGTGTGAATTAATGAGTTGGAAAAACTAATTGGTGGATATGTGAAGGAAGGAAACAAAGGGGACTTAAGTAGAGTTTGGGAGGAATTTGGTGACTCATTGAAGACACTTGTCTCTCTGTGAGCTCACCCTTGCTAATATATAGGCTTGTACCGGTTCTCACTTAGAGAATTTGGTGGGGAAAAACTCTTGAAGTTTAGAAATTTTATGTGGGATTCTCTTGAGTCAAATTTCTCAACCTATTTTGGATTTCTCTTCATTTCTTAAAGCTTAAGGTTTGTTGGTAAGGGTTTCTTTCTAAACAATCTTATTGTTTATATAGAGTACAAGCATGAATAGTTTGCGATGTAATCTTGGGTATTGGGGAAAGGTTTTGCTTCTCAGTTTATGATTATGAGTAGTTGATTTTATTTTTAGCTAAGGTCTTGCATGAAGTGAAATGGTCATAATTGATAATGTGAGTGTTTAAGAGCTATAGAATGTGTCAGCTAGGGCTGAAGAGGAATCTGGAATTGATATGCAAGTGAAAAAATAGTGTTATATTGGTACAAGATGGTTTTGTACTAATACAAGGGCCTTCGGCCTAAGGTTGAATAGGTACTACATCAAAGAACTAGTACAAAATGCTTTTGTCTACGATGAACTAGTACAAACTATGCTGTAACAGTAAAAATGTTGTTTGCTCCTATAGAATCGATACAACTTGTACCAGTACAACATTACTTTTTCCTCCATTTTTCCAAGATGTTTCTAATTTTTCATTTGCTCAATACCAATATTGGTCGCAGTTTGTACATTGTCTTGTGTCAAATTGTACACAATTTGTTAAGATGTTTAAGGGTATCATGTTCTAGTTACATTTGTAACACTGTGCTTTGTTATACGTTATATCAAGTTTCCCATTTTAGGGGATGAATTTGATTATTATTGCATAGGTTGAATTTCTCTATTTTAAATTATGATTAAAGGGTTAATAGGAAGGAGTTATCCAAACCCTATCTCTTTTTTAGGAAGGGGTGTGACAATTTTAGGTATCAAAGCTAAATTTTGATAGGTTCTATAGACTTGTTGAGTCTAGCTATTACACTGGACCGTTAGGATAGACTTGGTAGAGATAGTTATGGATCCAAAAAATTAAAAAAATATGGACGATCATGCTACTTCTACTCGTGTTATAGATAAGGGGAAAGCCTCATAAGTTCAAGGTGAACGGTATGACCAGGAATTCAAATAGATGCTTAAGGTAGACACTAAATACTTTGAAAATCTGATGATGAGGCCAGATCGTACAAAACTCCAAAGTACACTCTATGAAAGATTGAAAAAACCTTATCCTCTGACTTTCTCTAGATTGTTTGGGGCTTCAGAAGTTAAAATTGGCAAGGAGAAATGGAGAAAAAATTCATGGTTATCGGTGTTACTGAGGAACAAAGGTTACTCTAGCTACTTTTATGCTTACAACTACAGCCCAATTTTGGTGGAAGGCCACTGAGGGATGGTTAACTATTGATTAGCTATAAATATTGTGTGATTTTGATATTAATTATTGGCTAATTAATTGAGCAAAGCATTAAATGTGTTAAATTGATTAATTTTGGATATCATCTTCTTTCTGAAGTATTTGTCTAGTTTTACAGGTAAATAGGTTGAAATTATGATTTGGACGGACAAAATACAACAAGAGGTAAAGATCTAGAATACAAGGAAGCAAAATTAGAGTTCTGCCGATTGTGTCAAGATGGTGGATTAAGTGTGTCCAGACGTGACTTCTAGTAACTGCTCAAGAAAAGGTCAAAGATTTGCATTTGAACGAAAGAATGAGTGCATCCAAATGCAAATGGACAGAGATGCCACAAAAACAAGGTGGGTCCAAAACATGCGTCCCGACATGATGACGAGAATTGTCTTATGATTATAGAGTCCTATGTAAATTTGGTTTTTGGTTTCCTAGAGCCTATATAATTAGGCATAGGTCGTGCTTTGTATCAATCTTTTACCAGCCTTTTCTGTTCTATTTTTCTTATGGCCAGTTAAAAGTCCAACTAAAGTTAGGGGAGATACTTTTAATAAATCACAATATTTGGTCTTGATCCAATGTTTTTAATGCATGATTTATTCCTTTAATTTAATTCTTATCATTTAGTAAAGTTCTTGCTCTATATAATTTCTTGATTCAATGTGCGATGTACGTCAAATTCTTGGTATTCCCTACGAGTCAAATAATTGGTTATTTCATGCTTGAATTATTTAATTGGAGTTTTCATAAAATAGTTGATTTATTATTTGCAATAAAATTGAGTTTCTCGATTGATGCGATCCACAAGTAAATCCCTATATTTATTCAGATAATCCATTAATTATAGTTTTGATATTTTCATATTATCACCGTTATTCCCAATTGAGTTGAAAACTAAATCATTAATAATTATCATGTGGAATTGAAAGGGTGTCCCGATACTTTAGTAATTCAAATTCTTATTTTTAATCAAACAACTTTTGTTCTTTTGAACAAACAATTTATCCAATCAACTTTCAATGATGTGGTATGATCATAATTTGAAATACTAATGATGTTGGTTCACCTAACTTAAGGGAATATGTCAATTACTGATTATGAAAACAAGTTTACAACATTGTCCCAATTTGTTCCGTCGATAGTGGGAAATGAGGAGGAGAAACGGTGAAGGTTCCAAATGGGATTGCACTTCAGCATTCGATCTCAAATTTGTACCCTGGAGTTGAAAAGGCATATTGACTTGGTAAACAAGACACTGATTGCTGAGAGATATGTGCGAGAGGAAGAAAGGGTGGGAGAGCAATCTAAGAGGAGTAGATTCGATCCTGCAAGACTAGCTACTTTAGTGGTGGATTTCCAGGTCAAAGTGGGAAAGTTTTTCAACATCAAAGACTCCTTCCAAATGGTCAACAAGGTCAGTTGTTACAAGGTTCTGTTGGCTAACAATCTTTTTCTCAAGTCAGGGGTGCTTCTAGTGGTCGTAGTGTGGAAAATATTTGTTACATATGTGGCAAGGTTTGACATTATGCTAAAGAGTGCACTTCATTCTGAGTGCATGTTCCATGGAGATGTTATACATGTAGGTAGTTGGGTCATATGCATTGTGATTGTCCACAGCTTATAGCTCTTGCATCATTGGTGGGTAGTGCAGCTACTAGTGGTAGAGGTTCTGCCGGAAGTTCTCTAGGTAGAAGTTGCGATTCTTCGAGCAAATCTGAGACTGGAGGAAGGTTATTTGTGTGGCACAACGTGATGCAAAGGCAACACCAAAGGTGATTATAGGTATGCTCTCTATTTTTGGAAGGTTGCATGAGTGCTTATTGATTCTAGTGATACACATTCATTTATGTCATTATCATTTGTCATGCATGTAGATCGAACCTATACTTTATTGGAAAGTGGGTTATCTATTCCTACCCCTATTGGAGATGACATAGTGGTAGAGACCATTTATAGGGATTGTGTTCTGTATGTGGGTAATAGGGAGTTATTGGTGGATTTGTTGCTAAATGGATATCCAGGAATTTAATTTGATATGGGGTATGGATTGGTTATCATCATATCATGCCTCTATAGCTTATTTTTGTAATGAAGTGGTATTTTGATTTTCGAATGTGCCTGTGTTTCGATTTTTTGGTGATCATCCTACTACTTCTATATGTTTGATTTTTGAAATAAAAGACAAAAAGTTATTATGGAAGAGGTGTCAGGGATAACTAATGTCACACCCCTGATCTAACATGCATGCGACTGGTGTTACTTTGACCAACAAAATATTTTAATAACATAAAAGAATAGTAGAATAGCATAGTGGAACAACCCTCAACATACAACTAAAGAATTTTATATGAACATAAACATAACATACATATCCTACTCAAACTATTACACATTTCAGGTCATATAAGTACATCCTACACATAAAATTCACTTTTATTCTAATTACATGCTTCTTGCCTTTACATAACTGAAAGTAGGAAAGTAATGTAGGGTGAGCATCAATAACTCAATAGTGTAACTCAATTTCTAAGCAAACAAGTTTACAATACATAGTTTAGCATGATTGATAAAAAACGAAATGAGCATTTGATATACATAAGAGAAAAATGTCATTTTGTGTAAACAAAATCATTTAAGTAAAGATTGGACATCAAAAGAGATTTTATGAACATTCTATACAATGCTACACCGGTGGGCAATCAACTTAATAGATCACTCAAGGTCAATATGAACATACGATCCAACCTTTTGGGAGACTTGCACCCTGAGGAAGATACGCTCCTTAATCAAAATTCAACACCCTAATCCGAAGACCAACTGGACCATCCACACATTTACAAACTCAATGAGAACATATCCACAACCTTATATTGGAATGTAAACCCTCTACCACTCAACATTGTGCACTTTTTTATCATTCATAAATATTATAAGGAAAAATTTTAAAACCACTTTGAAATGCTTTGTCTGATCCATAATTAAGAAACCCTACCCGACGCTGTATTTTGATTCAAAATTAGTAAAAATAAAATGATATTATTTTCCAATGAAATTTCATACATGTACTCAATTAACCTACCTAAGAATGAAAATAAAATTTATTTGGTAAAAATCATGCTTTTTTGTAGTTTCCCTTGAGAACGGGCTTAGGTTCCCATCCATCCTTTCATCAAATCTGTCATTCAACACTTCAATGTTTGTCTTGCTCAGATCCCTTCTAACATCTAGGGTATTTTGGTGGGCCTTCTTGTTTTCTTTAAGAAAAATGATATCGGCACCCCTCAGTTCCCTTACTCATGAAATTCTTTAACGTTTAGTTCCAACTTGATAGCTTTTTATATATTTCCAAATGGGTGAAGACCTCGGCATTGATCATTGACCTACTCAACTCTCATAAGAACTGGAAGAAACAGTTCTTCTTCGTGTCAAAAAGGGATTGGGAATTTAATTCTAGTGATGCCAGTGATACCCTTCCTGTCTCACTCTTTAGGGCAGGTCCTGATAATCTGGGTGAGTCCTTATTTTGGGTAGGCTCAACTTGCCTCCTCATATTGCTTCATTAGTTAACCTTATCCCCTCGAGTTGTTTCAGGTGTCCTCCACAAGCTGATTTTCGAGGACATGCTTGCTTTGGTAGGGCTTGAAGATTGTGACCTGGAGAAATATTCTAGTTTGATTGAGCATTTTGTGCTTACCAAGCTAGGGTTTAGTCCTCCAGAGGTGAGGGTTGAAACCCCTATTCCCATTTCTATTGCTGGAGTAGAGGAGGTGGCAGGTAATAATTTCTCATTTTGTCACTAAATTTTATCTCACTCCTCCCTTCTTCCTTTCTGATTTACTTGTTTTGGGTTTCCAGGTTCTTCCTCAATGGAACCTACTTTGAAAGATTTTAAGGGAAAAGTTGACCTATTAAAGAGGACCAAAGTGGAAAATGAAAGGCCGAGGTTGGATCAGGAAGTGGTTCTGACCTCCCAGCCAAGGTACCGAGGATAGAGATGCCTCCTGCTTTTCCCTCTTGTCCCAAATAGCTCTCATTGCTCCATTGTGCTCGCCAAAGATTATACAAACCTCCTTTCCTCTAGTGACCGTGCCCCCTCTTTTGGAGGGGATCATGAACAAAGTGTAATTTTGACCTCTCCTTCCTTAGCAGAGGTCGAGGGAGCCTTGGAGGCGATCGCCCGTATTTTGCCCAGGTCTACCTCCCCTAGGTCAGCTAAGAAGTCCCCTCAGCTATTCCTGAAGGGTTCCAAGGTTGAGAAAAGGCGAGAGCTCCTTTAACGATAATGAGAAATGTCATGCGGATGTCATTGCCTCTATCATCCCTAAGTTTGACAATCAAAGGGCTGCCACTGTGCCCCTTGGAACTTCCATCTCCACGGCCCTATATGAGACTACATCGATAATTTTTTTATCTTTTCATGTTTCCTCTCTATCTTGTATTGTTGCGTTATGTTAACTTTAACCTTTGGTTGTATCTGTTCCTTCCTGGCCATTCATGTGAGTGGTTTGCTAAGTCAGATCAGAGCTTTGGAGAGCTCTACCAGGGCATCAAAGGCTTTTGAACTCAAAGTTGTTGAGCTTTCTTTTGCCAATGATGACCTCAAAGCTCAGGTTTTGGACCTACAAGCGCAGATGGAAAGGCAAACTTCTGTTATTAAAGGATTGGAGGCTAAGAGCGAGAGACTTGAGGATAGAAATAAGAAGACCAAGGAGGAGCTCAGGAGGACCAAAGAAGAGCTCAGGTTGAAAACTACTGACTAGGCTAAAGCTAGCAAGGAGGCCTTCAAGGATTTGGATTCTAATACAGGCATGAAGAGGGAATATGTCATTCTGGCTTAAGCAAATGATACTCTTCGGAGTGAACTTGAGGTACAAAAAGTTGTTAAATACAAAGATGCTATGGTTGCTAAGCTGGTGGATGATGTCACCACCAAGTGGGCAACAAGATACCTTGCTTTCCATGGCCAAGCTATGCGGGTGTATTCGGACATGGATTTTGACTTTGAACCCCCTTTAGAAAAGGAGGAGGAGGTGTCTAGTGTTGAGAATGAGGTTAGAGCTTTAGCTCCCTTTGCTTCTGATCATGCTTTTGAAGGTATTGAGGTACCTACTTCTACTGCCGTGGTCCTTGCCCAAGAGGTTTCTTCTACTCTGGCTACATTTGTAGCTCTCAATTCTGCCCCAACTATTGTTTCAATGATTGCAGAGCTGCATATCTTTCCTTTGGAGGCCTCTGTTGGTGTTCCTCTTTCTATCGACCTTGTGGCTCAGGCTCCTATGTTGACTTTGCCCCTAGTTGGAGTTGAGGCCCCTATTCCTGCTCTTCCTAAGGTCCCTCTCCCTTTACCTACTTCTGAACCTTCAAAAGCTTCTATCGCTAAACTTCCAAACACTTCTACTGCTCCTACTGCAGAGACTCAGGATTTTTTTAGGAACTTCTGTTTGTTGTTGTTTTTTTTTGTTTTTCATACCTTGTATTCTACTTCTTTTAGGAAATGTAAATATTTCTTGCTTTTTTCTTTTTGAATTGTTGTATTTTTTATTGTTGTGCTATTGTGATCTTACATCTTCTCTATTCCCCATTGCCTGTTACTTTTAGGAGGACTTAGTTCTTCTTGAAGTAGATTTGCTAGGTTTGGAGAAGATGAATAGCAAGAGAGCTAAAGAATTGTTGAGTTAAGTGGCTGAGGTCTTAACCTTTGAGGGCTCATTCCTATTTGTTGTTGAGCTATGCTTAGGTTAAGCTAAAGAGCAATTTGCTTGGACTTACACTCTTGTTAAATTGTGTAGCTTATGTTTTGAACTCTTCCTGAACTGAGCTAAACTACATATCTGAGGCCTAGCTTTCTAATATGAAAAGTGTCAATATAATTTGTTATTTGCGCCCACCTATATTCTTAAAATGTATCCACCTTCATAATTTTGGAAGTTTAAGGGATCGCATCTTCACCTTCGTGTGTTTCTAGGTTCCTTAAAACTTGGGATTTCCTAAAGTTTCCATAAAACTTCAAACTTCCTATTGCTTATGAATCTTGGAGTTTCTTCTTGCCAGCAATTCTTGTGTTTTCTTCTTATAGCATTTCATATGTTCTTTCTCTTTTCCTTAGTTTCTGATGGCTTCCTCTTTTACTTCTTTGTTCCAACAATGAGCTTCTACTGGAATTGAAATGAGGTGGCATTGCAACTACTTGGTTCCTTGGGTGGTAACCTTTTCATAATTGGAAAAAAATAGGAGGCAATATTCTTTTCCTATGGACCTGCCCCTGCGAGTTCCGACTCCTGTCAAACCCTACAACTTCCTTCCTTAAGGAGAGACTTGCTTTTTTGAAGGTGCCTTTGAGATGGGCCTTCTGATTGGCACTCAATTACAACATTTTATTGTGCTTTTTCTGGACTAATTATACTTTGATGGAGTTCAAATGATGATGTTTCAGGTGCTAAAGTGAGAAAAAGGGTCAAGGACAATAAATACAACATTTAAGTGTAACTACAGCATTTGATCAACAAAGGAAAAACTTGAGGGCAGCATGGCCGTTCGAACGGTGATCCACGTTCGAACGCCCCCTCTGGACCAGGCAGTTGAGGCAAAGATGTGTTGCAGACAGACCCTGGAGCTAAAGCCTAACGTTTGAACACCAAGCCTTGGTCGAACGCATCATCATGTTTGAACGACCATCACAACGTTCGAACGACCATCACAATGTTCGAACGACACTGGAAACCCTAACACGATCAGGCTGACTAGAAGACTTTGCGTGTGCAGACTCCCAAGCCAGAAGAAAGATCCTCAGGCACATGGGTGCCATGATCGACTGAATTTGGAGTGTTTGAAGACTCTGATAGTTGCAGAGAGTGGGTGAATGAATGGCCTTACAAAAGACTGCAACCCATGTGAAGCCTGAAAATCAACACAGACACACAAGCAAAACAACCTTCACGTTCGAACGGAAGGGACCGTTCGAACGGTCTAACTGACAGACTAAAACTTGCCCGATTCTTTGTCTAAACTTCGGATTTTCTCTTTGACTCATCCAGCACTGTTCTTTCACCCCTCCCTTGCTCTTCCTTGCCTATATATACTTCCCTTTTGGGAGCCTTTGAGGACACACTTGGGAGGAGAGATCAAGAGCTCCCCTCTTGAAGAATACTTAGTCTTTTTATGTATTCATTTTAATTCAAGTTTTACATTCTAGTTCTTTCATTCAAGTCTTTTACATTCTTGCTCCTTTTAATTACTTCAAGTCTTTATTATAGTTGGGAAGTTTAATTCCCTACTTGTCTTCATCTTTATTATAGTTGGGAAGTTAATTTCCTACTTGTCTTCATTTTTATAGAGTTGGGAAGATAAATTCCCTACTTTTGTGTTCTTTATGTTCTTAATTTACTTTTTATCTTTACATTAATTCTTTTACTTCCTTGCTTTCAATTATGTATTGCACCTTTATCATTTGAGCTCATCTTCTTCTTAGAGGAGTGAAACTCTTCCACTTTTCTAGGGCTTTACCAAAGCCAAGAATGGTGGAACGTGATTCACTCATTCTTCTTTGAAGATCAACTTCGGAGTTCTTCTACTTGGAGGGATGAGTACCATTCACTTTTCTAGCTTTACCCAACCCATGAAGAGTGAGTAGTCCTCATTCAATCTTTAGGGAGAGGTGATGAATAC
This sequence comes from Ilex asprella, assembly GCA_023539305.1. Taxonomy (NCBI): domain Eukaryota; kingdom Viridiplantae; phylum Streptophyta; class Magnoliopsida; order Aquifoliales; family Aquifoliaceae; genus Ilex; species Ilex asprella. Next base: position 29,176,094 of record CM042184.1, on the reverse strand, counting down.
GTAATGACCATCCGAATATTATACTTGTGCATTTCTTTCAAACTTCAATGTTTTATTTACTTGCTTAGTGGGAGATTGGATGAGTTAAGCAAAGTTAGGGTAACTTGCACAACCAAAGGATATTTCTATGATCCGGATAACTCCTACATAGAAAGATCCTTTGGTTCAAGGCAAGAACCCTAGCTTGTTCTTTGTGTAATCAATGAGTATTTCTATGGTAAATGGATGACTCCTTCTAGAAAGATTCATTGATTCAAAGCAAAGAATCTCGGCTAGTATTTTGATATAACCAAGGGATCTTTTCTATAGTAAATGGATGACTCCTTCTAGAAAGATCCGTTGTGTGAGACAAATATTCAGGGATAGAACTTCACGACTAACTCTTGAATCTCCACCACCATTGCACTTCATAAAAAGGATGGAGCTTTAACCCAGTCCACCCTTATCTTCAGATTAACTTACTGTTACCACGGGAGTTAGTTGAGTTATAAAGCACAAGTGTAATACGCCGGATAATTCATTACATATTCTGATCCTCGAACTAAAGATTGACTTTAATTTTATTTGAATCTTATATTTTGTCTAGAAAAATTTCTTGAAAAGATTTTAATATTCTGTTCAAGAAACCATCCACTTCTCTCAAAGCTCAAAAAAAGGTTACAATTGATCGGTCTTCATTACGGTTCACCTTGAAACACTAAACACCATATTCCCTGTGGATTCGACTCCGGACTCAAACCGGATTATTACAACAGCTTGACCGCCTGCACTTGGGTGTACACATTTCGGATCAAGCCAAGTTTTTGGCGCCGTTGCCGGGAAATATTTGGTAAAAGTGTTGAAAAGGTAGAAAGTGGTAAACTTTTCCTTTCTGTGTATATTCTTGGTTGCTATAAATAATTTGTTTCGTTTTGTTTTATTTTATGTCTGAGGACGCTCCAAACCATAACAATTTGCCAGGAGAATCTTCTGGGTCTGTGAACCAATCTGAACCAAATTCACCTAGATCAATAGCAGACTCGTGTGAGAGTAACATGGCAAATAATGATAGAAATGGAGACGTGCCTCCACGGGAGGAAGAAGTGCCTAACACTCGAACTTTGAGGGATTACTTGAATCCCACAAGAAATAGTGCACCCTCGTGTTTTGTATTTCCTCCAGATGCTCCCCCTTTACTGTAAAGCCGGGGACAGCTCAGTTACTACCTGAATTTCATGGATTAGAGACAGAGAATTCATACTTGCATATGAAAGATTTTGAGGAAGTGTGTGGAACATTCCAAGATAATTCTGAAGTGGCCAAGATGAAATTTTTTCCTTTCTTTGTGAAGGATAAAGCTAAACAATAGCTAAATTCTTTAAAAGCTTCTTCCAT
>CM042184.1:29138461-29164720 GCA_023539305.1 Ilex asprella | reverse complement strand
GAAAGACTCCTTGCGATTGGGGAGCGCTTTTGTGCACATTCCACATTTCATTTCACACATATTTTGTTCATCCAGTTCCCACCATTCACATTTCGTTGTCGCCTAATCTCTTGCATCATCCCGAGGGAGAGTGACACTACTCCCTTCACACATAAGCTATACACATTTGAGGGTGGTGTTGAGAGGTTAGGAACGACAACTATTTTTAATCAATCAGTTACTGCATTACTTTAATAGCATCAATATTCTTTCATGAGATTATGCCAACATATGATTAGTTTGAATCCAAAAAGCTTCATTCATTACGCATGTAGTCTTCCGATTGGCCATCTTCTGACTACATGCCCGGTGAGAAACAAGTCACTATAATCGAAGCAAACTCTTTTGTTGAGGGTATACCTATGAGAGATTTGTGAAATCAAAACTATGAATGGTGAGTGATAAGCGGAATGTTCGTTATATATCAACTCCTGTTTCGAGAATGATCATCCCATTCCTAAGGAAATTTCAAATGCTAATGTGACAAGTGCTAATTTTTGCATAGAATTAATACCATTAGAAAAGAAATGTAGGGTATAAGTCAAGATTGAGGGATGGGTGTCTCGGTGATCATGTTGATGATTTATTTGAATCAACAATTTTACATGCCCATCTGTCCTACCGAAGTTTGTGGGTAGCTTCACTGGAAACCCTCACGAGACACCACTCGTCCACTAGGGTAAACCTAGGGGTTTAACGACTTGTTGCATAAGCTAAATGCAACCGGATAACCTACGAAAAAGGTATTAGAAATAGATTTATGTATTGTTGTATTACTAGGGACTAGAAATATCTAGGTTGGGGGGTGTGATTGGCACTCAATTACAACATTTTATTGTGCTTTTCTGGACTAAGTATACTTTGAAGGAGTTCAAATGATGATGTTTCAGGTGCTAAAGTGAGAAAAAGGGTCAAGGACAATAAATACAACATTTAAGTGTAACTGCAACATTTGATCAACAAAGGAAAAACTTGAGGACAGCATGGCCGTTCGAACGGTGATCAACGTTCGAACGCCCCCTCTGGACCAGGCAATTGAGGCAAAGACGTGTCGCAGACAGACCCTGGAGCTAAAGCCTAGCATTCGAACACCAAGCCTCGTTCGAAGGCATCATCACGTTCGAACGACCATCACCACATTCGAACGACACTGGAAACACTGACACGATCAGGCTGATTGGAAGACTTCGCATGTGCATACTCCCAAGCCAAAAGAAAGACCCTCAGGCACATGGGTGCCATGATCGACTGAATTTGGAGTGTTTGAAGACTCTGATAGTTGCAGAGAGTGGGTGAATGAATGGCCTTACAAAAGACTGCAACCCACGTAAAGCCTGAAAATCAACACAGACACACAAGCAAAACAGCCTTCACGTTCGAACGGAAGGGACCGTTCGAACGGTCTTACTGACAGACTACAACTTGCCCAATTCTTTGTCTAAACTTCAGATTTTTTCTTTGACTTGTCCAGCACTGTTCTTTCACCTCTCCCTTGCTCTTCCCTGCCTATATATACTCCCCTTTTAGGAGCCTTTGAGGACACACTTGGGAGGAGAGATAAAGAGCTCCCCTCTTGAAGAATACTTAGTCTTTTTATGTATTCATTTTAATTCAAGTTTTACATTCTAGTTCTTCAATTCAAGTCTTTTACATTCTTGCTCCTTTTAATTACTTCAAGTCTTTATTATAGTTGGGAAGTTTAATTCCCTACTTGTCTTCATCTTTATTATAGTTGGGAAGTTTAATTCCCTACTTGTCTTCATCTTTATTATAGATGGGAAGTTAATTCCCTACTTGTCTTCATTTTTATAGAGTTGGGAAGATAAATTCCCTACTTTTGTGTTCTTTATGTTCTTAATTTACTTCTTGTCATTACATTAATGCTTTTACTTCCTTGCTTTCAATTATGTCTTGCACCTCTATCATTTGAGCTCATCTTCTTCTTAGAGGAGTGAAACTCTTCCACTTTTCAAGGGCTTTACCAAAGCCAAGAAGGGTGGAACGTGATTCACTCATTCTTCTTTGAAGATCAACTTCGGAGTTCCTCTACTTGGAGGGATGAGTACCATTCACTTTTCTAGCTTTACCCAACCCATGAAGAGTGAGTAGTCCTCATTCAATCTTTAGAGAGAGGTGATGAATACGTAATGACCATCCGGATATTATACTTGTGCATTTCTTTCACATTTCAATGTTTTATTTACTTGCTTAGTGGGAGATGGGATGAGTTAAGCAAAGTTAGGGTAACTTGCACAACCAAAGGATATTTCTATGATCCGGATAACTCCTACATAGAAAGATCCTTTGGTTCAAGGCAAGAACCCTAGCTAGTTCTTTGTGTAATCATTGAGTATTTCTATGGTAAATGGATGACTTCTTCTAGAAAAATTCATTGATTCAAAGCAAAGAATCTCGGGTAGTATTTGATATAACCAAGGGATCTTTTCTATGGTAAATGGATGACTCCTTCTAGAAAGATCCGTTGTGTGAGACAAATACTCCGGGATAGAACTTCACGACTAACTCTTCAATCTCCACCACCATTGCACTTCATAAAAAGGATGGAGCTTTAACCCAGTCCACCCTTATCTTCCGATTAACTTACTATTACCACGAGAGTTAGCTGAGTTATAAAGCACAAGTGTAATACGCCAGATAATTCATTACATATTCTGATCCTCGAACTAAAGATTGACTTTAAATTTATTTGAATCTTTTATTTTGTCCAGAAAAACTCTCTTGAAAAGAATTTAATATTCTGTTCAAGAAACCATCCACTTCTCACAAAGCTCAAAAAAAGGTTACAATTGATTGGTCTTCATTACTGTTCACCTTGAAACACGAAACACCATATTCCCTGTGGATTCGACTCCGGACTCAAACCGGATTATTACTACAGCTTGACCGCCTGCACATGGGTGTGCACATTTCGGATCAAGCTACCTTCGTCTGCCCATCCATTCTTCCATTGGGTGGATTCTTGCCTTCTGTAGGTTATACCTATCTCGTCTTTCTCCCGAGGGATGAGGGTATGATCTATTTTTTTATTTTCTAGCATCTTCAAGGCAACAGTGAGTTCCCTAATGCTACCGAATTCCTCTATTTCTTTCTATGAACTTGATGAGGACAAGCTTCCCTATTTCAGCTACTTCAAAACCCCCTGTGTGTAGACTCTAGATCTCTAACTTTAAAACCCCCTATGTCTGACCCTCTTGTTGTAGTATCTTGTGATCTTCCTCTGGTAACTATTGACGCAGTGCAAAGCTTTGTCTCTCTTTTCAACCAAGATGTCAAGATTTAGCCAAAGTGACTTGTTATTATGCTTGAGCTCTAAGAACTCAGTCGTGGGCGATGGGATACAAACCTCTATAGGTGCCACTGCCTCAAATCCAAATGCTAAAGTGAATGGTGTTTATTGGTTTTAATATTTATTGTTTATTAGGTAGATGAATGGTTTACTATCTAATAGTTATTTTTAGTTGCTCTCATGGTTGGATGGTTTATAGATAGTAATGCCTTCTAGGGTGGTTTTGGGGCGTTACACTTAAAGTCAAAGTTGAAATGAGCATTGCTATGAATCATATTAGGGGATAAAAAAAATTGGTGGCATAAATCCAATTGCATGATTCATTAGTCAAAATCTGTTTCATCCTAGCATGCTTGGGTAGTGTTTACTTTTGAAAAATTCAAAACCAAGTACACACATGCCATTGACCTTCACACTTAGGAGTTTGATGATTTTAAATTATTAATGATCTTAAAAAGACTCTAAATGTTGGCGATAGGTGAACACATGACTAAAGTGTTAGTTAAACCCCAATCCCTTAAAAGATGCCAAAGGCCAATTGGTGCGAAAGAGCCCAATGTGGTCAAATCTGAAAATGTGAGGCTTAGATAAATGGCTAAAAAAAATCGCACTTGAATTCTAACAGTAGTTAAATTTAATTGAAAATTGCTCATTTGTAAAGCTCATAGAGCTCATGTTAATCAAGTTTAAAAGCATACACTTAAATTACAGAATTCACAATCATATTGATTGAATCCATAGAGTAGAAGGGATAAAATAAAAGTAGAGTTGTTAAAAAAATATATTTAGGATATGTACTAACCAGTCATGTTTTCACTTAGAAAATGCATTAGGATTTCACGATGAGCTTATTAATGATTTGAATCTTACCGAAATCCTTTTTTTTGTTGGTGGTTGGTTTCCCACATTATGCACTTGAAATTGTCAAAGTTGAACAAAATTTAAAAATGTATGTGAAATTGAACCAATTGAGGAAACAATATTCTAGGATGCATGTGATGTGTACAAAAAATTGCATATTTCATTACCTCAGTACATGCTTTTTAACTCAACGTTTGCATATAAATAGTTAGAGTTAGCCAAAATTATGAATAATGTTGAATTTTCGATGTTGCATGTAATTATAGCATAAATCATGTATTTTAGGACCTTGCAACTCAATATGGATATGTGATGAAGTCATGGACACATTACATGAGGATTTGGAGGCTTAAAAGTGAAGAAATCAAGGAGGTATTGGTACTTGGGAACAAAAGCACCAGCAACCACACCATCTAGTGGGAGAGCCTCGGTTTTCCTCTATTTTGACCATGACCTACTTAGAATCTGAAAAAGTAAAAAACATGGAAGTCGTCGAACTGGATGTCTTCTGTATTGTGTCAACATTTCAGCTTAATCAGACTGTTGGATCAAAAGTTATTACAATTCTACGAAGATTGGTATGGAGCAGACAAAGTGTACCGGTACACAGTATTGGTACGACCAACTCCAGAAGGTATAGAGTACCGGTACGCTCTGTGAACAGTCCAAATCGCCTGCAATCAAGCTCCACTTGCTTGGGGGTCCCACCTACACTTCTCCCACTTATTCCCTGACTTTCCTTACACATTTACATGCCTCCTACACAATACTTGAAGACTTTAGAGACAGTGACATTAATGGGGATGGGAAAGGTGGGGGCTACCATGTGGGTTGTAGGCTAAGCTCTTCCTAGCCTATACAAAGCCATCAACTCACCTTCCCCATGCTTGGAGGCCTGCATACACCTTGGGGGGAACACCATGCACGAAAATGAAAAGCTCACACACCATTATATTCAGATTTCAACAAGCTTTGAAAGGTGGCTACCTAAGCATAGTTTTAGCTTAATGAAGAAGATGATGAATAGTGATATAGAGATGAATTTATGTTTTCAAATTTTCTTCTCCCATTTCATTGCAGTAAGTTGTAGTTCTCTTGTAATCTTTATTTCTTGCATTGTAATCTATTTTAATTCTAGTGTAACCAAGTTTAATTAAACGTTCTTGCATTTCCATAATCTTTGCTGGGTTTAAATTGTCTTCTCTGCAACTTTTCCATTTAAGTGTCACATGAACTGCTCTTTGTAGTTCACCATCTCCTAGCATTAATACAAGTTCTAAGTTTCATTTTCATCTCATTTTCTTTTCCATTTCTTTTATTTGTCTCTTTACATTATAAATGCTTTTTCTTTAAACATGAATAGCTAGACTTTTAGTTGGCTAATCCAAGGAAGATTTCCTCTTGGCTGTGCTGTCTCAACTCTTTTTTTTTCCTTTTCTTGGTATACAATGGTTCGGTTTGATTGGGTTGAGGGTGGAGGAGATTGTGAGTCTTTGATATTTCGTAGGCATGATCACGGTTTATGCTTGGATCCTCACCATCTTGTCCTTAGCTTCCCATGAATTAATTGTTCATCTATGCACTAAGGAGGATAGTTTCGAGTTGAGTTGGGATTCCCATTGGAATGACATCTTTGGTTTAGCCAACACTTGTTTTCTTGCATTTTCATTCACAACCTTCACTCACCAAAACTCAAAACACAAAGATTTTATACTTTCTCTTTTGTTCGCCCAAATCACCTTCACATGATGCAACACCATCTAATCCAATGCAATCTGATCCGTTGAATAAATATGGAGGTCTTATGACTCGGGCAAGAGAAAAAGGATGAAGGAAGCATCAAACGGGTTGATTCAAGACATATGGGCTGATTGTACAAGTTCTAGCATGGAGTATGAACCACTTGGGCAGCAAAGATCCATCAACATGATTCAAGTACTAGAAGATTCCGACAAAGGTTAAGCTTAAAATTGGCATGTTTAAAAATTGGTCTGATTGTAAGACTTTCCTTATCTATTTAGGCTTGTAAGTTATTCTTTTTAGGAAATAAAGACTTTCCTTGTTTAATTAGGCATGTGATCAGCATATTATAGGGTTGATTGTGTTTTTCTCTTTTAGGAAAGTAAGAACTCTTTCTTTACTAGCAAGTACGCGATATTTCTTTACCCACAAATAAGAGATATTTCTTATATAGGATAAACTATTTTTGGAAGTTTTATTTGTAATAAGCAGCCTATAAATAGGCATTCAAAGCATCGTAAACGACAGAATATTTTTATGAGTATTGTGAGGTTTCTACCTTATTGTTCTTCCAAGAACTTATCAAGAATTCATCTTTCTTGTGGCGTTCATCAACTTATCACTCAATCTTGAGTGTGGCGTCTTTCTCTTGAACTTTTAACCTTGGGTTCTTGTTTCTTGAAAATATTGGGTCTAGGGTTTTTTGGTTCTTATAATTCTGGTTTGTGAACTTTCTTGGGGATTCTTCAATCAATTTGCGTGTGAGTTCTTGAATTCGTTTAAGGGTTCGCATCATCACACAACTCAACTTTTCTTCCCTAGGGAGACAACCTTGGAATACTCATTCCAAGTAAAACATGACAAGCAAAAGACTCCTTGCGCTTGGGGAGCACTTTTGTTCACATACGCATTTCATTCCACACACATATTTTGTTCATTTCATTACATTCCATCCACCATTCCATTGCCCTATCTCTTGTATCATTCCAAGGGATAGTGACACTCCCTTATACACATAAGCCATAGACACATGCTAAAGTGTGATATTTAGGGGTTAAGGAAATACTACAAAAATAACCAAGCAACATGAAATTGAGTTTTATATCTTCCAATATGCCTTAGAGTAACGTATTGGGCTGATGAATTTTGGATGGAGCTATTAAAATGCAAATTAGTGTAATTTTCATGATTATTTGAATTTTAAGCATTTATTGTTTAAATTTGAAAATTGCATTTGATTTTTTCCAAATTCATCCATGCATTACATTGAATAACATTTAGGCTTAGTTTGCGTCATGCATATATGTTAGGACTTATTTGAGTTGGGTTGAAGTGGACTGAAGTGTAGAAAATAGAGGTGCTCTACTTTGGACATTGCTCGAGTGGCCCTAGACCTCACTTGAGCGGTCTACGTCGAGATTCGGTACTACAACCATAAAAGACCATATTTTGACTGAAGACCTTCATTTCCACCAATTTCAAGCTAAAACCTACTCACTTTCTACCCTACTCAAAGCATTTCCAAGTGACCAAACTTCAGTCAGAGTGAGATTTAGTATTATTTGAGTTTAGATATGAGTTCATCGCACACATTTACACTAATTAACCAATTCATTTTGATAAAAGTTCCTCCTCAAGCTAAAAAGAGAGCAAGGGTACAAGCTTCAGATAATAGAGCTTGCTTTCAGACACCATAGTTCCGAGAGTTATATCTAAGATAGTTTTCTTCCTGGATTGTGCTTGTAGAGTGAGGGGTCAATCATGATGGGGTAAGTGACACTTTTATCCCTGCGTTATTTGACTCGAGAGGGTGCATTGAGCTATTTGTAGCCCTAGTTCCTGCAAATGTGGACATGGTTAGAGAGTTTTACATGCACATTCATAATAATACATAGGATAGTGAGCACTTCATGACATACGTTTAAGGTATGTTATTTGAATTTTCCACTAACCTTTTTGCCACCACCCTACATCTTCTTCGGATAGCACACGTTCCTTTTGGTTTTTGATCTGAGCGTGCTATACCCACATTATTGATAGTTGTTTCTATGTTGTATTGGCTTCCTTATCCTGACGGGTGGAACCACTAGTTGTGGTACCACAAGGACATGACTAGGGATTATAAGTTTATAAATCTGATAGTGAACTACAAAATAGACCCAAAAACTCATATTTCCACTTTTTTCACACCATGAGCCTATTCGCTACATGTTATTGGTACGGGTTGAGAGATAGACTTGTGTACTTGTATCTAACCATTGTATTGGTTGAGATACAAGTCTCGTGTGCTTGTATGTTAACTAGGAAAGTAATAGATTAGGATTTGGTGAACCTTGAGTGGTTCCCCGCAGTTTTTCCTGAGGAGGGTTTTCCACCCCAACAAATTGCTTATGTTCTTTACTTTCTATCGTATACAATTGTGATTTGTTAGCACACACATCCATTAAGTGTTTGGGGAATTGATTGATTGAATATTCATCCATACATAGTTGTGCATTGGGTTTGGGGTTTTGGGAACGTTGTGAGATTGATTGATAGTAAATTAATTACATATTAATTAAAATCAATCGTCGTGGTTAAATGTGGCTGTGGTGACTGAAAGAATTCTCATCGTTAAATTCCACATTCAATTGAGAAGAAGTAATTGTGGTAGATATAGGTTTTAATTGATAATTGATTTGAGCTAAAATCGAAAAACCTATTCACCCCTCCTCTAGGTATAGTATCTTGGTCTCAATGTGCATAATCGTGAAGGAGAATTCATATTGGGTTCACCCTCTTGGAATGACAAGTTCAAGTTTTGGATTGTTTAATTATATACTTTTATGATATTCTTGGTTGCTGAGATTGCCGAGCATAAATGGGTAGCGATGTGATGACCGATTCTGCTGGGCAAAAATGGGTGAGTATTGCTATGTATTTTTTATTAAGGTGCCGTGGAAATGACATTGGATTTATTGTGTGTCAAATAGTACTTTAGGCATCATTTAGCAATGAACCTTTGAAGTGATCTATTGAACTCTCTATTGGCCTTCCAAAAGCTTGAATTGTATAGCGATTGCCATTTGCCTATTACTAAGAAAACTTGGTGCTAGTGGTAAAGTTCCATAGATACACATTTGTCTATCTGATCGGTGATATTGATATTGCACTAATCAACGATGCAATTGGAGTATTCCAAAAGAATTTATTATGTCCACTTTTTTCTCTTTTTAAGAAAAGCAAATGCTTGCTAAGATTGTACATCCCCTTTCTCCTTTATGACTCGCTCCCCAACCCAGGGGTAATGGAATTTTGAAACGTCCCAATATACAAGTTAAAATTTATGCCGTAGCATATTTATGATGATAACTTTATTATGACTCTAGGCCCACTATAGAATAAAAGTAGATCACTGTGCCATTGTTGCATAAATACTTATGGATTATTAATGGATTTGCTATTAACATTAGTTAAGGGATTTTTAGCACAAGAGTTTTTCAGCCAAAGAAACTCACAGCTTGAACTGTATAGGGTGTTGCAATTTCCTCTTGTAATATTTCTCCTATAACATAATATCATGATTAGTATTAGAAGCTACAGAAATCAAGTCGCACTGGAGATTGTTCAAATTAGTGACCCACAAAAGAGAAATGCAAGGGTTATTGTTTCTTACGTGGATGAGTTGATTGCTTAAAAATGAGTTCAAGTTATTTGACTATCGTTGAGTAGTTTTTTTCTCAACTATTTTCGCTGATTAAGTTCATGTAATTAAATATTCATTGCTCCAAATAGCATTAATTTTTTACATCACGGTAAGTATAAAAGTAGTCAAGATTCCTATCTAATCAAGGTTTTCAGTTGGCATTTTATTCTTAATGTATGATTTGATACGTTGTAGACACTGTGACAATAAAAATAGTTAAGCTAGGTATGTAAGAATGAAATATGTTATTAAATAATGCACAAATTGGTGTTGATATAATTATATATCATAATACAACTAATACATTTTTATAAGACTCTGCTTATTGGTTAACCAATAATTTAAATGCCAAACAAATATGATCATTACATATTGAACAAAAGAAAAGCAATTTAAGTAAAAAAAAGGCTAAGATTGAAAGTAATGTGAAATGATTCACGTGAAACGCACGTGTGTAACAACTAGAATTTGAAAATACTCAAGTAGCCAAAATTTTCTAGACTATTTGGGTAGTAGTAAGTCTATGCTTGAGATGAGGTAATGAGTCAAGTTGGTGGTTGTTGTTAGTCCATGATTATTCTCCTATGCTTGCTTGCCAAATATTTTTTTTTATATTATTTGATGATGCATTAATTGGTCTCGTTCAAGATCAACAGTTGAGTATACAAAGAGATGCAAATAATGAGCAGTAAATAAGATGATCAATGATAAAACAATAAATAAGAGCAAATACGCAAATTTATAGTTGTTCGGTCCGGGCGACCTATTCCACTCTTGGAAACAGCAGCGATGACCAATTGTCTTTATTGATCAAGCAAGGTCTCCAGGAGGTGTACTCCAGGAGGGTTACAGTGGCTAGAAGAGAGAAGCTAAATGTGTAGATGTAGTGGGGTGTGTTGAGAGATCTCAACATGTGTTTCTCCATGTGGAGAGAGCCTACAATATATAGGTTTGGTAAGACGGTGACATGAGGGAGAGGAGGCTACTTCTTTGGTAAGTACACTTAAGGTAGAATTGATCTTCATGAGTGCATATCCCGATATTCTTTCTCCCATGTGCTTCTATCTTCTCGTGCTCCTTAGATCCTCGACTGGATTGGATCGATAAAATGGGTCTGGGCCGCCTTTTTGTTGACTTGAGCTTAATTGATTTATTAGGTCTAATCTAGTTAATTTTGGGCTCATCTTTATTATTATTATACAATATTTTAAAACATGTGTCATCTCTAATGTATATATAAATCCAAAGAGTCAACTTTGACATTTACCCAAGGAAGTTAGAATATAGTGAACGCATTCTCCCATGTCAACTGCCCCTCCTACCTGGCCACCACACCAGCCAAATAGTCTTGGGAACAGTGATTGTGCTCAGTTGTTAGAAACAAATTTAATGAGGGCTTCACGCTTACTTCCACTGGGAGTAGGCAGCGCCCTTCTGGAGTTGACTTTTGAAGGGTCTCGAGGCCGCCTAACAATCCCGAAGGTGACAGGTGTACAAGTGTAGCTGATAAGAAGCCGAGAAGTGAAGTCGAGGAGCTAAGAAATGGAGACAAGGAAAGAAGTTTTCGTGAAGCCGAGTATAACCTCTGGCAAGCAATAAATGCGATGTGACCTAGCATTTATGGAGACGTGAGTGACTCAGACAGAGCATTTAATGAGCCTCTGCACCCTCGAAGATCCAACCTAACAATCATGAATGGGTGCATTAATGGCTGAGGCATCGAGCACAAAATAAGGGATGTTATCCCCCTAGACGCCGACTGCTCGGGAGTAGGTGTCAGACGCTGTTCATAGGCACTCGAGTACTCGGACGTAGCAGGAGGTTCTCGGCGTGGCCTCGAAGGCCGATCCCGTCCATCGAGCATTGATGATACGAGAATTTAGGCAAGAGTCAATCATTACGCATGGGTAAGTGTGAAAGGCATTAAATGATGAGATGGCCTCTGTGTCAGAGCAATCATTTCAAGTCCAGGTATAAATACCCTGCAGAAAGATAAACAAAAGTACACAAAATCAAACCAAAACACATTGAATTAAGCTTGATCCTCCCGCTCTTACTGACTTGAGCTTCAGAGGGGATAAGTCGGGCGGACGCCTGACCCCTTTTTCTTAACCTTGTGACTGTTTCAGAGTTCACCAGCAACTTGATCGCTGTCTCAAATCGATTGCAGGAATCATCCTGTGCAATTTGGCGCCGTCTATGGGAACAAACAACCTTTCCCTTGTAGCGGTCGCAGTATGGTGAACACATGATCCCAAGGTGATGGGGTAGGGGTTTGTGCATGAAGAACATAGAGGCTACCAGCCTCCCAGTGGTTACAGAATTAGGCCTAGCAGGTCAGTCAGTAGGAGGTGAGCGCTCCTCGTAACAGACATTCCCTGTGGATCAGGCCCCTCAGCTCGTGATATCATGGAAATGATGGAGAGACGTATGGCGAAACGCATCAAGTAGCTTGAGAAAGACAACACCAAGGTGCGGCGTAGGCTCGAAGGGTTCGAGTAGTCGACAAATACAATCTGGCGTACTTGAGAAACGGAGGGTCGAAGTCCTGGCCGAGGGGAGTCCAAGACGGCGGGGCCGGGGACCCCCGAGAAGAATCGATGCGGGTGCTCGACTGACAGGCAAAAGACATGTAGCTGGGGAAAGTACGCACCAACTGAAGAATCCGGGGAAGATCGCCACCAAACAGGCCTTTCACGATGGCACCTCCGCCGGGAGATTCCTCGGAATGTTGTGGCCATGGAGTCTTAGGCGAAGTCTAACGTAAGAGAGCTGAGGGAAGCTAGAGACCCCTAAGCACGCCCAGATGTGAGGCGCCGAAAATCGCAGCCCAGAGGAGATGATGAAGAGAAAATCTCCTCCCCTTTTGTGAAGTCTATTAGGGACACCGAAATGCCAAAGAAATTCGCGGTCCCCTGATTCAAGGTGTATGATAGAAGAACCGATCCGGAGAGCCACATAAGCAACTAATGTCAATTTATGACACCGATCAGAGGGTGTTGTGCCGAGTTTTTCCCATGAGTCTGGGAGACACTACTATGAAGTGGTACGAGAGTTTGGCCCCTAAGAGCATCTAGTCCTGGAAGCAAATGGCGGAGCTCTTCAAAGCATGGTTTATTACTAGCACTAAAAGGAAGAAGGACATCGGCGCCTTACTAACACTTAGGCGTAAAAATGGAGAATCCCTCCGGCAGTATGCAATACGATACTGGAAAGATGTTAACTAGGTAGACGCATGCTCGGAGGCGATGGCCGCAACGTCCTTTCGGCTGGGGCTATCCTGATACACCGGCCTCTATAGGTGTCTGACCAAGAAGGTTCCTGAGGACATGAAGGACTTGATGGCATGTATAGACCACCGACCCCGAGAACAGAAGAGGAAGAGAACACAGGTCGGTGCTGAGGAAGAGGGACAGAGAACAACCGACTGGGAGAGGCGCTCCTGCCACACCATCGAACCGAATTTCCTTCCAAGGGGTCAACACGGTTTTTAAAGAACCTATTTATAGGATGCTGAGGAAGATACATGACTGACCTTACTTTAGATGGCCTCCGAAGATGCCTGGGGACCCGGCTACAAGGGATCCAACTGCCCGGTGTTCCTATCATAGGGATTTGGGTCACGTGACCGAATACTACAGGGTGTACAAGTCCTTTCTCGAACAATTGTTCTGTGACGGCCACCCCAGAGAGTTCATTGACCAGAGACCCCGCCGCAGGGCGGTTGAACAAAGGGCATAGTCGCCCCACGAAGTCTTTCCAATAATTAATGTTATACATGCATGCACAATTGAAAGGCCATCATATAACGTTCTCCGAGCCGAGCGCAAGCAAGTCTCACAGGCACTAAAGGTTGAAGAAGGTGAATGGGAGGGGCAGTCCTCGAAGAGGCCCCAACAGGATCACGAGGTCATCTGCTTCTCTGACACCGACTTAGGGGGAGTGGCCCTGCCGCATGATGATGCACTTGTGATCACTTTGCGAATTGGTAAGTATGATGTGAGGAGGATCCTAGTAGACTCAGGGAGCTCATCCGAGGTGATGTACGGCGACCTCTTCCGGAAGATGGGCTTGACCAGAGAAGATTTAAAGCCTGTTCAGACACCCTTCATTGGTTTCAACGACTCTAGTGTCCTTCCGCTCGGCAAAATCACCTTGATGGTACGAGCGGTGATTGTCTCATTTCTAGTTGAATTTTTAGTAATTGGTTCTGATTCCCCATACAACGCCATAATGGGAAGGACCTGGTTACACGCTATGAGAGCAGTCCACTCCAGTTATCATAAAAAAGTGAAGTTCCCCACCCCGCACGGCATCATGGAAATTCGGGGTGACCAATTGGGTGCAAAAAACTGTTTTTACGCAACAATTAAGAAAGAACTCGGTACCTGGCCAGGGGACCGTGATTCCATGGAGGTGGTGGCTAAATAGCAATCACAGATCGGTCGGCTTGGGGTAAACGACTCGGCAGTGGATCCAGCCGACCGTTCTACTGAGCCATTGCTCAAGATTCTTCTGAGTCCTGACAATGAAGGAAGGTACTTCTTGGTCGGATCCTCATAGGATAACGCCGAGAGAGCAGAGATGGCTACTTTCCTACGGTGAAACGCCGATGTCTTCGCCTGGACCCAGGCCGATATAACTGAGATCAGTCTTGAGGTGATGACCCATCGGTTTCATGTTAACCCAAAATTCAAGCCGGTGAAACAGAAGGCATGCAGAATGGCTCCGCATCACGCAAAAGCCATGGACGAGGAGGTGGACAAGTTACCAGATGCGGGTTCCATTCAGGAGGTCTAGTTCTTGGAATGGCTGTCCAACAAGGTGTGCGCCAAAAAGAAAGAGGGCAAATGACGAGTTTGTGTGGACTTCACTGATTTGAATAAGGCTTGTCCCAAGGACGGGTATCCGTTTTCTAAAGTTCACCAACTGGTGGATACAAATACGGGCCAAAAGCGCATCACCTTCATGGATGCTCGGGCCGGCTATCACCAGATCCCATTGGAGGAGTCGGACCAAGAGAAGACAACTTTCATTACACCCCAAGGAATCTATTGTTACACAATAATGTCTTTCAAATTGAAGAATGTCGGTGCTACTTATCAGCACCTGATGAACAAGATGTTCAAGCATCTTCTCAGCGTAACCATGGAGGTATATATCGATGATATGCTGGTTAAAAGTAAGGAGGATGCGAATCATCACACTAACCTCAGCACCGCATTCTCCATACTCCGACGCTATGGTCTGAAGCTTAATGCCTCGAAGTGTCCCTTCGGGGTAAGCTCGGGCAAGTTTTTTGGGTTATTTGGTGACCCATAGGGGCATTGAGGACATTCCAGAGCAGATTCGCTTGGTGCAGGACCTTCAGGCGCTGAAGACCATAAACGATGTCCAGAAACTGACTAGGATGCTAGCCACCCTCAACCGATTTATTTCCAAGTCCTCTGACAGGTGCAAAACATTTTTTGCCAGGCTTAAGGGGGCGACAAAAGGTATCTGGGACGAGGACTGTGACTTAGCACTCGAAGGGATTAAGGAATATCTGAAGAGTCCTCCAACTTTGTCCGTACTAATAGTAGGGGAGATACTCTACCTATACTTGTCTGTCTCAGAGGAAGTTATCAGTGGTGCTCTTGTAAGAAAGTACAAAAACGTATAAAAGCTCGTCTACTTCGTGAGTAAGTCCATGCTTGATGCGGAAAAAAGATATTTTCCAATGGAGAAATTAGCCTTGGCCCTAGTAGTCTTGGTAAGGAAGCTCAGACACTATTTCCAGGCGTACACCATAGAAGTGTTGACTGATCGCCTTCTTAGGCCCATCCTTCAAAAACTCGATTTATCAGGAAGAATCGCCAAGTAGGCTGCGGAGCTCGGAGAATTCGAAATAAGGTACAAACCTCGTACTTCGATTAAGAGACAGGTCCTTGCTGATTTTATTGTCGAGTTCTCTACGCCCGAGCCTCCACCGAAGGTTGACACCTGTGGAGTCTTGAGTCTTCATGTCGATGGGTCCTCGAACACAAAGGGGTAGGAGTAGGGGTAGTACTGGTCAATTCAGAAGGATTCACAATTGAACGAGCTATCAGATTGGGATTCAAAGCGTCCAACAATGAAGCCGAGTACGAGGCACTGTTGTCAGGGCTCGATGTTGCCTACTTGGTAAGGGTCAGACACCTACATGTTTTATGTGACTCCTAACTGGTGGTGAACCAAATCAATGGTGATTTCGAGGTTCGAGATGCTAGGATGAAGGCATACTGTCAAAAGGCGAAATCCAAGATAGAGAAATTGGATAAGGTGGAAGTTTCCTAGATTCTAGGGATCAAAACAACCACGCTGACGCTTTAGCATGCTTAGCCTCGGCGTTAGCCTCAGTGGTAACTCGGCGTATCATTGTTGATAGCTGGGAAAAACCAAACATAGAAGATACAAGTGGTGACTAAGTATTGCCGATACCAACGCAGTCAACTCCTTTTAGCTGGATGGAACCTATAGTTACGTATCTGACGGAAGGAATGCTTCCCGAGGATGTCAAGGAAGTAAGAAAGATCAGGCTAAAGGCTCCCAGGTTCTGGATATCCGCTGATCAAAAGTTGTACAGGAAATCCTTTTCGGGGCCCCATCTGCTTTGCATCCCCGAGGACAAGGTGGAACCTTTGCTCTACGAGATCCATGAGGGCGTATGCGGAAGTCACACGGGAGGCAGATCCCTTGTGTATCGAGCAATGACACAAGGGTATTGGTGGCCTTATATGCAGAAAGATGCGAAGAAGTACGTTCCGAAATGCGAGAAATGTCATAAATTCGTTTCCATCATCAGACAGCCGGCAGGGGATATGAATTTGTTGACTAGTCCTTGGTCGTTCTCAGAATGGGGGATGGATTTTTGGGGTCGCTGCCAAAGGTCCCCTTAGGCAAGAGATTTTTGTTGGTGGCTATAAATTATTTCACTTAGTGGATCGAGGCCGAGTCCCTAAGCTAAATCTAAGATACCGAAACAAAGAAATTCATATGGCAGAACATAATCACTCGATTCGGAATTCCTAGGGCTATCATCTCGGACAATGGCACTCAGTTCAATAGTGGTCCTTTCAGAGAATTTTGCTCGGGGTTTGGAATACGTAATTACTATTTCACACCAGCCTATCCTTAGAGTAATGGCCAAGCGGAGGTATCCAACAAGACTGTGTTGGTTGGGATCAAGAAGAGGCTTGAGAAGGCAAAGGGGAAGTGGACCAAGGAATTGCACAACATGCTATGGGCCTACAAAGCAGGAAACGCCGTTCGCCTTAACGTATGGAGTCGAGGCCGTGATCCCGTTGGAGGTAGGGCTCCCAACTATCCGAAGCCATGCATTTGATTTGGGGAACATGACCAGATGCTTGCAAAGGACCTTAACTTAGTCAAAGAGAGAAGAGAACTGGCGTCTATCAAGCTGGCCGAGTACCAAGGGGAACTGTCAAGATAGCATCAAAGGAAGGTCCGAGCAAGAGACTTCAAAGTAGGAGACTTGGCGCTGAAAAGGGCAGTAGGAACTACTTGGGAACCCGCCGAAGGAAAGCTCGGTCCCAATTGGGAAGGCCCTTACAAAGTAATCGTTGAGGGGGGCACCGATGCATACAGGTTGCGGGATATGGATGACAATGATGTAATCCGACCTTGGAATGTATCAAACCTGAAAATATATTTTTGTTAATCCGGGTTCAGTATTTTGTTTCTGTTTGCCTAACGCTCTCAAAATACTAGCACGAGACGAGCTCTCGGTCGCTAGGGGCACAGTCCCGAGGGGCGTAAGACTCCGCGCTTGGAGTAACGCTCTCAAAATACCAGCACGAGACGAGCTCTCGGTTGCTAGGGGCACGGTCTCGAGGGGTATAAGATTTCGCGCTTGGAGCAATGCTCTTAAAATACCAGCACGAGACGAGCTCTCGGTTGCTAGGGGCACGGTCCTGAGGGGTATAAGACTCCGCGCTTGGAGCAACGCTCTCAAAATACCAGCACGAGACGAGCTTTCAGTCACTAGGGGCACGGTCTTGAGGGGTATTAGACTCCACGCTTGGAGCAACGCTCTCAAAATACTGGCATGAGACGAGTTCTCGGTCGCTAGGGGCATGGTCCCGAGGGGTATAAGACTCCACCCTTTGAGCAACGGTTTCAAAATACCAGGAGGGGACGAGCTCTCAGTCGCTATAGGCACAGTCTTGAGGGGTATAAGACTCTGCACTTAGAGCAACGCTCTCAAAATACCAGCACAAGACGAGCTCTCAGTTGCTAGGAACACGGTCCCAAGGGGTATAAGACTCCACGCTTGGAGCAACGCTCTCAAAATACTAGCACAAGATAAGTTCTCGGTCGCTAGGGGCACAGTCCCGAGGGGTATGAGACTCCATGCTTGGCCTCTAACGTTCGGAGTAATGAACATTAGCCTCTAACGTGCGAAATATGGCCTCGGGAAACCAGTACATCGACCCCCTCCGAAGAGGATAGAGCAACGCCTCTTGACAAGGGCGCGGCCCTAGTGATAGAGTCCGAGAGACCCCAGTGTTCAACTATATGATAGGAGCATGCCTCCTGAATAGAAAATGACCCTTTAAAGCGAGCACTCATTGAATACGTAGCTCGTAATGGGAATACTTTACGATACAGCGCGAGACAAGCTCTCGATGAGACCCCATCAATATAGGAATGCTTGCAAAACACGAGACGAGGTTGGTGACAATGTGGTGAAGATTAGCAGTTAAAGGATCTGCTTGTCTTCCATCCACGACATGGGGATTGCATTGCATTCGTGAAAAATATTTTAGAGTCGTTCCAAAGGATCTTGGAAGGCCGAGTTGATGGGTCAAATCCCCCACACTGAATATGAACCAACCGTAAGCATCTCGACCCTGATTGTTATAATCCTGGGGCCTGTTGATTCAACACTTAAGGTTCCGACGTGAAGCCTTACTACCTTAGATTTCTCTTTCCAAATGACATGACCCATGTTCGGCAAACAACAACAAGAGAAAAAATAAAAGAACACATGCAGAAAAGAAATGAGAACGTGGAGGTGAATTACATTCGTTTTTCAACACAATGTTCAAAAAGTTTCATTATAAAACAAAAAAGGGGCTTTGTGTCCCTTGCGGCCTACGTAAAAGGAGGAAAACCAAAGATGAGACCAAGAAGTAGAAGGCCCGCCGAAGAAATCATCTCGCCTCGTGCATAGTAAGGTCTTCAATGTCTGATCCATGCTCCTCGACGGGGACAGACGGTGAAGGAGGTAGATTAGGGTCTTGGCCGAAAGGTGAGGAAGCTGGAAGGATGATTCGAACCATCACTTACGGTAATGGCTGCATTCATTCCCACGGCTCCATCGGTCGCCTCGGCGATTGACTGCCCTTCCGGTGGAACTTCCACATCAACACTGAGAGGGGTGCTGCGTTTCCTGAAGAGCTCATCGGCAGGATCCACCAGGGCGGCATACAAGGAAGCCACCAAGCCATCGCGAAAAGCTTTTTCCTTGGCTTCGTCAAAAGTAGGGACCATTTGGTCTTGGGTATCTAGCCACACCCTACAACACTAACTTTGAAGCCTCTGTTCCTCCCCCTCCTTCTCCGCCGTCGGGGTGTCCATTCAGGCGGCCAAATCATTGATGATGCCCTCGGACTCCAGGACTATGTTCTCGGCAGCTGAGACTCGAATCTTGTACTCCTCTACCTTCTTGATCGTCGCCGCCTCACTCATCTTCGCCTTTTGCAATTCAGCATCCGCGGTGTCGCATTGGCGGAGGAGCTCGGCAATATGCTTGGTCTGATCGGCGAGAGTCACTTCCACCCCCTTAATGAACTCATCTTTGGCTTTCAACGCCCACTCAGTGTTCCTCGCTGCCTGTTTGTGCTCCCAGAAACATTTGATGATGACCCCCATCTACTGACAAGCCTGGAAAGAGAGGGAAAAATAAGTTAGATAAATGCCCATAACACAGAGCAGAATTGAGAAAGTGGCACTTACCACCATATTGCTCTAGAGAGTGCTTAGGAGGAGCAGATTGTCGAGCAGGCTCTCGTGAACCCTCATGTCAGCAGTGAACTGGAGAGTCCCTGCTACAGGGAACGCCACCTCATGGTCCTGCATGATGGAGTCCGCATCCAGGACAGGGCATCTCCTTCGGGTTTCGACCTGAGCCACCCACTCGGCAGAGGTGGATGGTCCCGAGGCGTCATGGCGGCATTTTTGTCGATGTTCTTCCGAGGCTCAATGTTCTTTATGCGCCTCGGGGTCCGTAGACCTTCCCTTCTGTTGGACCCCGGGGAGGGAGGCTTGAGGAGTAGGAGGAAAGCGCCCAGACTGTTGATGGCGCATTGGGGGATAAGGCGCGTCATGGCGCGGTACATTGGGTGAGGGGATGATGGGGGCCGTGCTTGGGGACTCTTACAATCTCGAGAGTCTGTTTCTCCGTCGAGCTGCGACGGCCTCCATATCAGCAGCGGTAAGGGTTGGAGGATTGAACATGTCTTCTATTGGGAGAGAGGGCACTGATGGAGGGATTTCTCTCGGTGTCTTCCTCTGACGAAGAGTGGTCCTCCCAACGTGAAGGGTCGAACGGCGGAGGTATCTGGGAGAATCGATTATATGATAGATTATAGCCGACCAGGAAGTGTGCTGCTTGGGCGTATTCATCGGACGAGTTGGAAGACCAAACTGTCAACAAGTCGTCAAATCTAACTTGTGACCTCAAAGGTTGGGCCGAATCACACTGATATCCTTCTGCGAGAATGAGAGACAAGGTTAGAAACAAAAATTATAATGTGCCGAGCAAATTTAAATTTGTGTATGACACACCTTTGTCCCTCGGCACTTTGGGCAGAACAATCCGTCATACTTGGGCCCTGACCCTTTTGTCCCAGCTTCCGCCGAGCATGATCAGAACGTCAAAGTACCCCTTGTCTGAGTCCATCATGTGTGTGACCAGGAACATTGAGGTGTCCCGGGATTTGAGATAATACCTTCCCCTGATGAATAGCCTTAGGTCATAGCAGAATAAGGTCTCATCTACCCCTAAGTCTACCCCAAGCCGAGCGTTAAGAGCGATTACACCCATGACTATCCTAAAGAAGTTCACCCCGCACTGAAGGGGGAACAGCCATAGCTGCATCAACAACTTCAGCACGAGGGGAGGGAGAGGGAAGGTCAGCATCCTTCCATGATTGCCTTGGTATAGAAGGGCATCATTTCTACACACCCTTGGTCCCTACTATGGCGTGTGGGGTGAAAAAGAAAGGTGAATACATGCTCGGGGATCTGATATTTGGCTCTAAAAGCGTCTATGATATCCTCGTTCACTATGGTCTTCTTTACACGGGGCCTATTAATATTTCGTGTATTAATATATATTATTTTTATTTATTTAAAAATTATTTTAGTACTTTTTGAAATGCAAAAATATTAATAAGGTTCTTCTATTCAAGTTTTGTCAATAAATTTGTATTCATAGATAATATGGTTAACTCATTCAATCTTTCATACGACATAATTAACCGTAAATAAGATTTTATCAATTTAAGTCTTAAAAAAACTTTTTTTTGCTAAATCAACTATTACCGGTAGAGTTAAAAAAATTCTATAAAAATACATTTATTCGGAAAAAAATTTAGTCTTTTTATATAGTTTAATATTTCAATTGTAGTGTTGATTTCAATTTTTAAAACTTCTTTCTAAACTTTTAATTCTCAAAGTAGATCTGAGCTATCAATATTAGTTGATACATCATGTTTTAGAAACGTTTCAAGGATAAAAAATACTGACACCTCATGAGTTTTAACAATATTATACGAATTCCCCATGATATTTTACAAATAGCACAAAGACTTCCTGAGATTTGAAACTCATTGCACGGAGAATCCTCTTTCTTCCATCCGTTAATGTTGCTAATGAAAAATGATGATTTCATCTCAAACAAATTTATTATTTTTCACAATTGTCCTTCTCCAAATTTAGTACCAAAACAATTTAAAATTAACTTAAAAATTAAATAAAATTTGATTTAGTACCCAAAATATTGATATAATTAAGTACCCCAAAAAATTGTATTATTAAATTTTAATATTAATTTGATAACAATAAAAATTAATTTGACAAAATTAAATGTCCATTAATAAAATTAAATATTATTTTATGATCTAAAGTTCATTTCATGTTAAAAATTATTTATTGTTGATCCAATCAATACGACCTTAGATTATATTTCTAACAATATTATTAATTTATTTGGTACTAATTTTTTTAAAAAAAATTTAAGGATCAAATTTTCAAATTTTCTGTCAAATTTTTAATTTAATATCACGTATTTTTCACGCAAACTAAAGGTTTTTGACTTTACCAAGTGTAGGTGAGCAATTCTCTTAAAAAAAAATGGGAGTAAATAATTAGTTTGGGTTAAGTATACATGGTCGAATATTGACCAAAAGAAAGTTTTCCAAGTGACATAGTACGAAGAAAATCGATATGCTATAAAAAAAATAACTATTTAAATTTTATGGTTTTAAATATAAATTTTTAAGTTTATATAAGATAAAAAAATATAATTTAAGGTCAATTTTGTGTTGGTTTAACCAAATAACATTTAACACCAAATAAACCTTAGAGTGTAAATTAATATATAATTTTATCAAATTGACATTAAATTTTATCAAATTTTATCCAATTAATATATTAATTTTATCCAATTTATATTCAAATTATTTTTTATTGTTTTCAAATTAATATTAAAATTTATTTAATCAATTTTTTGGGGTACTAAATTATATAAAATTTTTTGGGTACCAAATCAATTTTTTTTTTATTTTAGTACTAAATTACAATAACAAAAATAATAAAAAATTTTGGGATAAAATCATCACTTTTCATTAACAATATTAACAGAAGGAATCAATATTTGAAGTTTTTTGTAATCTTTATTTCTTGCACTTTAATCTTTGCTATTTTAAGTTCATTGCAAGCTTAGCTGTGTAACTTAGAATCTACCATTGTTGTATGAGTTTTTTCCCCTAAATCTTTTCTTAAAATGGGTATTGTATATTTTTGTTCTTAGTTTAAGTTTTCTTGCTTTAAGTTAAATTCCATGTTTAATGTCTTCATTTTGTCCCCTAGATTTCTAGTTGGCTAATTTAAGGGAGATCTCATCTTGGCTTTTCCATTTCAACTCATTTTCTTTCCTCTCTCGGTGTACGATGGTTTGGTTTGACTAGGTTGAGAGTGGATGTGGTGGTGAGTCTTTAATATTCCGTAGGCCTGGGCACGGTTTATGCTTGGATCCTCACCATCTCCTTCGTAGCTTCCCACGAATTAATCGTTCATCTATAAATTCTTGGAGGAATGTTTCGAGTTGATTGAAAATTCCCATTGGAGTGAACCTTTTGGATTAGCCAACCCTTGTTTTTATTGTATTTTCATTTACAAACTTCAAACACCAAAACATAAACAAAAAATTTTACACTTTTCCCTTTTTTCTTTTGTTCACACAATCACCTTCACATACTTGAACTTTCCTTCCCTAAGAAGACAACCTTGGAATAGTTTTCAAGTAAAACACGGCAAGAAAATGACTCCTTGCGCTTGGGGAGCACTTTTTTTCACTTACACATTTCATACATTTTGTACATTTCATTTCCACCATTCCATTTCCCTATTTCCCAGATCATTCTGAGGAAGAGTGACAATCCCTTACACATATAAGCCATATAGACATTTGAGGGCGATCTGCGGAGACTAGGAATTTTTGTTGAAAGTTGAATTTACTCACTAGAAAAGACCATTTTTCATTACCATTTTTAGATGAAGTCTTAGAAAGAATATTCGATCATGCATATTATTGTTTTTTAGATGGATATTCTGGTTATAATCATATTAAAATTGCAATAGATGATCAAGAGAAAACCACTTTTACGTGTTCTTTTAGTATTTTTGCCTATAAAAGATTGCCTTTTGGATTGTGTAATGCTCCAGCTACTTTTCAGTGTTGTATGTTAAGTATTTTTAGTGATATGGTAGAGCAATTTTTTGAAGGTTTCATGGATGATTTTTATGTGTGTGGTGATTCAATTAAATTATGTTTGAAAAATCATTAAAAAGTTCTTACCTGATGTGAAGAAATAAATATTGTGTTGAATTAGGAAAAATGTCATTTTGTGGTTACACAGGGTATTGTTTTTGGTCATGTAGTTTCTGCAGAGGGAATTGAAGTTGATAAGTGAAAGATTTATTTGATAGCCAATCTCCCTCTACCCAAGACTGTAAAAGATGTCCGATCCTTTCAAGGTCATGTAGGATTCTACAAAGGATTCATTAAGAATTTTAGTTCAATATCTCGGCCCATGTAGAATCTCTTATGTCAGGATGTACCATTTGATTGGAATAATGCATGTCAATTAGCATTTGATAAACTAAACAACATGCTTATTGCAGCACTAATAACGCAACCTCCTAATTGGTCCTTATCTTTTGAATTGTTATTTCGAAGCTTGCGAATGACATTTTTTTTCAAAGAAAATCATTAAAAAAATTTGGAGTGTGGATTTTAATGTCCCACTCTTTTTAAGCATGTACATGTTTTTTGTCTAAATTGTAAAATATGTCAAAGAATGGGAAAAATTTCGAAGAGAGACATGATGCCTTTAAACCCTATTTTGATCATTGAAATTTTAGATTGTTGGGGAATCGATTTTATGGGACCATTTCCCTAATCTTTTGGTTATTTGTACATTTTGGTTGTCATTGATTATGCTTTCAAATGGGTAGAGACAATCTCATGTCGAAATAATAATCACCGCACAGTGGTCAAGTTCGTAAAAGACAATATTTTGTCAAGATTTGGGATTCCTAGAGGTATTATCAGTGACAGAGGAATACATTTTTTCAATAAAGTTTTTAAAAATCTCATGAAAAATATTTGATTTCTCACAAAATATCAGCCCCTTATCATCCCCAGACCAGTTGGCAAGTTGAATTAGTCAATAGGAAGATAAAATACATTTTAGAAAAAAATAGTGAATTTGGACTGCAAGGATTGGTCTTTAAGACTGACTAATGTGCTTTGGGCTTACCATACTACATGCAAAACTATTTTGTGAATGTCTTCTTATCGGTTAGTTTATAGTAAACCATGTCACTTGTCTGTGGAATTGAGGATACTTGGCAATCAAAATGATGAACTTTGAAATTGATAAAGCAAGTGCATCCCACAAACTTCAGATTAATGAATTAGAAGAGTTGAAAAATGAAGCATATGAAAATGCTAAGATTGCTAAATCCAGAATGAAAATTTTTCATGATAAGAATATAGTGCGGAAGTCTTTTGAACCCTTTTGAAAAGTCCTGTTATATAATTCAAAACTTCATCTATTTACTGGTAAGTTAAGGTCTAGATGGTCTGGCCCCTACATTGTTAAGCAAGTTTTCGAGTATTCGACAATTGAAATCGAGAATCCATTGTCTGAAAATGTTTTCAAAGTAAATGGTCAAAGGCTTAAGTTGTATCATGATAATTTTGTTCAAAATTGGAGTTCAATTCATCTAATGGAACCGGTGTATGAGTTTTAAGAAGCTTTTATAAGTATTTGTCTATAAGTAGTTGTACTAATCGTTTGTTGTTTGTTTTATAGATTAGGTTTTGCACTACGGATGTGTCTCACCTCCAAATCTTATTAGCAATTGCCTATAATTCTATTTAATTTATGCTATACATTGAGGACAATATTTAATTTAGGTTGGGGGAGTGAACAATTCATATTCGTCTTTGTGACTAGCAGACGTTAAAGAATCGGATAGCGAGTCATTTTCGAGTCAATTTTCAAAAACCCAAAATTTTCACAAAATCTTTAAAATTTTCAAAAAGATGGATTTGCAATTGTTTGGGTTTAGTCTAAGCATCATGCACATTTTTCCAAAAGATATACATTCTTTGATCATAGCAAAAGTAAGAGTCGTTAGAAATAGTAAAAAGTTAGGCAAAACCCTTGTATGGAAAGAGTTCCTTTTCCAAACGCCGACAAGTGAATCGCCTTGGTGGTTATGTGAAGTGCAGTCAGTTAATGTATTTGAGAGAATACAATTAGTGTGTGGAACCGATTTCAGGACAAGCGTTAGATCATCTTGATTATATTAGGTATGGATAGAGTAAGAAATACTCTGAGACGCCATCTTATTCCACTCCCACGTTGTCTAGATATGTGAGAAGTGAATTCATCGTGTCACTGGTGTAGTTGATTTAGAGGATTCAGATTGAAATTGAGATTGATTAAGGAATGTGTGAAATCAATTTTGTGTCTATACAATTGCTAGAATAATTAGGATGATAGGTTAATAAGTTAGTGTTTAATTGTATTATGTTAGTTTTTAATAGCATTGTGAGTGGATTAGTAGTATAATTGTGGAGTTAGTATGATATTTTAAACTGCGGGAAAATAACTGAAGCAGAAACTAAAAAGGCCCATCAGTTTACAACCTGTAAGAGGCAAGCTAGAAACCAGTGCATCAGCAACGTCCGGACGGTGGTGATGGAGCCCGGATGGTCTTGCCCATTTAAATACCAGACTACATGATCCATTGCAGTTCTTTAGTACCCTCGCCTCAAAATATGAAA
>CM042184.1:29127131-29138451 GCA_023539305.1 Ilex asprella | reverse complement strand
TTTAGTCCGTGAATTTTATGTTAGGGGAATGGCCTTTCAAGTTACACCGGCCACTATTGAACATTTTTTATGTCCCCTCCCGAGACATCCAAACCCATAATACTCTTACACTCAATTGCCAAATATGACTAATATAGGGGTTGAACTTACAAGGAATCCAAACTATGTATGGGTAGGCCAAACAAATATATTAAGTAAGTGGAATTGACAGACAAGTACCAGATTCTGAATTTGATTACTATTAACAGTCTATTACCCCAAGCTTAGAAAAATCATATCTACACCAAGCGAGCCTACTTCCTATATGCTTTTGGGATGGGTCAGAATATCAATCTCCCTAACTTGATCATGCACAAGATGTTGATTACTGTGAAAGCAAAGAAATCCTTACTTCCATATGCTATGTTAGTTTCATAGCTTTGCAGGAGTAAGGGAGTAATCATAGATCCCTCGTGGCCGATGGAGGAGCACTTTATGCCATTAGACAAGAATTCTCTAAGGAAAAGCCATCGAGTCCAATCTGAGGAGCAACCAGAGATACCACCCACACCATTGGAAAACCTATTCCAAGGAGCCAAAGATTTTCAACCACCAGAGTATCCTTAGCCACAAGTGGAGCAGCCGTATATACCAGTCGATGATTGGTCTGATGGACAGATTTTGCTAGGATTAGAGATAAGTGTGACCCAACTTTGGACCAGCATTGCCCAGATCAATCAACGCATGGCTGACAATGAACAGAATCAAAGCAAGGTATTACGGCTACTCATAGGAAATTTCGGTGGAGGCAAATCTACTTCATGATTAGAGACATTTTAAGAGATTCCACATCATTATCACTTCAACTACTACTTTTCTTAACACTTTTAACTTCTACATTTCCATTTCAGTATTTACGTTTTCAATGTTGTTGTGAATTTTGGCTTTGAGTTAATCTACTTTAAGTTTTTGGTTAAATTTTGTTAAGTTAGGATGTGTATTTCATGTGCTTCATGTTACAGTTAGGTAATTATTCTTATGCTTTGCAGGGATACCCTTAACCTGATTGTGCAGGATTTTCATTCAGTAGTTGTATACTATCCTAATATTTTCATTTAAACTCTTATTCTAAGCTGGAAAAATTCTTTATTTTGAGAAACTTTTTGAAATATTTCACTCCTTTATTAATCTTACATATGTAGTGGAGGTGTAAAACCTACTGTAGATTTTGAGCCACTCTTATTTGGAGAGATATTTCACACATACTCAAGTAAGAATTTTCGATTCAGCAATAAATTTCCTTGAATAATCTCATTATCTTTGTTTTGATTAATTCTCATTGAATTACATGGTTAGCATTTTTCTTAATTTTTTAATTCGGAACTATGCATGTGTATGATTTTTGGAAAATGATCTTAGACTATCTTTGAATAATTTTGAGTCTTAGCCATTTCTTTTACAAAATTATATCCCTAGTTAGCTGTTATTCAACTTAAAAAGTATAATTTCTTTTTTAATAAAACCCATATGATAGCCGATCCATAGAGAAAAATATATTTTACATACCCTTATTATCTAATTTTCTTGCACCCTCTTCTAAATTGGTATGATACGAAAAGCAAGAGCATAAGAAAAGGAAGAAAAGAGCAACAAGAAAATAAAATGGTGGCTATAGCTAAAAGAAAAGGAAAAAATCTGTGGAAGAAAGAAAGAAAGAATAGAAATGACATGTAAGAGAAAGTCTTAAAAAGCTAGAAAGAGGTGTGCCACAATACCCAAGAAATGATAGCTTTTTATTACCATTGATGTCGTTTCTTAAACCCTAAACCCATGACCACGTTAAAACCTTGATTAAGTCCTTTTTTATTCCAGAAGTCATGCATGTGTATTATTTCCATCTATTCATCAGGAAGTGAAAGTGTCGATTTTGTGTTTGATGTTGTGTTAATATTCATTTCATGAGATTTTGCCAAATTCCAGTTTTTATTCAAATAATCATTCTTTTGATATATTACATGTGAAATTATTTGCTTTGACAAACAATATTCCTATAACATGTAATTTTTGAGTGATAGTCACTATAATAAGAGTGTGTTCTTTCTTGAGTGATATTGCATAAGCTAAATGCAGTCAAGAAATCTACGAAAGTGATATTGTTTTGTTATTTATTTTCATTACTAGGGACTAGTAATGTTTAGGCTGGGGGTGTGAGTAACCCTATTTAGTGAGTAATTGAATTAGGTTAATAGGTTAATTACGTTAGTAAAAAGAGTTAAAAGAATCAAAGTAAGTCGAATTAGGGTTAGTGCGTAAATAAGGGTTAATGCGTGAAATGTTGTTATTTTTAGGGTTTTTGTGCATAACTACTCAAACTAAAGGGAAGCCCTCTTTCAAAGTCCTAATTAGCAGGGGATCAAAGAATAATTACATCAACTGATTGAAGGAGGCACCTCATGCAAAACGTAGTACATTGCCACCGTCCAGACGGTGGTGGCGGCATACGGACGGCTAGTTAAACCGCCTTAAGCTCCATGCCTTCCCATTGGTAGATTCTTGTAGCAGCTTCACCTGATTGGCCAGTCCATGTAATTTCCTCCTCAAGCAGCTCCCATGGTCCCATATAAATACCCCTTCATTTTTCATTTCCAGCATTTTCAGAAGAGGGAAGTCTGAAAAGAGTGGAGTGAAGTCAAGTGAGTTCAGAGTGTCGCCAGTAAATCCAGAGAGTCAAAAATAGTAAGTGAGTGAGAGAGTCAGAAATAGTACAACAAAGCCCTATCAAACCTCTTCCAGCCAGCTTTCCAGCTTACCTCTGCCAAAGCTTTTCTTTTCTTCTACATTTTTGTTATACCTTTCTACTTGGAGGGTTGAACGTCTGCCACTTTTGTGCTCTAATCGGTATTGAAAGTGTTTGTGTTTCAACTATTCCTAGGGGAAGTAGTGTCTACGTTTTAATTGGTATTGTAATAGAACTATCTTGCACCTCTTGCTTGTCTGTAGCAATGGGGCTAACATATGTAAGATATTGTTTGATTGATAGAAATTCTGTTGTCTTAACTCTGCTTTATTGTTTTATATACCTCCTATTTTGACAGATGGTTACATTTATAATATGCTCATGGCTATGAACACCGAGCGGTACCTAATGCTATATACCATACTATCTACTAGTTATGTACTTCCTACAAGATATAATGATGTACATGATTGGGCATTACGTAACAGTCGATTGATTGGTTATAGACGGGATAAGTCTTGGCATAGCCATTGCTTTTGATTCAATGTGTAAACTGAAATCTTTTCATCAGTGAATCATCAATCTATCAGTCGAATAACTATAGTATTCCTTCTAAATATCTTGCCTTCTGGCTTACTACAGTTGTTTAACTGTTACATGGTACATATATGCCAATTGAATAACTCAAGTATTCCTCTTGAATGGCTTTCCTTTTGGTTTAATTGGATTATTTGATTGTGCATAAGAGTATACCTACCAGCTAACCTAATCAGTTTCTAGATAGGATTTAATATACATTATACCTACCGGTTGAATTTTCCAGTAAAATGGGGGTTAATTGTTATAAGGTGACATTTCCGGTACTTAGCCAATTTAATGCATATGGAATACCTCACTTGAAGGGTATCTTTTAATTATCACATTTCATATCTTTTAAGTATTGCATTTCCTCTATTTTAATTAAGTTGTTTTACAATTGTTCTAAGCTCCCACCACAAGCGCTTTCATTACATTTCGTTTTTGAAACAACTTCTATGTTTCTATTTTGATTGCCAATGTTCAACTCCCTGTGGCTTTGACCTCGGACTTAAATCAAGCATTATATTGTAATTTTGTCCACTTATACTTTGGTGTATACCACTATTCAGGCTGAATGTGAGTCAGGGAACCCGATGTGAATCTTTACTCAGGATTACACATGTGGAGACCAAGACACTGAACCTGGAGGAGAGTGAATAGGTTTATCAAATTTATCCCAAATTAAAATCTAATCGAAGTCTATGTCTACCTTAATTACCTATTCTCAATCAAGTATGGAAATTAACGATGAGAACCCTTTAATAACCAACAACCCTTAATGTGAAACTCGGAGAATTTTAAACTTTTAGGAATAAGGGTAAAATCGTAATTTGTCACTATGATGAGGTTTACAATACTCATGTTCTAGACCTCGGATGAGAAAACGGAGTGCGCCATTGTATTCGCAACGCGAAATATAGTAACCACCAAAAAATTTGTCGAATTCCGAGATAGTCAGGTTTTTGCACGTAGATCGAGACAACTGCGTGGCGATTGACCTTTTAAAGGTCCCCAAAAATAAATTTTTGAAATTTTTCTTAAAATTAAATTAAATTTTAAATAAAATTTATTTGAACTCAATCCGAGACTTAATGAATCATTTTTGGATGAAAAACGAACTCGGAAGTCGATAATATGCGGTGCAACGAGGACCGCACATTTAAAATTATAAATAGGGGCTAAAATATCTCAAAATGAGATATTTTCATTATGTTCAACAAGGGTGGCCGGCCATAGGGGAGAGAAAAGAGAGAAAACAAAAGAGAAAAGAGAAAATTGATTCTTAGAGCTTCAATCCAAGATTCCCGGAGTTCCGTCGGTCGGAATTTGTCGATTCAAGAGGCAAAGTTCATCTCCTCGATGAGGGCTACGTATACGTACCAAGAACAAGGGATTCCACCGAAGATTCAAGTGGTGTTCTTGGTGTTCTTGGGGTGTTTTTGAAGTTTTGAAGGTCTAATCTTCATTTCTACGCTCCAAGAGGTAGGGTTCTTCCTACTTGGGTTCATTCTAAACCTAAAGATGCTGTTTTTATATGGCTCTATTTGGACAGAATGTGGGCTGTAATTGGGCCATTTTTGTGGGTTGTATTTGAGCTTTAATTGCGCTAAATTGTGGGCTGTTTTGGTGGCCTATGTTGAGGCGGTTTTGTGGCTGTTTTGTAGGCTGTACATAAGCTGTTTTGTGGGCTGTACATAGACTGAATTGTGGGCTCAATTGTGGGCTGTTTTGGTGTCCTATTAAGGGGATGCTATGTGGCTGTTTAGTGGCCAAATTGCGGGCTGTTTTATGGTTAAAATGTGGACTGTTTTGTGCCGAAACGTGGACTGTTTTGTGCACTAATAATGAACTGATTTTGTGGGTAGCTTTGTGGCTGAATTGTGTTCTGTCTAGTGTCCATTTAGGGGCTGTTAAGGGGCTGCTTAGTGGCTGATTTCGTGGGCTGCTTAGTGGCTGGTTTAGGGGCTGTTTTATGGCTGTTTAGGGGCCGTATAGTGGCTGAATTTTTAGCCACTTTGGGCTGATTTTCGCGGGCTGTTTTGTGCTAAATTTTGTGGGTTGTTATGTGTATCATGCACCATGTAATTTAAGTGTGTTATTGACATAGATTATGTAATAACATGCTTGTCAATTGTGTTGATTATAATTGTTGATATATGCATGCTTTGATATATTGATATTGAGACGAATATGATATTTATATGCTCATTGATATGTGGTTATGAGGATATATGAAATTTACATGCTTATGATTTAAATTCCATGGAATGTGAAGATGTATGGAATTATTGCTCTTGTGCTATTCATTCCATTGGGCATGATCATAGAGTCACATTCATTGGCATTGTGCATGAGTGTGGGGGAATGGGGCATAGTGTAATCAACACCTTGCTTGGTGCTTGATAGTGGACTCGAGAGAAAGTGGATCAACGATCCTTTTTGAGTTGCACGGATGCATGGCATAAGGAAACCTTGTGTTGGGTATAGCAAGAAGGGGCATGGCGACTTCCTTGGGTGAAAAATCCTAAACATATGGTTCAGACACTTACCGGGGGTGAAAAACCCAGAAAAGTGCTGGGTTTACGGAACCGGAGGTCGAGATACCAAAATCCGTTGCCCAAAAAATACACAAGGGGATTTTATGATAAAAACACCCATTCAATGGGTAGCTTCCAATAATGATCCGATTTATAAAAACATATTTTCTAATTCAAACGATCATTGAAAGAAGTCCTCCGTCAATTGACGGGTCATTACACATTGACATTGCATTGTGTTGAGCGAGTCGGTGAGGACTTGGAATGGGTTGCATGAGTGAGTTTCCATCTCATTTCATGGCATGTCGTTGTTGCACTCCAACTTTGAATGCACATCTTTATGTGGAATGATCAGTTATATGTTATACATAAATGTTGCATGAGCATGAGTTTTTGAGTTTTTTTGTAACAAATATCCAGCATGAAGGGGCCGACATGTGGCCTTATTTTGAGTTTTTTTGTAAACGTTTATGAAAACTTAGCTTTTGGCATGTAATGTGTATGAAAAAGGATTGTAATCCAATTGTTATAGACTATGTTTGATATAGCAAATGCATGTTTTATATGAGAATGGATAAATGGGCCCTGTGTGGCCAAGTTTTACTTATAAATGGACCCGGCGAGGTCAATATTTCATATTGGGCCTCGGATGGGCCTTGTAAAATATATCACACAGGTTGAGTATTGGGTTGAGCTCCCATTACAAAGGAGACTCTGCCCGGATTTTTTGTTAAATTATGGACCCCGGTAAATGGGACATAACAGTGTGATATCGGCTTACACGATATCCACAGGCATTCCGCGGGTTGATGGGTTATCAACGGACTCCCGGATTTTGGGGCGTCACACTTAACACCCATGATGATTGATTGTATTAATATGCAACTAATTCCTCCAAATCAATCACACGGTGATCCCAAATCCCACAAACCCAATTTTTAAAACTATGGATGATATGATATAAAGAAATCAAAATATTAAACAATTAGTGTGTGTATGTATGCTCATAGTTGTTAGTGTGTACAATAGAAAATAAGAGACACAAGCAATTTGGTGACGCTGAAAATCATCCTCGAAAAAAACTGCGAGGAACCACTCGGGATTCACTAAAGCCTAGTCCACTATGCGCCAAGTCAACCTACAAGTACTTGAATCTTATACCTCAACTAATACCAATTTCTAGATGCTTCTTTCCTTGCTATGCCTCTCCATCAAAACTCCCTCTTCGATGACTAGTGTAGCTTCACTTGGACCTCCCTATCGCATGGTTCGTCTAAGTCTCATGCGATTATGGGCACGCCAATAACCCTCGATATGCATAAACTAATGAGTTTGTTCACAAATAAGTTCCTGTACTTCATGTTGCGAGGATGAAAAGAATCACTAGTGGTAGCCTTTGGATTCATAGGGATCTAGGTTGTGGTGGAAGCTCTCAAGGTTAAAAGATATATTTCTTCTTCTAAAATCTCTCTAAAGGCTCTTTCAAGGCTTGAACTAGATATGGTAAAGGCACTCCCTATTTATACGTCCAAAAAAAACGTAGTGTTAGTAAAGAAGAAAATTCAGATTCATTGACGATTGCTCGATAAGTGGAAGGGCGGTCATAGGGCGGCTATTGCTGGAGTGACATTTGTGTTTCAAACACGGCTAAGGAAAATATCGCTCGAGTAACTATGGGAACCGCTCGAGCGAGCTCATAGAGTAAGCCCTTTGATGACTTCCATGGTCTTTTCTCTTTTTCTCCTAAGTCGTCAAGAGACTAATATAGCGAAGGCAAGCGAGCGTAGACCAGTCCCTATAGGATTTTTATTCCTAAAACCATGCCAAAACTTAGCTCCTTGAGCACTAAAGGGTATTGCCCAAAGAGTGGTCCAATTGTGACTCAAACTTTGTTTTCAAAACACAAAATTGAGTTCAAAAACTTTCATTTGAAAATCCCTAGGAGTCATAATTAAATCACTTCCACTTCTATTTTTTATCCTAATCATCCTAAGTTAAAAATAACTAAGCGATCATCTTAGATGTCTAGGTTATTACATTTGTCTTAAGTACAAAGGTCATACGAAGCTTGAATGATGTAGTTTTGACGCTTGATCTGTTCCCTTTAATGTAAATTTTGGATGTTGAATTTAATAGCATCATGACCATAGAAATTGTTGAGATTTTAAGATGTACTCCACAAAATTAGTCAATTACAAAACATGATCTAAGAAATTATAAACTAAAATTCAAATTATTATATATAGCAAGTTTATTAAAACTAACTTAGATATTTTTCTGTGATAAATCAAAGTATTCATATATGTAGGTCAATTTTATAAACTTATGATAAATAAATTATTTTTCTATATTATTTTTATTAAGTTGGTATTATTAAATGAATACTTCTAATCTTTATAAGTTGTTTGTCAAAAACTCAATGATAAATTGTTGAGTATATATTTAAAAAGAACAAAATTATTGAGTTTGAGTCAATCCAAACATATTAATTTAAAACTAGTTATGGGCAAATTTTCCAAATGGAAATTAATAATATTAATATTATGATTTCAAGCTATCAATTATTTCTAGATTGCCCCCATAATGAAGAATTTATGGCTCCACCATGTGTAAGGGGTATTTGTGTTCACAATAGGGTTTGGAAGCCTAGGAATTGTTTTGCTGGATATGTGTGACAAATCCTGGTCTAAATGGTTATTGCAATGTTTTTTGCCACTGGCAACAAGAGGGAGATTTTTCTCGATTGATGTAGTGAATGCTCGATAGTTTCAAATCCAAGGTTCTTGGTCAAATCATGAATTCAACGTTTCTGACCCCGTCCGGCCCCCTCCCCCCCCCCCAACAACCTCCCAAAAAAACACACACACACATGCACACGAAATGGCTATCGAATGCCAACAGAAACTGTAACAACCCAAAATCATCTTGGACGACATTACAATTTATAATCATGAGAGCACTAAATAACTTCTTATCCAAAAGGATTTCATTCATCATTCATAGTAGATATTATAACATCCAAAAGAATATGCCCAACAATGGTCTTTACATGCCAAAAGAATCAAAATACAACTTGCAACTAAAAACAAAGTATTGGGCTTTACAAAGTCGCAATCTAGAACAAAAGAAGATATTGCTTTAAGCATCCACTTCGGGGTCTACGTCTCCTTCTACCGGAGCTTCCCACTATCCAGGCTCCCCAACGCCGAGCTCTTCCTCTAAGCTATTATAATCTGGAAAAGACATTGTTTGTAAGGGCTGAGCACGAAGCTCTATAGGAACATCCTCCCAAACTCAAAACAAGGTTTGGAAAGCATGTAAAACAAGTTGGTCTCATTTCTCAAATAACATATATAACCTTTTGAGGTAAAATCATGACATTTTAATAGATCTTTAGTTTACGAACAACAATAGAGTTAAACTGAAAGGTGAAACCAATTACCAACAATGAGCCATACATAATAAAATATTGTCCTCTTTGGCATGAGCATCCTTACAAGGACCCTATCACCCTGATTCGCACAAATCTTTGTATATTTTGTTGTGCCAATCATCACAGTTATTTGATTTTGGAGATTAAAATGAGGAGTTTTGTTTTGGTTAAGCGTATATTGACAATATTTGGTTTTATGTAGATAAACAATACAAACTTTGATAGTAGTCATGTGGAGTTCTTGAAGAATGAGGAATCTGAATTCTGCTGGCCACTGGAATAGCAACAACCGCTCGAATACCGGAAGTCGCTGGCCATTGAAATAGCAACTACCACTCGAATACCGGTAGTCGCTGGCCACTAGAATGACAACTACCACGACTACCGGTAGTTGATGGCCTCTGCTGCTGCTGCTACCACTTGAATACCGGTAGCTGTTGGTTTTTACAATGGCTGATACCTGATGGCTACCGATAGTCACACCCGAGCTACCGGTAGTGGATACTGATTTTCCCCAAACTTTGCATACACTCTCCAGTTGCTTTGTGGATCCCACCATACTCCCTCCCGCCCTACTCCTGCTAGCCCACAACACTGTTCATGGTGTTCACACCTTCTCTTGGACTTTGGATGCATTGATCATTAATGTCAAGTGAGAAAAGAGGGGTTGCTAGGGGAGGAAGGCAGCTCTGCCATGCCCTGTCCAGCCCACCATATTTTATGCTGCAATGATAGAAATCATATCAAGGATTGACAGGGGTCTTGGGGCACATTTTTTTGCCTAAGAAGATGGGTTGGATTATATGTTTCATTTTGTATCACTTTATAGGAGAGGATGGTATGGAATATAGAGAGAGAAGCTCCAGGCATGGAAGATGATGAATAGTGACTTCTAGAGAGAAAAAGTAAAATTTTAGTATTTCTGCTACTGCATTTGTCTTGTAATCTTGAGTAAGGATCTTAGTAGTTTATTGAATGCGATTGATGTTGTTTTACCTTCATGTTTGGTTAGTTGAATGCTTAATTAATATTTCACCATTGATGCTTTTAATTCTTCATTTTCCATAGACAAGAATTAGTTTATCATCTCTTCCATTCCTAGCTTGTAAGTTATTGTAGCTAATTATTCTAGAACTTCATTTCATTGCAATACACCTTCATCTCCCTGTTGTTTCCATTTCAAATATGACTAGCTAATTTATTAGTTGGCATGACCAAGGGGAACCTCTACTTAGGCATATGACTTCAACTCATTTCTATTCCTCCTTTCAAAGACCAATGGTTCGATTTAACCAGGTTGAAGGTGGATGATTAGGTGAGTCTTTGATAAACCGTAGGCCTAGTCTCGGTTTATGCTTAGATACTCACCAGTCTCATCCTCGGCTTCTCGAAAATCATTCGTTCATTTATGCTTGATCGGAGGATGTGTTTGAGTTGAGTTTGTATACCTAGTAGAGTGACCTTTTGGAAATGCCAACACTTGTTTTCTCATTAGCACACACTTTACAAACCAAACACAAACCAACTCTCAAGACAAAAGATTTTGTATTTTTATTTTTCACCAAATCACTTCAATCTTGATTCGCTTCCTTCCCTGTGGATACAACCTTGGAATACTCTTCCAAGTAACTCACAACACACAAAAGTCTCCTTGCGATTGGGGAGCATTTTTGTGCATACACATCCCATATTTACACATTCCTATTTCCCTTTCCTCATTGCCCTTTCTTTTGACACTATCCCTAGGGGAAGAAATTCTCTCCTCCCCCGTCCATACATTGCATCAATTGAGGGATAGTAATTAGTGGTTAGTGAGGTTAGGTATTCTCAATCAATCATTTTTGGCGCCGTTTCCGTGGAGGTGAAGTGCCAATTCATGGAAGTGATTTCCGAACAATGGAGGTAAGTCCCGTGATTTTTATTAAGGGCTGAGGTACGTTGTCTCGTGTACATACTCTTGTTTGTTTATAATTTCAATTTGTGTATATTTTGTTGCATGTGGGAGAGGGATACCCATCACCGACTAGTTAGACAAATCCTAGCTCCCAACATGAA
>CM042184.1:29106224-29122131 GCA_023539305.1 Ilex asprella | reverse complement strand
ATAGTATCGGCAAGGGGTATCGAAGTCGACAAATCCAAGGTGGAGGCCATCTCCAACCTCCCCACGCAGACGGCCATCAAAAGGATCAGGTCATTTTTGGATGATGCAAGCTTCTATCGCCGTTTCATTCAAAATTTTAGTGCATTGGCCCAACCCCTGACCAATTTACTGTCTAAGGAGGTTCCTTTCGAGTGGTCGCATGAGTGTGAGGCATCTTTTAAGAAACTAAAAAGCATGCTTGTCACGCCTCCTATCATGCGATCACCCAATTGGGACCTTCCTTTTGAGCTCATGTATGACGCGAGTGATTACGTGGTCAGCGCAGTGCTTGGTCAGAGGGAAGATAATCGTCCATATGTCATACACTACGCTAGCAAGGCACTTAATGAGGCACAAATGAATTACACTACCACTAAGAAAGAATTGCTAGCTGTAGTGTTTGCCTTAGACAAGTTTCGCTCATATATCATCGGTTCACCTATTGTTGTTTTCACTGACCATTCTACTTTGAAGTATTTGTTGTCTAAGCAGTATGCCAAGCCAAGGCTAATTAGGTGGATCCTCCTCCTACAAGAATTTGATTTGACGATTAAAGACAAGAAGGGAGTTGAGAATGTTGTCGCGGATCACTTCTCCCGACTGGTGGCACAAGAGACAAATGAGCACATCCCTATCCCAGACTCTTTCCCTGATGAGCAGTTATTGTCCATTCATTCTCATTGTCCTTGGTATGCTGATATTTGCAATTATCTTGCAATAGGCCAAATCCCACCACATTGGAGACCTGAGGATAAAAGGAGATTTATGGCCGACGTGAAGTACTTCTACTTCGATAATCCGTATTTGTTCAAGTATTGTCCGGACCAGATCATGAGACGATGCGTGCCTGAAATCGAACAGCGGAACGTCCTGGCCTTCTGTCATTCCCAAGCCTGTGGTGGGCATTTCTCTGCTAAGAAGACCTCAGTCAAGATTTTACAATCAGGTTTCTACTGGCCTTCTCTGATTAAGGATTGCATTTCATTTTGTAAAGAATGTGATAGACCCCAACGTTTTATTTCATGGGTCCCTTCCCTATATTGTTTGGCTATCTATACATTCTGCTGGCAGTGGACTACGTGTCCAAATGGGTGGAGGCTATCCCGACAAAGACTAATGACCACCG
Source organism: Ilex asprella (assembly GCA_023539305.1). Lineage (NCBI taxonomy): Eukaryota > Viridiplantae > Streptophyta > Magnoliopsida > Aquifoliales > Aquifoliaceae > Ilex > Ilex asprella. The sequence continues at coordinate 29,120,966 of CM042184.1, read as the reverse complement.
GGTTATAGTCAAGTTCTTGAAAGAGAACATTTTTTCAAAGTTTGGGATGCCTCGTGCTGTGATTAGTAATGGTGGATCACACTTTTGTAACAGGCCAGTTGCATCTTTAATGTTCAAATATGGTGTTACACATAAATTATCCACCGCTTATCACCCACAAACAAATGGCCAAGCCGAGCTAGCCAATAGGGAGATCAAGACCATCCTAGAAAAAACCATTAACCCCAATAGGAAGGATTGGTCTGGGAGAATGATTGATGCCATGTGGGCATATCGTACTGCCTACAAGACGATTTTGGCCATGTCTCCCTATCGGCTTGTTTAGGAAAAGGCTTGTCATCTGTCGGTAGAAATGGAACACAAGGCCTATTGGGCCATCAAGACTTTAAATTTCATTATGAGAATGGCCGGTGAACATAGGAGGTTAGAAATGAATGAATTGGAAGAGATTCGGCGAGATGCATACAAGAGTTCAAAAATTTCAAAAGAACGGGCGAAAATCTTTCATGATAACTCCATAGTAAGGAAATCATTCACGCCCGGGCAAAAGGTACTCTTGTATAATTCCTGCCTCTCCATTTTTTCCAGAAAGCTAAGACCCCGTTAGGATGGCCCCTATCTTGTCAAGGTGGCCTACCCCAATGGAGCTGTTGAGATCACCAACCCCAAAGATGGCCAAACTTTCAAGGTCAATGGCCAAAGACTTAAGCCATTCTTTGAGGGTTTTGAAAACCAAATGATGGCGGAGGATTTGAGTGACTCGGTGTATCCGGAGTTAGTTGAAGAATAGGAATTGGTCACTTTTTGTTACTGTACAAGTTTTTGTTATTTACTCATGTCCATTTTATTTCATGTTACTCACTTTTATGGTTGTATAGTGTTGTTTTCTTTTGAATCCAGATCTTGATACTTTTGTCAAAAGCTCGAATGCGAGGTGTTCACTTACCCTTCTCATCTTTTACTGCATATGCTATCTGTTTGTTGCATTGAGGACACTGCACATTTCAAGTTGGGGGGTGTGGTAGTGCACCATTTTATGATACACCAAGGTTGCTCAAAATATGTGAAAATTTTGAATATTTTTGATGAGAAATATCGATAAGTTGATCCGTACTCCTTCATGAAGAAGTTGTGGGTTGAACAACATGTTAATCATTGTCTTGAACTCTGTGCATATGAACATTCTATGGAAGTTGATCCTATGCATAAGTATCACTTATGTATTAATTTTTGAACTCATTTGTATGTGATTTTTGAATGTGTAATTTCAGTATTTTATGAATTGAATTCATGTTTTATGCTTGACATAAGTGGTGGAGATGAGTAAGGACCTATGAGAGCTTTAGTGCCAAACCCTTTTTGAGGGAAATTACAATTACTCATAGAACAATTTTTCAATGTCAAATTGGTTCAATAGTCACATTATGCTTGCTTTGGTTAGTTGCATTGGGTTAGTAGACTGATTTGTCTTGATCATATAATGCGGACCTGGAAGTGATCTTAGGCCATCGTTGAAAACATTGAGCCTTAGCCTTTTTTCTTGTGCAAATTTATCCCTAGTGCTGTGATTGAGCCCATTTTTAAATTCGTTTCTATGCCACACATTCAACCAAGCCAAAGAAAATAAGAAATACTTACCTTACATTGGTTGTTCCTAAAGAGTACAAGAGAGATTGCAAAAGAAGGAATTGTGGTGTGGAGATGAAACAAAAAGGGATGAATGAGTTTGTAACTCAAGAATTGAACAGAAAGGAATACAAAAAAAGGAGAAAAATGGGTGAAAGAAGAAAAAAAAACAGAAAAAGAGAGAAAGAAAGCTAAGGGAGTGGTGATGATTGAGAATCAAAATCCCATGAATAGGGAAGTGCCTTTCCAAGATGAAAAGTCTCTCACTCGGAACAACTCTTTGTGTTCTCCCCTTATCCTTCATTTCTTTCACCTACACATTACCCCAAGGCCCCATTATAACCGTTAAAAGTCCTAGGTGATCTAGAGAAGAATGGGAGGTGCATAAATTCAAAGAAAATGATGAGTTATGTCTTACTATCTAATGCACTAGCACCTTATTCATCAGACTATGCCAAGGCCATTTCATTTCTACATATGAACTTCATTTTTGGATTACATGTGAACACTTTATTTTTGGATACAAGATTCTATGTCACATGTACACATGGAGTGCATACCAGGATAGCTTGAGTGCATTTATTGCTTAAGAGTGTCCCTTGGTGAGTTTTGCATTGAAACTGAGTTTGTCTAGATTTTCGAACATGAATTCTATTTGTAAATTCCCGAATTACTTGTTTAATTCACTTGCACACAAATTGGAAATTAATATGGTTGGTGCATACTTTGGACTAGCATCTATGACTATAGTTTTGTTCATGTTTGCTTAGTTCTAGTCATATGAGGAATGTCTTAGAAAATCCATGCTTGTGGAATGGGGGAATATTGCTCAAGTTGATGATATTGGACATGATTCAGAAATGTTTTGATTATAATTTTGATAATGAATTTTCTTGGTGTTCATTGGGATAGTTGATAAGTGGAATTTAATTTTTGCACATTGAATCCATCATTGTTCTAAATCGCATTACAATTTCATTGATAAATTGGACATGATGGCTACGAATGTGGTTCACAAGGAGGTTACATGTTTAGGTTGGAGTAGGAATCATTAAGAGTATGTTAGGAGGTGTAAAGGATGTCTAGAAGTGGATAGCATTGAGGCAGTACACTCAACAGAAAATTTCAGAAACTAAGGCTGAGTGTACCGGTACGCGTACCGGTACGCTGATCCTACTGGGGTGCTGCGTACCAGTACGACCGCCTGAGTCGATTTTGTTTAATTGGTTCTTTTATTTCATACCACGGTTGACCTTTCATTTTCCCCTATTTTAAACCATTTTTTTTCATTTATTCCTCAACTGACACCCACCACTTAGCCTTCATACCCCTTCCCATTGCTTCCCTCTTTAAAAACCCCTTTCTCTCTCACCGATTTCTCTCAAACCACAAATCCAAACCCTAGCCTTTTCCATTTCTCTCTCCAGCTCTCTTCCCCCATTTTCTCTTACCCGAAACCCAATTCCTAGACTACCCAATACATCCCTATATTTTCTCTCTTCCATTTTTGTTTCAAACCCAAAATCCCAATTCCCTTGAACCTTTGTTCCATCGAAAACCCCCTAAAGCCCAAATCTTCCCCTTTTCTCTCCATTTTCTTTTGAAATCTCTCAATGGTCCGAACAAAAATACCTGGTCCTGATCTTCCGTAACATGAGGAGCCCTCTGGTCACAAGAGAGGTGGTGAAGCAAGCGAAACTGCCAAGGATCAAAGGAAGACGGCAAGATTGGAGGCACAGATGAACTGGATTGGTGAGAGGGGTGTGACGTGTGAGCGAAATCTTGATCGTATGGCCCTCACTCCACGAAATAAGGCTGTCCAGGCCATTCAAAACCATGGTATGCATTTCTGGTTCGAGGCAGTTGATGGGTATAATTTATCCATTTGTAGGGAGTTTTTTCAGACCCTGGGGTTGGCTGATGTGGGTGGGGTAGAAATTTTGAAGGCTAAGGTGCGGGAAAAAATAATCGCAATGACCCCTGATGTCATTGCGTCCCTCCTCGGGGACTACCAGAGACCACCCGATGATGTGCCAACTTACCCCGATAATGTTGAAAAGGCAAAGTCGATTCAAGAATTGATTGCGGAGATGTATGTAGACCCCAGCTTGTTTAAGGGGAATGTGCAGAGCGGGAAGTTGAAACACTCTTATGGGTTGTTGAACAAACTCCTCCACTACAATTTGCTGCCTAGGGGTGCTGAGAAGAAACCGAATTTGGAGAAATTGGCTTTATTGGATGCAGTTATATCTGGAGTGACCATTGATTTTGCTCTGTTTATTTGGGGACAGATGAAGGAGTTCGCAAACACACAGAAGCCTCAGATTAATTTACCGTTTGGGAGTTTGGTGACCCATTTGTGCAAGCTTAATAAGGTGAAGTCCTATGTTTTTGATTCACTTACTCCCCCCGAATTTGGAGCAATTGGCAGGACGAGCAAGAAGAAGAGGAAGGCTCTGAGTCGAGGAAGGCGTGCATCCCCCGTAGGCACTAGTTCTTAGGCCCCTGGTGCTTCATCTATTTCCGGACCAGCAGTTGCGGAGCCCGTACGCTCAACTGATCAGCGTCTCGATGACATTGAGGTGACCCTGCAGGGTTTTGGGGAGATTTTGAGGGAGCTGTTTAGCCATACTTTCCCAGGGAGGCCTATTCCTGGTGTGCCCCCTCCGGCTGCTGCAGGCCCTTTTGCACCCATTCCTTCTGCCCCTGTAGATGTTGAGATGGGTGGTGATGATACTGATGAGGAGGATGGTTCTGCTAGTGGGAGTGAGTATGCTGAGGGTGATGATAGTGGTGAGGGAGATGATGAGTAGGTTGTTATGTTTTAGGCCTTTTGTCTTTTAAATTTTATGTTGAAGTTTAGGATCGAGTCTCTGGCCTAGTAGAAGAAGCTATAGGAAATAGGCCAGCTTTTGTGTCTTGTTGATTTTTGAATCCTTGTACTCCTATTTAAACCACAAGTAAAGAAAAATCACATTTGCTTCCATCTTGTCCATATTTATTTTGTAAATTGCATTATGATTTTGAATTTTGATTGATAGTTGAATTGTTATGGATTGTTGTATGTTAGCCTGTTTTTGTGTTTTGATATTGAATTTTGCTAAGGGACTAGCAAAAGATAAGTTGGGGGGTGTGATTAGCACAATATTTTGTATGTTTTTGTTGTGAAAATCAATGTTATTGAAGTGGTTTTTTATAATTAAAGATTGGTAGTTGTGTTTATGATTTCTCAACTATAGCTTTTGATGTGTTCAGGTTAAGATGTACAATATACCCTTTTTAAAGCCTTTCAAATGAGTCATGAGGAGTTATGGTGAAAGAAGAACCAAAGGAAACCAAACGGGAGAAGACAACAAGAAATCAGGAAAATAAGCCTAGCGTACCTGTACGCTGAGACTACTGGAGTGATGCGTACCGGTACGCGTACTGGTACGATGACCCTACTCGAGTGCTTCGTACCAGTACGCTCGAAGGATTTTTTTCCCAATTCTAGTTCACGCCTCTGCCGTTTTTTTTGTGGACCCCACCATGTCTTCTCCCACCTGCTTCCAGTAAGCCCATAATACTATTCATTGTGTTCACACCTCTTTTGGACATTGATTGCAAGAGTGCATTAATGAGAGGAGTGAGAAGATGCAGCTGCTGGGTCTTGAGGAGTGCCCTGCCATGCCCTGTCCAAGCCATCACCTACTACCTATTGATGGAGATCACATCTCCAGGCTAGCCCTTGTCTCGTAGCACATTTTTGCTGAAGGATGATCTCCATTGCAAGGGCTAAAAGAATGGGGGACCAGAGGGTATTAGAGTTTTTGTACAGAGAGAAGCTCCCAAGCGTAGAGATGATGAATAGTGTATTCTAGAGAGAGAAAGTTCAGATTTCAGCATTTCTTCTACTGCATTTGTCTTGTAATCTTCGGTAAGGATCTTAGTAGTTCATTGAATGCCATTAATGTTGTTTTCCCTTCATGTTTGGTTAGTTGAATGCTCATTTAATGTTTTTCCATTAATGCTTTAAGTTCTTCATTTTCCATAGATAAGAATTAGTTTATCATCTCTTTCATTCCTAGCTTGTAAGTTATTGTATTTTTTTATTCTAGAATTCCATTTCAGTGCAATGCACCTTCATTTTGTCATTGTTTACATTTCAAATATGACTAGCAAATTTATTTGTTGGCATGACCAAGGGGAACCTCTACTTAGGCATATGACTTCAACTCATTTCTATTCCTCCCTTCAAAGACCAATGGTTCGATTTAACCGAGTTGAAGGCGGATGATTAGGTGAATCTTTGATAAACCGTAGGCCTAGTCACGATTTATGCTTAGATACTCACCGGCCTCATCCTCGGCTTTCCGAAAATCATTCGTTCATTTATGCTTGATCGGAGGATGTGTTTGAGTTGAGTTTGTATACCTAGTAGAATGACCTCTTGGAAATGCCAACTCTTGTTTTCTCATTAGCACACACTTCACAAACCAACTCAAAATATAAAAGATTTTACATTTCTGTTTTCACCAAAACACTTCAATCTTGATTCACTTCCTTTCCTGTGGATACGACCTTGGAATACTGATTGATTGAATAAACCTAACCTCCACTAACCCCTAAATACTATCCCTCAAACTATGCAAAGTGTGAGCAAGGGGAAGGATTTCTTCCCCTTGGGATAGTATCAAAAGAAAGAGCAATAGGGAAAGGAAAAGGGATGGTGTAAATATGATGCTTGAAAGCACAAAAATGCTCCCCAATCGAAAGGAGACTTTGTTGGTCTTGTTTTACTTGGAAAGTATTCCAAGGTCGATTCCACGGGGAAGGAAGTAAACCAATGGTGAAAGTGATTTAGTGGCAAATGAAAGTATAAAATCTTTGTTCTTTGAAGTTTGGTTGGTGAAGTGTGAGCTAATGAGAATGCAATGAGAAAAAAAGTGTTGGCAAGTCCAAGAGGTTACTCCAATGGGTATGCCACCTCAACTCAACCCGCTCCTTCGATTGAGCATGAATGAAAGTTTGATTCACGGAAAGTCGGGGATGATATCGGTGAGTATCTAAGCATAAACCGTGACTAGGCCTACGGTTCATCAAAGTCTCATCGAATTATCCACCTTCAATCCGGTCAAAACAAACCATTTGACTATAAAGGGAGGGTGGAGAAAGAGTTGAAATGGTATGCCCAAAGAAAGATTCCCCTTGGTCCTGCCAACTAGAAGATTTAGCTATTCATACTTGAAATGAGAAAGACTATGTAATGAAATTGCATTGTAATGAAATGAAGGTCTAGAGTCACTAAATGCAATAACTCACAAGCTAAGTTTTTAAGAGATGAAAACCCATTTTTGAATCTATGAAAAATTGAGAACTTGAGAACATTAATGGTAAAGCATTGAAAAGAGTATTAAACTAAGAACCAACATAAATGAACTAGCATTAATGACATTAAGTGAGGTTCTCAAGATCCTTACAAGAGAATACAAGCCAATGCAATGAAAAAAAAAGTGAAAATCATAACTTTCTCTCTCTAGAATCTACTATTCATCATCTTCTACGCCTGGAGAGCTTCTCTCTCTATATCTATTTTCCCCTGTATATCTCCACCTCCTCCTCCTTTGCAATGGAGATCTTTCATCATAAAAAACGTGCCAGGAGACCAGGGATAGCCTGGAGATGTGATCTCCATCAATAGGGATGCAGCAACCAGGGAAAAACTAGGGGTGGCAGAGCATGTCTGCACACCCAGCACATCCCATCCTCTCTCTCTTCATTTAATGCAAAGCCTCCAAAAACGTCTAAGGCAGGTGTGATCATCATGAAAAGTAATATGGGCGTCCAGGAGGGAAGCAGGAGGAAGGCATGGTAGGGTCCACAAGACAGTTGAGGGGAGTATGCAGAATTTGGGGAAAATCAGAATCGACTACCGGTAGATCGAGGTTTGACTAATGATAGTCATACTGTAGCAGCATCTGTGGAGGGCAACGACTACCGGTAGTCATGCGGTAGCAGCAACTCCTGTAGCCATCGACTACCGGTAGTCATGCGGTTGCTGCAACTCCAGTAGCCAGCGACTACCGGTAGTCATACGGTAGCTGTGTCTAATTCTTCTTTCCTTTTTCTTCTACTCCATAATCAAGGCTAGCCTTCACCTCCATTCATCAAAACATTGTTTTGGAAGTCTTAACTACATAAAGCCAAATATTAGCAATACGCGCTCAATTACAACATATCTCCTCATTTTAATCTTTATAAACAATTAAATCGAGATGAAAGAACAACAAAATACACAAAGTTTTGTGTGAATCACACCCCCAACTTGAATTTTGCTAGTCCCTAGCAAAGTTTCAACTCGCAGCAAAGGAATGCATATATCACAAAAATCTATTTACGCAATCAATTCATTTACCAATCAAAACACAGAAAATCACATTGCAATTTTAAAATGAACAAAGGGAACAACATTCAAACTGTGGGTTTTTCTTAATGTGATTCAAAACTGGATTACACGGAGTGAAACATCAAAAAGAGACAAAATTGTGGCCCTCACGTCCTAGAGATTCTTCTACTAGGCCACTACTCCGTACTAGTTATGCACCATTCAACATCAAAAAGCCAAACACAAACCTACACTATCCTACTCCGCACCCCCAACATCATCATCATCAGGAGGCAAGTCAAAGTCACTCTTCCCCTTAGAACCCTCGGTGGACTGCGCATCAGAATCATTGTCGTCATCACCAACCTCCACCATTGGGGAAGTAGAGGGCCCTCCCGGGAAAGGTATGCACATAAAGGTCTTTCATCATTGCAGCCATCCCTGCATGACATTCTCCATTCCAAGAACAGTACTCTCTAGCGAATCCAGACGACGAGCAATGAGGCTAACCGGCATAGCAGTGGATGGCCTTGGTTTAGAAGGGGTCCCAAGAGACGGTCCAGCACTAGATGACCCAGGTCCTGTAGGTTTAGCTCGTTCAGTTCGAGTCATAGCAGACCTCTTGCTACTACTAGCCTGACCAATGGCTCCGGCTTCCGGTGGGGTGATTTTATCGGAAATGATTCCTTTCACTCTGAAATGGTCACACATTCGAGTCACTAAATTCCCATAAGGGGGGTTTGCCCTTGGATAGTCATTCTCGGCAAAATCCTTCATTACCTCCCAGATGAAAAGTGCGATGTCCAACTTCTTTCCAGTCATCACAGCATCCAAGAGGCCTAACTTCTCCACATTAGGCATTTTTTCTGTTCCCTTTGGAAACAAATTGTAATGGAGGATCTTGTTCATCAGCCCCAAATCATGCTTAAGGCCCCTAGCATGGACTGTTCCCTTAAACAGAGTTAGGTCGTCATACATTGAATTCACAAAATCTTGAATAGGTGTGACCTTTTCGACATTGTGTGGATAAATCGAAGTGGAGGGGGATGGCTGCTCATACTCCAAAAGAGTAGCAATCACAGTAGGAGTCACCTCGAAACTCTTCCCTCTCACATTTGTTTTCAAGATTTTTCCATCCCCATTCACCACCTTGAGTTTTTGGTAAAACTCTCGACATTTAACCAAATTCAAACCACATAGCTTATTGAACCAAAAATTCATCCCAAGAGCTTCAATGGTCTTCACCACCACATGGGATGCAGTCAAAGTTCTCCTATCAACAGTCCTCTCACAGGTCACATTTTTGTCCGCAATGAGTTGATACCTCGCCTCATTCCTTGCCTTTTTTCTTTGCTCATCCGCTTGGGCACTTGAACCTTCCCTACTTCTCTTTCGATTTGGTGTCTATGAGGGTTGTGGAGAGCTTGGCTCTGGGCGTTTGGAACGAACCATTGGGATGGCTTTTATGATTTTGCAACTGAGAAAAAATATTTAGGGCTTGAGAGAACTCGGCTGATCGAAGAATTCGAAGAGAGATGCTTCAGAGTGGGTTGATTCGCGTTCAAGGGCTGGGAATTTATAGATGGATGGGGAAAATGAAAGGTTTGGGGGTAAAGGGGAGGTATGGTTGAGAGGAATTTGGACTGGGTTCCGTGTATTGTGAGGATGATGAAAGGTTTCACCGAAAAAGAACCCAATTAAAAGCCCTAATTTCAGGCGTTCTGGACCATGACTACCGGTAGATCGTGACATGACTACTAGTAGTCATCACTCCAGTAGCCAGCGACTACCGGTAGTCATACGGTAGCTGCTGCCCCCAGCTCCAAACTTCCCTTGCTATCCAAATCAACTTAGTTCCACTTCAATTCAGGACCTTCCCTTCACACTCAAACACTTTCATATGACCTTTATTCCACCCTAACCATGTACTACACTTGTAAACCACAACTTGAACAATCGTGCCCACATCATTGCCAAAAATGAAATGTGATTTTAAAGTTTTGATGTACTTAGTTCACCAAGCATGAATTTCCATTGATAATCATCCAAATAAGCACCCAAAACGTAAAACACGAAATCCAAAATAATCAAAGGCATTACTTAACCTATGAAATATCGAAAGTTGACCAATATTCCCCCATTCACTGGCATGGGTTATTTAACATATTTCTCAGATGGCTAAACTAAACAAACATGAGCAACACCATGGACTGAGACACTAGTCTAAAGTATGCACCTCCAAATTGATTTCCAACTTGTGTGTATGTGAATTAAATGGGAAATTTGGGCATTTACAAAAACAGAATTCCCATTCAAAAGGCTGGATAAACTCAGTTTCAATGCAAAACTCACCAAGGGACACTCTTAAGAAGTAAGCGCACTCACGTTATACTGGTATGCACTCCATGTGTACATGTGATATAGAATCTTGTATTCAAAACAAAGTGCTCACATGTAATCCAAAAATGAAGTATATACATGAAAATGAGGCAACCTTGGCATAGTCTCATGAATAGAATGCTAGTGCATTAGATAGTAAGACATAACTCATCATTTCTTTGAAAATTATGTACCTCCCATGCTTCTCTAGATCACTTAGGACTTTTAAAGGGTATAATGGGGCCTTGGGGTGATATCTAGGTAAGGGAAACGAAGGATACAGGAAAACAAAGAGGGTTGTTCCGAGTGCATGACCTTTATTTTCAAAAAGATCTCCCTTTTATGGGATTTCTAGGCTAACAGCATCACCATACTCTTTGTTTCTTTTCCTTAACATTTTCCTTTTCTTTTGATCATTCTTTTCTTCTTTTCACTCCTTTTTTCTCCTTTTTCTTGGATTTTCATTCTTTTTCCATTCAACTCTTTTGAGTTTCAACATCATTCATCCCTTTTGTTTGAATTTCCACACCATACCTCCTTCTCTTATGCAATCACTCATTTATGCTTTAGGAATAACCAAGGTGAGGTGGGTATTTCTTATTTTCTTTGGCTTGGTTGAAAGTGTGGCTTACAAACAAATTTTAAAATGGGCTCAATCATGGCACTAGGGATAAAATTTGCACAAGAAAAAGGCTAAGGATCAAAATATTCGAAGATGGCCTAAAATCACTTCAAGGTCCGCATGGAAAGACATTATATGATAAAGATGAATCAGTCTACTATCCAAAAACACTTAACCGACACAAGTGCAATTAGACAATTGAACAATTTTGATATTGAAGAATTGTTCTTTGAGTAAATATAAGTTCCCTCCAAAAAGATTAGGCACTAAAGCTCTCATGGGTCCTTACTCATCTCCACTACTTATGTCAAGCTTTAAACATGAATTCAATCTGTAAATTTCCAAAATTACACATTCAAAAGTCCCACACATTTGAGTTCAAAAATCAATACATATGTGATACTCATGCCTGGGATCCATTTCTACAGTAAGCTCATGTGCATAAAGTTCACAACAACGATCAACATGTCATCCAACCCACAACTTCTTCATGGAGGACTACAGATCAACTTTTAGATATTTTTCAACAGAAAATTTTCAAAATTTTTCACATATTTTGTACTAATGCGACAAAAATAGAATACTTCCAAACAACCTTAGTGTAACATACAAATGGTGCACCTCACCCCCAACTAGAATCATGCAGTGTCCTCAATGCAACAAAAAGAGAGCATATGCAATGAAAGATAGTAAACGATGAGAAGGGTAAGAGAACACCTTGCATTCGAGCTTTTGACAAAACACACCAAGATCCGGGACTAAAAGAAACAATGCTATAAAACAATAAAGGGTAAGTGACATGAAATAAAATATGACATAAGTAAAATAAAAGACTATACATGCGAACAAGTGACCAATTATGATTCCTCAACCACTTTCGGATACACCGGGTCGGTCAACTCCTCCTCCACCACTTGGTTTTCAAAACCCTCAAAGCTTAAGTCTTTGGCCATTGACCTTGAATGTTTGGCCATCTTTGGGGTTTGTGATCTCAATAGATCCATTGGGATAGGCCACCTTGACAAGATAGGGGCCATCCCAACGGGATCTAAGCTTTCCGGGAAAAATGGAGAGGCGGGAATTATACAAGAGTACCTTTTGCCCGGGCTCGAATGATTTCCTCACTATGGAGTTATCATGAAAGATTTTCACCCGTTCCTTTGAAATTTTTGAACTCTCGTATGCATCCCGCTGAATCTCTTCTAATTCATTCATTTCTAACCTCCTATGGTTACCGGCCATTCTCATATTGAAATTTAAAGTCTTGATGGCCCAATAGGCCTTGTGTTCCATTTCTACCGGCAAATGGCAAGCCTTTCCATATACAAGCCGATAGGGAGACATGCCCAAAACTGTCTTGTAGGCAGTACGATATGCCCACAGGGCATCAATCAATCTCTCAGACCAATCCTTCCTATTGGGGTTAACTATTTTTTCAAGGATGGTCTTGATCTCCCTATTGGCTAGCTCGGCTTGGCCATTTGTTTGTGGGTGATAAGCGGTGGATACTTTATGTGTAACACCATATTTGATCATTAACGACGCAACTGGCCTGTTACAAAAGTGTGATCCACCATCACTAATCACGGCATGAGGCATCCCAAATCTCAAGAAAATATTCTCTTTCAAGAATTTGACTACAACTCGGTGGTCATTAGTCTTAGTTGGGATAGCCTCAACCCATTTGGATACGTAGTTCACTGCCAGTAGAATGTATAGAAAGCCGTACGACATAGGGAAGGGACCCATGAAATCAATGCTCCAACAATCGAATATCTCTATAAAAAGTACAGGGGAGAGGGGCATCATATTCCTCCGGGTCACACTACCCAGACGTTGGCATCTATCACATTCTTTGCAAAATGAAATACAATTCTTATTTAAAGATGGCCAGTAAAAACCTGATTGGAGAATCTTTGCAGAGGTTTTCTTGGCAGAGAAGAGGCCACCATAGGCTTGGGAGTGACAGAAGGCGAGGACGTTCCACTGCTCATTTTCAGGCACGCATCGCCTCATGATTTGATCTGGGCAGTACTTGAACAGGTACGGGTTATCAAAGTAGAAGTAGAAGTACTTCACGTCCGCCATAAATTTCCTTTTATCCTCAGGGCTCTAGTGTGGTGGAATTTTGTCCTGTTGCAAGATAATTGCAAATATCAGCATACCAAGGACAATGCGAATGAATGGACAATAACTGCTCATCAGGGAAAGAGTCTGGAATAGGGATGTGCTCGTTTGTCTCTTGTGCCACCAGCCGTGATAAGTGATCCTTCACGACATTCTCAACTCCCTTCTTATCTTTAATAGTCAAATCAAATTCTTGTAGGAGGAGGATCCACCTAATTAGTCTTGGCTTTGCATCCTGCTTAGACAACAAATACCTCAAATTAGAATGGTCAGTGAAAACAACAATAGGTGAACCAATGATATATGACCGAAACTTATCTAAGGCAAACATTACAGCTAACAATTCTTTCTTAGTGGTAGTGTAATTCATTTGTGCCTCATTAAGTGTCTTGCTAGCGTAGTGTATGACATATGGTCGATTATCTTACCTCTAACCGAGCACTGCACCGACCGCGTAATCACTCGCGTCGCACATGAGCTCAAAAGGACGGTCCCAATTAGGTGATCGCATGATAGGAGGCGTGACAAGCATGCTTTTTAGTTTCTTAAAAGATGTCTCACACTCATGCGACCACTTGAAAGGAACCTCCTTAGACAGTAAATTGGTCAGGGGTCGGGCCAATGCACTAAAGTTCTGAATGAAACGGCGATAGAAGCCTGCATGACCTAAAAATGACCTGATCCCTTTGATGGTCGTCGGAGTGGGGAGGTTGGAGATGGCCTCCACCTTGGATTTATCAACTTCAATGCCTCTTGCCGATACTATGTGGCCCAGCACAATCCCTTCTGTCACCATAAAGTGACACTTCTCCCAATTCAGCACAAGATCCTTATCATCGCATCTTTCCGGCACTCTCTCCAAATTTCCCAAGCATCCGTCAAAAGAATCACCAAACACGGAGAAATCGTACATAAACACCTCCATAATTTTCTCCACCATGTCACTGAAAATGCCCATCATACATCTTTGGAAAGTTCCTGGAGCATTACAGAGTCCGAACGGCATGCGACGATACGCAAAGGTACCATAGGGGCATTTGAAGGTGGTCTTCTCCTGGTCTTGGAGGGCAATCTCGATCTGATTATAACCGGAGTATCCATCTAGGAAATAGTAGAAGAGGTGCCCCGCCACTCTCTTCAGCACTTGATCAAGGAACAGCATTGGGAAATGATCCTTCCTAGTGCACGAGTTCAATTTTCGGTAATCGATGCACACCCGCCATCCAGTAATTAATCTTGTAGGTATCAGTTCATTATCCTTGTTTTCTACCACTGTGACTCCGGATTTCTTGGGCACCACTTGCATGGGGCTTACCCACTTACTGTCGGCAATTGAAAATATTATGCCCACGTCAAGTAGTTTAAGGACCTCGTCCCTCACCACCTCTTTCATATGAGGGTTCAATCTCCGTTGAGGCTGTCGGGAAGGTCTTGCATCCTCCTCGAGGTAAATGCGGTGGGTGCAAATGATAGGGCTTATTCCCTTGATATCCGCAATGATCCACCCAATTGCTCCCTTGTGTCTTCTCAAAACCTCCAAGAGTTCTTTTTCTTGTTCATTGTTCAATGTGGAACTAATGATTATCGGAAATGTATCTCCCTCGCCAAGATAGGCGTACTTCAA
>CM042184.1:29026702-29105824 GCA_023539305.1 Ilex asprella | reverse complement strand
TTTGATTATTGATGGTGGTTTGGCTTTGGATGAAGTTGAAAACCACATCCTCCAAATTCCTTTTATGGGATGGTTGGTAGTTGGAAGAGCTCGATGGGCCTTATTGGGAGAAATTTTATGGGGGAGGATTGGATTGGTACCCTTGAGGATTGGACCATGGGTATTGAGAGCTAGGAGCTTGCCCTTGGCCTTGAGATTGGAATTGGCCTTGCCTAGGAGGTGCGGGTGGTGTATATGTGTTTGGGCCATAGGGGATGGGGTTCTCATTACTCCAACTAAAATTTGGGTGATCACGATACCCTAAATTGTAAGTGTTGGAGTTTTGAGGAAATGATTGCCTCGGTTGGTTAAAGGCATTGACCTGGTCATGGTATGTCTCTTTAAGTGCTGAAATGCTCGGACACTCCGACGTGAAATGATCGACACCCCCACAAATAGAACAAGCCTCCTCGGCTCTTGACACATGAGAGACACCTCGTCTCCTCTCCACCTCAAGGCTATCCACTTTCCTAGACAATTTCAAAATTTGGGAAAGTAGATCCTCATGGTCTTTTAAGTCATACATCCCTCCCCGCTATGATTGACTACTACCCGGCATTGTCCTAGGTATGTCATCCGAATCCTGAACACCCCAAGATTGTGCCTTTTCAGCGAGGGTGGCAAAATAGTCTAGGGCCTCGTCAGGATCTTTGTTTAAATATTCACCATTATGCATCATGTCAATGAATTGTCTATGGTTTGATGTGATTCCTTCATAGAAGAAAGTCACCAATTGCCATGATTTAAAACAATGATGTGGTATGGATTGAATTAGATCCTTATAACGATCCCAACATTGCTAAAACTGCTCATTGGGTTTTTCAGAAAAATTTTGGATTTTTTTCTTCAAAGAAGTGGTTCTATGAACCGAAAATTTTTTTTTCAAGAAAGATGAGACTATTTCTTCCCAAGATAACATGGTCCGGCTTGGCATGGAATCAAGCCAAATTCTTGCCTTACCGTACATGGAAAAAGGGAACAATTTTATCCTAGCAATCTTCTCCATGTTGTAATTTGGGATAAAGGTTGCAACCATTTCCTCGTTAGACCTTATGTGGTTATACGGGTTTTGATTCTCAGTCCCATGAAATTTAGGAAGTAATTGCAACATCCAATGTTTTAACACAAAAAGGTGATGTTGGACAGGGAGAAGGATGCATGATGGTGTGATGCTACGAGTTGGTTGGAGGAACTCTTGCATGGTTCTTGCCTCAAAATCAAGTGGGATGTTCCCTTCATTCCTAGGTGGTGGGTGTAAATGCACTTGTTGGTTGGGCATTCTAGGTAGTTGCACTCCCCTACCACCTTGCATATCCGAGTGAACCCCCACATTGTCAAATTGATCGAGAGGGGGATAGTGTATTCTTGGGTCAGGCACCCTATGTTCGGGCAATCCCCTGCCCCTTTGGTCATTTATGTTTGCACCAACATTGTCAACATTCCCACCCCATTGCATGTTTGGGATGACACCCATATTTTCAAAATTGTCACCCGCATTCTCGGGTGGGTCTTGGTTGATGTTCATGTTGGGGACTAAGGGTTGTCTAACTAATCGGTGATGATCGTCCCTTCTCCACATGCAACAAAACTATACACAAATGAAATTATAGACAACAAAAATTATGTGCACGAAACAACGTACCTCAGCCCGTGATGAAGATCACGGGACTTACCTCCATTGTTCGGAAATCACCCTCTTGGTTTGACACTTGCCTTCCCCGACAACGGCGCCAAAATGATTGACTGAATAAACCTAACCTCCACTAACCCCTAAATACTATCCCTCAAACTATGCAATGTATGAGCGAGGGGAAGGATTTCTTCCCCTTGGAATAGTATCAAAAGAAAGGGCAATAGGGAAAGGAAAAGGGATGGTGTAAATATGATGCTTGAATACACAAAAATGCTCCCCAATCGAAAGGAGACTTTCTTGGTTGTGTTTTACTTGGAAAGTATTCCAAGGTCGATTCAACCGGGAAGGAAGTAAACCAATTGTGAAAGTGATTTAGTGGCAAATGAAAGTATAAAATCTTTGTTCTTTGAAGTTTGGTAGGTGAAGTGTGAGCTAATGAGAAAACAAGTGTTGGCAAGTCCAAGAGGTTACTCCAATGGGTATGCCACCTCAACTCAACCCGCTCCTCCGATTGAGCATGAATGAATGTTTGATTCACGAAAAGCCGGGGATGATATCGGTGAGTATCTAAGCATAAACTGTGACTAGGCCTACGGTTCATCAAAGTCTCATCGAATCATCCACCTTCAATCCGGTCAAAACAAACCATTTAACTCTAAAGGGAGGGTGGAGAAAGAGTTGAAATGGTATGCCCAAAGAAAGATTCCCCTTGGTCTTGCCAACTAGAAGATTTAGCTATTCATACTTGAAATGAGAATGACTATGTAATGAAAGTGCATTGTAATGAAATGAAGGTCTAGAGACACTAAATGCAATAACTCACAAGCTAAGTTTTTAAGAGATGAAAACCCATTTTTGAATCTATGAAAAATGGAGAACTTGAGAACATTAATGGTAAAGCATTGAAAAGAGTATTAAACTAAGAACCAACATAAATGAACTAGCATTAATGACATTAAGTGAAGTTCTCAAGATCCTTACAGGAGAATACAAGCCAATGTAATGAAAAATAAGTGAAAATCACTACTTTCTCTCTCTAGAATCTACTATTCATCATCTTCTACGCCTGGAGAGCTTCTCTATCTATATCTATTTTCCCCTGTATATCTCCCCCTCCTCCTCCTTTGCAATGGAGATCTTTCATCATAAAAAATGTGCCAGGAGACCAGGGATAGCCTGGAGATGTGATCTCCATCAATAGGGATGCAGCAACCAGGGAAAAACAGGGGGTGGCAGAGCGTGTCTGCACACCCAGCACATCCCATCCTCTATCTCTTCATTTAATGCAAAGCCTCTAAAAACGTCCGAGGCAGGTGTGATCATCATGAAAAGTAATGTGTGCGTGCAGGAAGGAAGCAGGAGGAAGGCATGGTGGGGTCCACAAGACAGCTGAGGGGCGTATGCAGAATTTGGGGAAAATCAGAATCGACTACCGGTAGATCAGGGTGTGACTACCGGTAGTCATGCTGTAGCAGCATCTGCAAAGGGCAACGACTACCGGTAGTCATGCGGTAGCTGCAACTCCAGTAGCCAGCGACTACCGGTAGTCATACGGTAGCTACCACTCCAGTAGCTAGTGACTACCGGTAGTCATGCGGTAGCTGTGTCTAATTCTTTTTTCCTTTTTCTTCTACTCCATCTTCAAGGCTAGCCTTCACCTCCATTCATCAAAACTTTGTTTTGGAAGTCTTAACTACATAAAACCAAATATTATCAATACGCGCTCAATTACAACAAATCTCCTCTTGTTAATCTTCATAAACAATTAAACCGAGATGAAAAGAACAACAAAATACCCAAAGTTTTGTGTGAATCAAATACTCTTCCAAGTAACTCACAACACACGAAAGTCTCCTTGCAATTGGGGAGCATTTTTGTGCTCACACATCCCACATTTACATCTTCCCATTTCCCTTTCCTCATTGCCCTTTCTTTTGACGTTATCCTTAGGGGAAGAAATCCTTCTTCTCCGTCCATACATTGCATCATTTGAGGGATAGTAATTTGGGGTTAGTGAGGTTAGGTATCCTCAATCAATCAATCATCACGAATATCATTTTGATACTCAACCCAAAGCACCAGAGTTTCAAAATCAAGATTAAGTGAAAAGGGAAGGTGAAATCCATTTTTTTTTCTCAAAACTAGGGTTTTGAAGCATGAGCAAGAGATTTCATGGGTATTCAACCCTTACTTTATGTAAAACATGATAACAATTGCAAGAGGACCCAGAAACAAAGAACTCATAGCAAATACTTATGTTTAGGAGTCAAAACATGTATATTTATATAATCCTAGCCTCAATGTAAGAGAATGAAAGAAAACCCTTACCTTGTGCTCTTGAAACTAGGTTTTTGATTCAATCCACGGTGCAAATCCCCTTAAATCTTGTGTTTTTCTCTTCCTTTCTTCATCTTTAATGTTTTCTAGGGTTAGAGGTGCTTAAATGGGGCTAAAGGAGGTGTCCTAATGTATTTATAGGGTAAAAATGGACCAAAGATCGCAACTTTAAAAAGTCAGATCTCTTTCGGCAGTACCGGTACACTATACTATTATGACAAACTCTCGAGACCTCGAGGTACCGGTATACAATACCAGTACAGTACAGTACCAGTATGGTTTGCCCAGTTTTGCCTATTTTCTCTGTTTTCCATTTTCAATCCATTTCAAACCCTTCCTAAACCATCCCAAACTTATACTACCTACATTTATACATTAACCTAGTAGTATAAGTTCTATTGAAAATGATTTCCTATGTTTACAAGCGACAACTCAATTTTAACTATTATGTACAATATTAGCATTTCCTATGGTTATAATGTAAATGGTTTATTTCTTTGTCATTACATATATTAAATTACTAAACAATTTTATTGTTATATCACTATAACACGCGTGGGGGTTTACAGAAACACCTGAGTGAACTTATGGGTTCCCTCTTTTAAAACCATTGGACGACCGTTTGTACACCCGAATGTAATGATCAGTTAAGAGAAAATTATGAATTTCCATGTACAGGTTTGAAAATAGAAGCTATACGTGGTGCGATATCACTAAAGATGGGTCTACTCTCCAAGAACTAGTGAAAGAATCAATCTCTCACTCTCAACTAATAAGTGGTTGAGCGGGATGAGCTACTATATTTTGCACAAAAGATTGGGAACCGGTCTCCCTAAGCGTGTACTAGGGGAACAACTCTTAATTCAAGATGGAGAGAGATTTTCTCTTCAAATTTTTTCAGAATGTATAAATTCGCACTATGAACCTAATTCACACAATAAAAATGCTAGTGGCGACTTGTCTGATACACTGATTTGGAGAAATCAAATTCGACTAGCTAGTAATAACTTATTTGACTTCTTTCTAAGTTTGATGGATAAGACACCACGACCTATATGTCTCATCATCAAGAGGAGTGTCTGAATCGACCAATTGATAATATGACTTGGAACATGTGCTCAAGTATTCACTTAGTGCAAAGAGACATGATGTACGTAGTTATATTTATCTAAATTTTAATCATCAAACCCATGCTGATATATAGAAACTTGACCCTATCCGTGGTTTTGAAAGATGTAGGTCGAATGGTTAGAACAACAGAAAGTTTATTTTCATTATCTGCTATTTTGGATTTCAAGTTTCAATATTAACATGAAAATATATTACGGATGTTACAAGCCATGGCAATGTGAGGTATACTTAATGAAACCCATCACGACTCACAACTCTTCTTTCAAACATTCACCACCAATGAACATGAAATTAAAACAACATTATATAGAAAATTCAATTGTTGGGTATAACAATAATTTGTTACACTCCATCTAATGTAAAGAAAGCTAACATATTGTAAAGCCCCACATTAGTATCTTTATATAGTAATAAGATTATGTTCTTAAATGCTAATATATGTAATGATGTATGCATGAACTATGAGGAATGTACGAGTGGAAATACAATGTTAGTTGAGGTTATAGGTTATGTGGTAGAAGTTTGGAAGTATACCGAAGAGAAGAACACTTTAGAGAAAATTTGGGTAGAAATAATTTTGGACACTTCTTAGTATTTGGATCATAACTTTTTATCCTGATGTCCATTTGATCTTAAATTTTAATAATAGATAGTACACTTCTAGGCCTACAAAGGTATATTTAAATAAAATTTCCCAAATCGACCTCTAACTAGTCCAAAACATCACTAGAAGTTTCAAAAGCAACTGGGACGACGTTCGAACGTGAATCGACGTTCGAACGGTCAAAAGTCCCAGTACTTTGGGGTCTGTAGAGCTCTGATGGAAATACAAATGTACTGGGAGCAACCAACGTTCGAACGCCAAGTGACGTTCTAATGTAAAACAATAATTTACATTACTGACGTTCGAACGCAAAATGACATTGGAATATGAGCAACGAATCAGATCATCAGATTGATGGCATTTGAGATATTTTGATCGTCTATAAATAGATAAGGTCGCCTCCTTTAGCCTCCATACACCATTTACAACCCTTGCAAGCCTTGAGAAACAAGAAAGAAGGGTAGAAACATAAGATCAAGAAGGATTTTCACCTTGAAGTGGATCAAAATCTCAAGTTCTTTAAGAACTCTAAGGATGAAAAAGGTAGGAGTTTTCTTCAACTCTTGCTCATGATTCTAGGACTTATACATACATATGTTCTTGATTTCTTTACTTGATATTCATTTTTTCTGGATCTCTCTACTTGATAAATCATTGTTTTTGTATTTCTTTACTTGATATTCATTTGCTCTTGATCTCTCTATTTGATAAATCATTTGTTTTGATTTCTCTACTTGATATTCATTTTTTCTTGATTTTAAAACTCTAATGTTTTGTTGGAATAACAAAACTATCTCTTTTGATGATCTCTTGCTTAGTTTTCTTGAGTTGGTAAATTGAAAAAATACATATGGAATTGGGGGTTTTTGAAATACTTGTGATTTGAGAAATTGGTTGGTATTGTATCTCTTGTATGGATGTTTGATTGAACATGGATGACCGTTGATCAGATATCGTAGAGTGGGTTAGATGCGTTTCCTACTCCGTGCAGGTTCAAAAATTCCCTATCACTCGTAGTGGGGTTGGTGCCTTGCGAGGACCAAACCACTATTCCCTCAAGTGGAATCAAGCCTGAGGGTTAGTATACTATTCCTGGGTTGGATTCGTCACTGCCAATGCTTTGGTATACGCCATTCCTAAAGTTGATATCCTTGTGAGGATGGGTATGTGTGTGTGGGCTAAGATATTCTCAACATCTGTATTCATACGATGTCTTACATTATACCTGACATACAAGTACATTTACAGATACAAGATGGGGATACTGATGCACATTGTGAGTAATGACACAAATTGTGGGCTATTGTTTATTGTTGTGAAAATGGTTTCGTACATGAACTTGTTGGAAATGGTCTATGGTTGGAAATGGCTTACTTTTAGGAATTGGCTTTATTTATTCTTGTACCTTATTGATAATTGTTTAAACTTGAGATTGGTTTAACTGTCACTGTTTTCTTTCAAAAGTGATATATGATATTTATGAAATGAGACCAACTTGTTTTTATATATTTTTAAAACCTGTTCGAGTTTGGGAGAATGTTGCTACAAAGCTTAGCATTCACCCTTTACAAACAATATTTATTTTCAAATTTCGGTTCAGAGGAAGAGCTCAGAGTTGATGAGCAAGTAGCTTGGGAAGCTCAAGTTGATGGAAGCGTGGATCCCGAGGGGATGGTCTAGAGTTTCTTTCTTTATGTCATATACTAGGAGATGCATTTTGAGACATTGTTTGAATAATATTACGTTTATTCCCCTACAAGATAATACTTGATTTTGGGATATAATTGTCATAGTTTGACATTTTCTCTTGGATGATAATGTAGATATTATGTATGGTGAATGAAAGTTTCTGTATATATGTATTTTATTAGTCGCTCACATGAAGTGAATGGTTTAAATAGTAATGCCGTCTAATGTAGATTTTGGGGCGTTACACTTATATATCATTGAAGATTGATGTATGAGCAATAATAAGTACTATAGGTAAAACTTTATTCACTACTAAATTTATGTACTAAATATTTATGATTTTCCACATTATTATTATTGACCAATGAAACAAATTATACAATGAAAACAACTAAACCATCTTCCCCTCACAGAAGGAAAAGTTATGGCGTAGTTGTGTGAACCATTAACACTTACTGTTATGATCTATTCAATAGTAATAGAATATTAGAAAACCTTAGCAGCTCACCTTTTATCTATTATCCATTACCTTCACATTTTAAAACTACTAGAGACATGATAATTAGAAATTATATACCCAAGGTTACATATACCTATCTAAGATTAAAAAAAATAGTGAGCATAATTCACAATCGGCATTAAGTTTATGTAATAAAGATTGTAGAGGTTTGTGTTTTGGGAACTCAAACGGCTGAAATGGTCAACTTATGTAGACCCATTTCTAGAAGCAAAAAAAGTTTCACTTTGTCAATTAAAAACAAATAGTTAGCCTTCAACAATTAATTTAATACAATAGTAACGGTTGAGTATCTTGAACTTGTTCTTAGTAGGCGCTTGGGTATAGGCTACTAAACCTGAAATGTATTTTAAATTTTTGATACATACTATACTATGAAATATTTTCAGTTATATGGAAGTTCTCTTTTTTATAGTGAAGGTCTCACCCACTATGATGAAAAGATCTCCTAACTCTAAATAACGATCAAATCCTTTATTACCTTCTGAATTCAATAAATACTTTAAACAGTGTACAAGAGAATAATTGGTTATAAAAGTGTAACTGTTCAAAATTTTAATTAATATTTTAATAATAACAACGAATAGTCATGACATGTTTTGTAGAACTTTTTTTTTTTTTTTTGCAAAATCATTGTTGTTATAGTAAACTTCTAAATTTTATGAACATTTTTATAGGGACTCTCTTACATAGCACTATTTGACTTTTAAGTAAAGTAGAGAATAGTTATATGTTAAAAATAAAAAATAATAATAAAAAAATAATAGTTGCACGTTACTCAATTATAAACTCGTGCCAAGGTCTTGGGCTGGTTTCTTCCAAACAAATCAAAATCCCTTGAAATTTAAGAGGTAATATTATTTTAAAATATGAAATATTATTAATACCTTTTTTTTAACAAAAATCACTTTTGTTTTACACATGAGATGGCATTAATTGATCAATTACTCACTTAAACCATAAATATAAAAGTTCGATAAAATAAATAGAGACTAACAGTTGTAGGAGATACAAACATGATACGTAAGGATGTTAAAGAAAACCATGAGTTGTAATAGTACAACTAGAAGGTTCCTCATCTGGGTAACTTCCTTCTAGTTTTATGTGGTTGTGGTTATAAGTTGTACGAATCAAGCTTTATGATTTTTGTTCTATGTATATTTTTAAAACTTTTTTTTCAACTCTAGGTTTTATTCAACAAAATCTGAACTTTATATTTGACAAAAGACATATCTAAATTATAATCACCTGAGACATGTATCATGATCCTTTTCTGAGCATAAAAACACATGGGACAGTGAAGATGTTCTGGACTAAGTTAATAATTAATATTTTCTTCTCAGCTGCTTTTGAATGTTGGGGAATTTATCACAATATTATAAATTCAAATTAGGAAACCCAATTCAAAAAACATTGAACATAAAGGATACAAACACATACAATAAAATAGCATGCAAGCAAACCAATAAGAATGGGGGCCCCACTGCATTGTCAAGATACTCTTCCAAGGTTGGCCTATATCCGCTATGATACCACGTTGCTTCCTTAAAGTACGCTTTACACAGATTTTCCCACTACAAAAATAGAAACGCTTTGCAGTAGATATCCTTGCTACCAAATAAAACAACGCAAATTACACCGATGAAATCCTGAAATTTTTATTATTAGGGCTAGAACCACGAACTAAGACCTATCCATACAAACTGATTTCCGCTATGCAACTTTCTCAAACTCAAGCCATAAATAATATTTTTCTTGTAATATGATCTTTTGGTTTGGGCTTACTTATAGGAAATCTGCATGTCCCGTAGTTCTGTTCAAGTCTATACAAAATCCTATAGGCTGCACAACTTATTTTTCCGAAAAGATAGCTGAGGAGTAGGACTAGTGCGCTTTGTCAGTCAAAATTTATGGCATGTGATTAGTCTTCCATTGCTTTCTTAATTGCTATATTATCGATGGTTGGTTTTTCATGTGGAAAACTACTTGCCACATTTTCGGGTTGCCAATACAAAAAACGAAATAAATAAGGTTAGGATAATCCAATTAGGAGGTTCTACCGCAAATTATTCTAAATATAAGCTCAAGACCTCTAAATCAGGTCTGGAGGTCAGCCAAGACAAAAGAGCTCAGAGAACCAGAGCTCAACTTTATTCTGACGGAATAATAACAGGAAAGGCGTGAGGACAGCTAGATAGACAACAAGCATCCCTAAAATAAAAGAAATGAGAACGGAAAGCTAGAGTCAATACATAAAACTCTCAACCAACCAAGATATTCTCATGAAAATCAAGGGAGATCCCATGAATGCAAGACAAGAATCTCGGTGTAGATCCCTTAGAACTAGGAATCAGTCTATATATGCTGAACAGTACCTCCATCGAGGGAGAAAAAAAAAATACCTGAGAGGCAAAAATATTATTCCGTAATTCAATTCTAGTAATCAATAAAGAAAAGGGAGCAAGAGCCTCTATTAAATGGTGGACTAGCCATGCTTTTAGCTGGTGAACCACTATATTTATATTGTGTTTATTCTTGATTCCATCTCTTCCTTAACCACAATTCACACGAGTCTAGTAGCTCAATTCTATTTAGGATCACCCCGTTCACGTCTTCAGCTCATCCACGTGGTTTTACACCATCAGTTTGGCGCCGTCTATGGGAACGACTATTCTCATTTTACAAATACACTGATCTTTCAGTGACTGATGGTCTCCACCCACAACATGAGCCGAGGTCAAACCAATCCGCCGCGCATGCAGGATCAATAGGAGAGGTACCCGAAGATGGAAAAACTTATCTTAGCCTTAGTTACCACAGCCAAAAGACTCAGACCATAGTTTCAGGCCCATACCATAGAAGTCCCGACAGGCCAACCAATGAAACAGGTGTTACATAAGCCTGAATCCTCTTGGAGATTGGTAAAATGGGCCATTGAGCTCAGCGAATTCGACATCAGGTATAAACCAAAAACTGCTGTAAAAGGTCTGATCCTTGCAGACTTCATCGTAGAATTTACAGTAGGAACACCTATGGAGACCACACAGCTAGTACCTGATCTCCCAGTATGGAAACTCTCAGTAGATGGTGCAGCCAACCCCCAAGGAAGCGGAGCGGGCCTAATTTTGACCTCACTAGATAGAGTAGACGTTGAATACGCCTTGAGGTTTGTGTTTAGAGACTCAAACAACGAGGCTGAATATGAGGCTGTTATTGTAGGGCTCAATCTGGCTCACTCGATGGAGGCAGAACAGTTAGAAATATGTAGTGATTCACAGCTTGTGGTGAGGCAAATAGAGGAGTCTTATGAAGCTAAAGGAGAGAAGATGATCATTTACCTCAGAAAGATACAGGAATTAATCAAGAAATTTGTACAAGTTAAAATCAAGCACATTCCCAGATTTGAGAACTTAAGAGTAGACTCTTTAGCAAGGCTTGCGACCGCCTCACAGGAAAGTTTGGAGAGGTTAATTCCAGTAGAGCATCTAGCAAAACCTTCCGTTGACCTCGAAAATAAAGGAATATTCCCTGTGCAAGCCTCACCGAGCTGGATGGAACCAATTCTGGGATACATTCGGAATGGAATCTTGCCAGAGGACCCCAAGGAAGCAGCAAAGGTAAGAACCAGATCAGCCAGTTTTCTATCCTGTAGGGAAACCTTTACAAGCTAGGTTTTTCAACTCCTCTCCTTAAATGTGTGGAGAGTGAAGATACCAATTACATACTTAGAGAAATTCATGAGGGAGTGTGCGACAATCACATCGGAGCACGGACATTGGCGAGAAAAGTATTAAGGCAGAGATATTATTGGCCCACAATGCTCAAAGATGCCATGGAATTAGTCAAGAAGTGCGCAGTCTGCCAAATAAACACCAATCTCCTCCGTTGCCCACCAGATCTCCTAACCTCAGTGGTTAGTCCTTGGCCCTTTCAGCGGTGGGGTCTGGACATACTCGGGCCCCTTCCGATTAGTTTGGGACAGTGCAAATTCGTCATTGTAAGGGTGGGCTACTTCACTAAGTGGGCAGAGGTGGAACCTTTGGCTACGATCAGGAAGCTGAAAGTCCAGCACTTCACATGGAAGTCCATAGTCTATAGATTTGGAATCCCCAAGGCTATAGTCTCCGACAATGGGAAGTAATTTGACAACCCTATGTTCTGAAGATTCTGTGCCGAGCTAGGAATAAAGAACTACTTTTCTGTACCAACTCATCCACAATCGAATAGGCAAGCAGAGGTAACCATCATGACCATCAAAGCCGCGGTGAAAACCAAGCTCGATGCCTTAAAAGGGAAATGGGCGGAGCATATTCCAGAGGTGTTATGGGCTTATAGAACGACTGCGAGATCAGCAACCCAGGAAACACCATTCGCTTTGGCCTATAAAATCAAAGCAGTGTCCCTAGTAGAAATCAGAATTCCATCCCCAAGGACCGAGCTCGCTGATCCAGGGCGCAATGATGAGTCACTCCTACAGAACCTCGACCTCTTGGATAAAAGAAGAGACTAAGCTCTGCAGCGCATCTAGGATTACCAGAGAAAAACCGTGAAATACTACAACAGAAGAGTCAAGCGCAGAAGCTTTATGGTGGGGAATTTGGTGCTTAGAAAACTTCTGCTAGCCAGAAAGGACCCCTCTCATGGAAAGTTAGGTTCAAATTGGGAGGGTCTCTTCATCGTCTTCAGGGTGATAAGGCATGGAAATTACGAGCTACAGACCGAAGAAGGAAAAGTCCTACCTCATTCCTGGAACGCAGAGCACCGCAAAAGGTTTTTTCAGTAAGTACTCACTATAATAGAATTGTTTATAATAAAGTGGCAAATTTTTGATTTAGCCAAATATGATTCTCTGAAATAGCTTAAAGGCCAAAAAAGAGCTCCATAACTCAGAAAGAGCCCAGCAGCTCGTGATAAACTTTATTTATAAATAGAAAAGAGCTCCATAGCTCAAAAAGAGCCCCGTAGCTCGAGATAAACTTTGTATATAAATAGAAAAGAGCTCCATAGCTTAGAAAGAGCCCAATAGCTCGAGATAAACTTTGTTTATCAATAGAAAAGAGCTTCATAGCTCAAAAATAGCCCAGAAGCTCGTGATAAACTTTGTTTATAAATAGAGAAGAGCTCCATAGCTCAGAAAGAGCCCAATAGCTCGACATAAACTTTGTTTATAAATAGAAAAGAGCTCCATCGCTCAGAAAGAGCCCAGTAGCTCGTGATAAACTTTGTTAATGAATAGAGAAGAGCTCTATAGCTCAGAAAGAGCCCAGTAGCTCGAGATAAACTTTGTTTATAAATAGAAAAGAGCTCCATCGCTCCGAAAGAGCCCAAAAGGTCGTGATAAACTTTGTTTATAAATAGAGAAGAGCTCCATAGCTCAGAAAGAGCCCCATAGCTCAGAAAGAGCCCAGTAGCTCGAGATAAACTTTGTTTATATATTGAAAAGAGCTCCATAGCTCAGAAAGAGTCCAGTAGCTTGTGACAAACTTTGTTTACAAATGGAGAAGAGCTTTATAGCTCAGAAAGAGCCCAGTAGCTTGAGATAAACTTTGTTTATAAATAGAAAAGAGTTCCATAGCTCAGAAAGAGCCCAGTAGCTCGTGATAAACTTTATTTATAAATAGAGAAGAGCTCCATAGCTCAGAGAGAGCCCAGTAGCTTGTGATAAACTTTGTTTTTAAATAGAAAAGAGCTTCATAGCTCAGAAAGAACCTAGTAGCTCGTGATAAACTTTGTTTATAGAAAAGATCTTCATAGCTCAGTAGCTCACGATAAACTCTCATTTATAAATAGAAGAGCTCCATAGATCATAAAGAGCCCAGAAGCTCACGATAACCTCTCCAGTTTATAAATCAGAAGTAGAGCCAAGTAGCCCACGATAAACTCCCCAGTTTATGAACATAGCGAAGAGCTTCATGAACTATTCACGACGAAATACAAGGGAAAACTCGGTAGTTAACCATGAACTACGTAGAAAGAGCTCAGCCACTCAAGGCGTACCATAGAAAGAAGATAGATTATGCCATGCAATTTCCAACGGTCCAGCCAAAAAGAAGGAAAACTTGTTCAGAATACATCAAAGGGAAAGAATAACTATCAAAAACAAAGTTGCTCAAAGAAGGTGTCTGAAGCTCCCAAAACAGAACTGCTAGTTCTTCTCCAAGCGTAACCACTTCCTCCTTCAAGCGGGCATTCTCTTCCCTCAATTCCTCCCTCTCCCTCTCCGCTTTCGAGAGTGCATTGAGAAGCTTGGCCCCAGCAAAAGAAAGCAAAATTGCGCTAAGAGAAGAATCAGGGGATGAAAGAGACCCGCACAACTTGCACCTTTTGGAAGACGGTCCCTCCTCCTCGACCTCCTCAGACTCTAAGGGAGAAAGGTCTGGCGAGCTGCAGTCGAAGTGAAAATCAATAGAAGCTGCCACTGCACTGAACAGGAAAAGGTTACCAGGCGTCATCAATTCTGAAAAGGACATGGGTGCAGACTGCTTCACTCGCTCAATCCTTATGGCCTCCGGCAAATCTGGGTCAGGCGCAACTACACAATAAAGCAAAGGTCAGAACAGAACCCTGAAAAAATGGGATGGTCAAGAAAACTGTCAAGCCCCTTACTTGTGTGATCAAACTTCCTCCAAGAACGAAGGACCATGTTCCCTCATCGGTGGTCCTCAACAGACTTGCAAGAATCCTAGAGACAAAGAAAAAATGACTGAGCCAGCCTAGGGAGGGGGAAGGAATGTTAAGCACCAGCCGACATTTAGAGAAGTACCTCCATCTAAAATAGCTAAAGCAGGAAACATCGTCTTCTTCAAGATAATGGAAGTACAGAACTCAGCAGTCGTGGGAAACTAGTCATTGCCATGAAGACGCCAGAACAAAAAGAAGCTGACAAGCACAACCCACCATTGAGGAGATAAACGAGAGGGGCAGACCATAATACGCTAAGATACACACAATAGAGGAAGACGAAGGCCCATATCGAAGGCATCCTAAAAAAAATAGACCTCAACCCGAGAAAGATAGTTAGGAGGCTTGTTTGGAGTGGGAACTCGGAGAGGCAATTTCTGTTCTTGAAAGAACCGTTTCTTGATCCCCTCCAAATCCGAGGAGGTCAGAGAAGAAGGAACCAAGAAACGAGACTGGAATTTCCAGTCTATTCTGAAAGAAGAGTGGTCTTCAAAGAGAGACAGAGCATAATTATCCATTAGAAGCCCCAGGCAAGGAACCAAAGGAAGGAGAAAGATTCAAGAAAGTCTCCGAGGTGGTAGGCAGGAAAGAGAAAGTACGAAACTTAAAGCCTTGGGCAGATTTGGAAGGGCCAAAAACCACGCCTAATTTAAAGCCTTGGCCATTCTAGAGACTTCCCTGATTTGTAAGGAAAGTGGAGGAGTGATGGGAATCTCCTAACAATTAAAGTTCACAAAGACGGTGAAAGCAGTCTAAAATGAAATAAAGGCAAACAACAGTGCTCACTCATCATCATCTTCCTCAGCCTCAGTCCTAGGGTTACCTAGTAGGTTCAGAATACCTCGACCCCAAGTCATACCCCCCGAGAAAATTTCTAGGCTTCATGATGAATAGCAAGGCCGAGGTCAGCTCAAGGTCACCAGACTCGAGGTCAGTTCAAGGTCACATACTCGAGGTCCTCTCAAGGTCACCAGCTCAAGGTCAGCGACATACTTGTGATGAACCTCAACATCTCCTCACCACAGGGAAGTGTTAGTCAACCACCCAGTGCTCCCTCGAGGACACCAAAAACACGGCTAAAAGTACTAAGGGGTCCAAGATAAACCTCTTGCCCTCGGAAGAGACCAAAAACCAGACCTTTATCCACCTCGGCCGTGCTTAACATTCACCCAAGTCCGGTACAATAAGCTGCAGCTCCAAATTTGTGGGGTATACTAAAAGCCCGTGGCCACAGGTGCGACAACATAGACCCCTCCATGGATGACCTCCAAACCCTTAATGCACAGCTCATGTCATATTTCAATGGGAACAGGACAGACCTCCCTAAGTCAAAGTCAGCTTAGACCCTCCATGACACGTCCCCCACAGGAAACGCCTAAGCTGAAACTCAAGAAGACTGCTCCCAAGAACCTAAAAGCTCCCTGCAAGAAGAGGGAAAGGAGTTGAGCATACAGAGCTCTAAGGAACAAGCTTAGCAAAAGACCTATCGAAGTCAGAGGTGAAAATTACGAAGAGACCATACGTTGGAGTCACAGGAGCGAACAAGGAGGAGAATTCACACTATGGGTCAGACAAAAAGATGTGTCAAGATCACGATAAATATCATCAAGAACAGTCAAGTACTTTCAGCTCAACAGGGTATGTTTAGTATTTGCCTGAACAACTCGAAACAACAAAACAACACAATAATCCTTGCTTCAAGGGGAGCTCAGCACCCCTCAAAGCAAAGGGGGACAAGGGAATATATAAAAATATAAAGCAGTCAAGAGGAGCATATCAAGCAGAGCAAGAAAATGCACAAGTCCAGATTCAATGAAAGTGTATGCATTGACATCAACATCATGGCTTCAGCAAATAGCTCAGAAGTTCGAGAGATAACTTAAAAGTTCAAAAGATAAAGTATATTTCAAAGTATATAAATTAGAATTGATTTCAACATAAATTAAAAATGAAAATCCTATGCTTCTGGAGGAGGAGACAAAAGATCTTGTGATAAAGCAAATGCAGCCTCAGTAGAAGGACCAGAGCCTGGCAGCTCAGAAGGCAAGGAACCAGAGGCTGGGGAAGTTGGATTCTCGGGGATGCTGATCCCAGAAGCCGGGTTCTCAGGGGTGCTAGCTCCAGGAACCTCTGCCCTATCTGTCAAAGGATCTTGGGCAAGAGCCTCACTTACGAGGTCAACAGAGAAAGGAAGCAACTCTGGGTACGGCTGGAGGAACTGGCACTTCCTGGTCTGATGCTTCAATAGGAAGAGTTGAGGTTTCTTCTTCACCGTCAGAGTCAGATTCCTCCAACTCCTCCTCAGTCAGGACTGAAAGATTGAAATCCAGATCCTTGAAGGTCTTGGAGGCTTTGCGCTGAAAAATGAGCCACCTAGAAGCCTACTGAGTGGTGACACCATCCTCCAACTCGACAATCAGATCATTCTTCTCCTTGAGCTCCTCATGAAGGGCCTCACTCACCTTGCAGATGGCTTCATGATTTTGCTTTAGAGTATTAAGAGAGCAGCGAGCATCGAAAGCATCCTGATTAGCCTTGGACCAGAGCTCAGTCTTGTGTTTCAGCTCGTCTCCCGCAATCCTTAGCTTATCTCGAGCCTTCTTCTCTCTCTCCTTAGCTTTACACTTGTTTGAGTTAGAGGCATGGAGATCAGAGGCTAGCTGCTCCGCCTTGTCTTAAAGACTTCGCACCTGAGCTCTGAGATCCTCATTCTCAAAAGAAAGCTCGCTGACCTTAAGCTCGTAGGCCTTCAGAGCTTTGACAGAACTCTCAGACGACTGGATCCTACTCAACAAACCCTTTGTGTAAAGAGCTAGCTGGAAAAATGAAGAAAAGTAAAAGAGATCAGCGTAAAGGTACAACAATAAGCCAAATAGGAGCATAAAAATACGAGGACTCATGGTAGCATCTCCTTGAAGAGCAGAAGCAATGGTTTCTTCAAGAGGCATGGGCTCTTAATATCTGAATCAGGGAGAATAGATGCCATAGCCCCTGCAGCCAACATAGCATTCTAAAAAACGGAGTCCTCTTGCCCCTCTGCCTTGGCGCCTTTTCCCTTGTCAGCCCCAGGCCTCACTTGGGATGGTTCAATGATTTTGCTAGAGGGGCTGAACAAAACCGTCTCATACTAAACCTGAGAAATAAACCCCCAGGCCCTCTCGACCTCGGACGAGGTGGGAGAAGCTTCGCTTGGCTCATCAGGCTTAAGAGGGATGAGCTGAGGCTGCTAGGAAGAAGAAATCCCTGCACTTGGTGGGATGCTCGAGGGTGGGACCTGGCTGTCACCAACCGCAGCTGGAGAAGAAGAAGGCCCTTATAACTTTTGAGCCTTAGCTTGGGTGGTAGGGCTACCACCAGAACCAGCTTCAGCCTTTCTCTTGCTGCCTTTTCCATCTTTCTGTAGCTTGGCAATCTTGGCTTCAAGCTTCTCCGAAGATAGCCTCATTGTGGAAGATCCTGGAAGGTCTGAACCACGACAATCAAATAGATCAGAGAAGAAGGGAAGATACCAAAAATCCACAGAGCGAAGAGATCACCTAATGCTTCGTCAGGTCTGACAACCGAGATTGGAGACGGGGCCTCTATCGTCACCTCGGGAAGGCTAAGTCCCCTTGCAACTAGGACCTGAAATTGGATGAGCTCAGAATATCTTCTCGGAGCACACTCCGACAGTTTCAGCTTCACTTCTTTGTAACCTTTGCTGAGCTCAAGCCTGGTACCTGAAAACTAACAAGAATAGAGCAAAATTTAGAAACCTGTAATTCCCGGAACAAAACCCGATTGACTCAGGAAAAGACTCTCCCAAGTTCTCTGGGTAAGACCAAGCCCTAGGGATACCAAGGGCATCCGTCCTATCAGTAAGGTCATACTCCCTGCCTGTGCCCCCGACAAAAAAGAAATATTCTTTCTAGTGCTTGTGGGAGGTAGGAATATTAGATATAAGTTGCTTGGCATTGTCTTGCTTCGAAGCATACAAGAAGCCTTCCGACGAAGTCAGCTTGACATTGAAAAAGTCCAAAAATAAGGGGAGAGAAGGAACCCCGAGTTTTAGGTCCTTAAAGAGGACCAAGAGACCCACCAAGACGCCCCAAAAGTTAGGATAAAGCTGAGAAAGGCACACATTAAAATACTGTAGGACAACTTTAAGGAAAGGGTGCAGAGAAAAGCGAAGGCCATTTTCAAAGGCAGCCTCAAAGAAGCAGACCATTTTGTGAACTTCAGCAACATAAGAAGTAAAACTATCAGGGCAAGAGGGCTGGACACCAGGAGAAAAACTGTAACGGGAACTGAAAATCCTAAGGAGTGATGGGTCAACTTTGCTAGGACCTACGAGCTCGGCTTGCTTAAGGGAAGCTCTTAGATACGTTGAGCCACCAGAAAGCCCAGCCCCACTGACCTTTCCCTTGCCTTTGCTAGGCTTGGGGGGCATAGAGGCAGATGATGAGGGGAGCACCCCGACTTCAACTTCAGGGTCAAGGACATCAACACCGAGGAAGTTGTCAATCTCCTCGCCCATTTTCCCTAATTCGATATCCTCCTCGGCATACCTACCATCTAGAGGAGGGGCAGAGGATCGAGCAGCTCTAGAAGAAGTAGACATGAGAGGGCAAGAGAAAGGAAAACTATAGAGGCGATAGGGAAGAGGGACACTTGTCAGACACTCCCTGATAACTATGGGACTAGCGTAGTAACTACCAACGCTAAGGAATCTCACAATGGAACCCCAGTTCACAAAATAGGGAAGGGGAGAAAGACAGAGATCACGATTCCAAAAGTAAAAGAACCAATAAGCCCTGAAATGCCGCAACCACCTCGAATTTGAGGGATCCATAACGAGGGAAGACGGAGAGGGGCAAAAGGACGTACCTAGCTATGAGGAAGCAACAAACAAGAACCCAGAGCCAAATCGAAGGAAGAAAGCACTACGAACGCTTGAATCAAGCATAGAAGGTTTGGCTTCACAAGGGTAATCAGAGATTACGCAGTCACAAGAGGATTTGAAATCGCAAAGAGAAGGAGAAATTAAAGAACGAAGGAAGAAGACGAACAGTAAGAGGGAAGTTTTGTTAGCCGTTTGAGCATTTAAAATTTGAAGGACATGAACTGAAACGGACACGGGAATCGAGGGACTCATGATTACCAAGAACCGTCAAAAGATGTCATGCACGTGCAAGCCAAGATCAACCATGTGCGGGTTTAGCTCGGTCTAAAATAGCTCAGCCCTTGCCCATGCTCGCCTGAGCCAAGGGCTGGGGGGCAACTGATGATACCAAAAATTATTCTAAATATAAGCTCAGACCTCTAAATCAGGTCAGGAAGTCAGCCAAGACAAAAGAGCTCAGAGAACCAGAGCTCAGCTTTATTCAAACGGAATAATAACAGGAAAGGCGTGGGGACAGCTGGATAGACAACAAGCATCCCTAAAATAAAAGGAATGAGAACGGAAAGCTAGAGTCAATGCATAAAACTCTCAACCAACCAAGATCTTCTCCCGAAAATCAAGGGAGATCCCATGAATGAAAGGAATGAGAACGAAAAGCTAGAGTCAATCCTTAGAACTAGGAATCAGCCTATATATGCTGAACAGTACCTCCATCGAGGGAGTAAAAAAAACCTGAGAGGCAAAAACATTATTCTGTAATTCAATTCGAGTGATCAATAAAGAAAATGGAGCAAGAGCCTCTATTAAAGGGTGGACTAGCCATGCTTGTAGCTGGTGAACCACTATATTTTCTACTGTGTTGATTCTTGATTCCATCTATTCCTTAACCACAATTCACACGAGTCTAGTAGTTCAGTTCTATGTAGGATCACCCCGTCCACGTCTTCAGCTTATCCACGTGGTTTTACACCATCAGCTTAGATACGGGATGATGTTGAAGTCTCGCTCTGTTAGTGTCCAGTACCCAATCTCATTGCTAGTATTGTGCATGGCAAGAAGACATGTCTTTATGTTCCGAGGAAGCTTGTCCATTTCATTAATATCACATCTGAAGGTTTCAGAGAAAACAAATCAATAAACTAATTAGCAAAAAGAAGAAAATGAAAATAAACTATTGATCAAAGGCACCAGCTGCCACATCACAGGGAAGCACTGCCTCAGTTGTCCTCCATTTTTACCATGATCTACTCAGAATCTGGAAAAGTAAAAAATATGAAAGTTGTAGATCTGGATGTCTTCTGTATCGTGTCAAAATTTTAGCTCAATCCAACTGTTAGATCAAGAGGTATGCCATTTCTACCGAAGGTGGTCCAGTGTAGTAAAACAGTACCGGTACTAGGTACCGGTACCATATGGTACCAGTACCTAGTACCGGTACCACGAATCTTCTGGCTGAAAAATAGCATGTAACTCAACTTTGAGGCTCGGGGATCCCACCTACACTTCTCCCACTTGCCCCACCAACATTTCCTTACACAAGAGCAGGCATCCCTTACACATTTGGATGACTTAGGCGGCTTGAGCATTAATGAGGATGCGAGGGAAGAGGGGCTGCCTGGGAGATGCATGCTAGGCTTGTCCTAGCCTTCCAATCACTTCAAATCAGTTCACACACATTGGGGGACCCTCATGGACGAAATTCAAGGCTCTCCAACAATATACACAACATTTTATTCAGCATTGTAGAGGAAGAGAGTTGGCTACCTAAGCTTAGGAGTAGTTTTAGTTTAGCTCCAAGGAGGAAGAAGATGAATAGTGATGTTTTTGCATTTTCTTCTCCACTCAAGTTGTAGAAAGCTTGTTAATCTCTTGTAAGGATCTTCTAAGTTTAATTTATTGTCTTTAATCTCATTCCTTTCAAGTTATTGCAAGTTTAGTTCCATGTTCTAGCTTTCACCATTTATGTTTTCAAGTTTTCTTCAATTCTTAGTTTAAAATGGGTATTGTTGATTTCTCCTCTTAGTTTAAGATCTCTTGCATTTAGTTAAGTTTTAATCTCCATTTCATCCTTGTCTCTTTACATTATGAATGTCTTGCTTTTAATATGAGTAGTTAGGATTTAAGTTGGTTAATCCAAGGGAAGACCTCCTCTTGGGGATTCCATTTCAACTTTTCTTCATTCCTCCCTTTTGAGTCAAATGGTTCGGTTTGACGGGGTTAAGAGTGGATGAGTTGGTGAGCCTTTGATATCCCGTATGCCTAGCCACGAGTTATGCTTAGATACTCACCAATCTCGTCTCTAGCTTCCCCCGAATCAATCGCTCATTCATGCTCAATCGGAGAAAGGCTTTGAGTTGATTTGGTATTCCCATTGGAATGAATCCTTTGGATTAGCCAACACTTGTTTTCTTGCATTTTCATTTACAAACAACCCCAAAACATAAACAAAAGATTTTACATTTTCTTTACCTTTTTGCAAAATCACTTTAACAAAACTCCCTTTCCTTCCCTGAGGAGATGACCTTGGAATACTTTCCAAGTAAAACACTGACAACGAAAGACTCCTTGCGATTGGGGAGCACTTTTGTGCACATTTCACTTTTCATTTCACCCATATTTTGTTCATCCATTTTTCACCATTCACATTCCGTTGTTTCCTATCTCTTGTATCATCCCGAGGGAGAGTGACACTCCCTTCACACATAAGCTATACACTTTTGAGGGTGGTGTTGAGAGGTAAGGAACAACAACCGTTACCAATCAATCATTTTGGCGCCGTTGCCAGGGAAGGCTAAGCTTTGAGTTCGAAGGTGATTTTGGAACGGCATAAGGTAAGTCTCGTGACTTTCATCACGGGCCAAGGTATGTCGTCTAACTTGTAAATATTCTTTTTTAGTTTGTTTTGTGTTATGTCTTATAATTTTTATGAAAATGTATATGATGCCCCATATTATGAAAATGTGTTTGAGATTTGTGATGACTATGGGCTCACCTCTTGTATGTGCCAAATAAATTATCCCGTTCAAGACTTTGCATGCGAAAACTCTTACCCCAACCATTATGTTTCACTGAGTTATTCGAGTTATATTTGGGAGAATGAACCGTATAATTTTTCATCCAATCTCACACCACCAAATGAATTCTCCCACTATCCAACATATGAGGACTCAACCGAACAAGCATTGGAAAACACTTTTTATGATTTTATGCAATACCAAATGGAATTCAATGCCCAAGTAGCCCAACAAATTTCTGAAATTGGAGATCAACTTAATACATTGACCAATGTTATAATTATGCATGATGAACAATATTTTGAGCATAGTCAATGTATTGAGTGTGATCCCCCCAATGAAATGTATATGGATGTTGAATCTCCCACCACTCTTGACTGTGAAAATTTTAATAAAGTTATCATCCTACATGAGGCTAATGTGCCTAAGGTCATTTTGCCATCTTTGAGTGGTGTTGAGATTCACGTTTCTCAACTTGGGGAGGGCATTGAAATGGAGTCAAGTGTTTTTAATGAGAAATTATATTTTTCATTTGTTGCATTGCATAAACTCACATACATCTTGGTTTGGTTGAGACATTTTAATAATTATCTCTTGTATTGTTGGATAGATGGTCTAGGAAGGGCATTGATGCA
The DNA here is from genome assembly GCA_023539305.1 of Ilex asprella. Taxonomy (NCBI): domain Eukaryota; kingdom Viridiplantae; phylum Streptophyta; class Magnoliopsida; order Aquifoliales; family Aquifoliaceae; genus Ilex; species Ilex asprella. The sequence goes on along the minus strand of CM042184.1, from coordinate 29,082,662 downwards.
ACAAAAAAAAATTAAAATCAAAAAAATTCATGGGCGCAAGCTCATATCCGAATCGAAGCCGGATTGACACGAGCCCTTGTTGTTTTGTTTCCATGTACATAGTAGTTAAATTTATTTTATTGTTATAGTTTTATTTTACAATGTTGTAGTGTAGACTTTAGCATGGAAGTTGTTTATCTCTACTTAATTTGGACTCATTTCATTTTGAGCATTATCATAGGCAAACTCATTGAATATCATGTGAGAGTCTAAGTTGGGGGGTGTAAATAAGCTTTGTGTGTTTCATTTTCTCTTTTATGTTTATAAAAAAAAAAACAGCAGAAACAGTACCGGTACTCGGCACCGGTATCCCGCACCGGTACACAAAACCTACTGGAAAAGAGGTACCGGTACCCAGTACCGGTACTGTTTTCCTGACATGCCCAAATTCTGCAGAAAAAAAAGGAAGGGGTATCTCATTTTACCTTCATTTTTTTCATTGCATGACTCTTTGTGCATTGAGGACAATGCATGGTTTAAGTTGGGGGTAAGGTGCACCATTCACATGTTCCACCACTTTTTGTATAGAATAATGAAAAATATGAAAATTTTGAAAATTTTAGTTCCAATATTGAACTATATTCCCCTATCCTAATGGTTATGGGATTTGTGATTACTTGATCTTCATTTTGAACTTTGAATACATGAGCACATTATAGAAGTTTATCCTATTTCCCAGAGTATCACATATGTGTTTTCTTTCAAACTCAACCATTGTGCACCTTGAATGTGTAATTTGGACAATTTACGGATTGAGTTCACATTTGAGTGCTTGACATGAATAGTGGAGATGAGTAAAAACCCTTGTGAGCTTTAATGCCAATTCTTATTTGGAGGGAACTCACATTTACTCAAGGAACAATTTTTCAATTTCCAAATTTGTTCAATAATCTCATTAGGCTTACTTTGGTTAGGTGCATTTGGGTAGTTAACTGACTTTGTCTTGATATATACAATGTTCTCCCAACTTATTTAGAAATGATCTTAGGCCATCTTTGAATGCTTTGAGCCTTTGCCTTTTTCTTGGAAAAATTTATCCCTAGTGCCATGATTGAGCCTTACTTGAATTCGTTTCTATGCCATACATTTAACCAAGCCAATGAAAATGACAAATATCTACCTTACCTTGGTTGTTTCTAGTGCTAAGTATGAGTGATGATAAAAGAGAAGGAAGTATGGTGTGGAAATTCAAACAAAAGGGATGAATGATGTTGAAACTCAAAAGAGTTCAAAGGAAGATAATGAAAATCAAAGGAAAGGAGAAAAAGGGGTGAATGAATGAAAGAGTGATCAAAAGAAAAAGAAGAAAAAAAAAAGGAGGAAAAGAAAGAAAAGAAATAAAGGGTGTTTGTGATGGTGTGAAAATCAAAATCCCATTAAAAGGGAAGTGTTTGTCCATGATTAAAAGTCTATCACTTGGAACAACTCTCTTTGTTACCCTATATCCTTCATTTCTTTTACCTAGATATCACCCTAAGGCCCCATTATAACCCTTGAAAGTCCTAAATGATCTAGAGAAGCATGGGAGATGCATACTTTTAAAGAAAAAGAGGAGTTGATTTTGCTATCTAATGCCCTAGTATTTTTGCTATCTAATGCCCTAGTATTCCTTTCATGAGATTATGCCAATGTTGTTTCATTTATATGCATACTTAATTTTTGGATTATATGTGAGCTTACTTTATTTTGTGCACGAGATTCCATCTCACATATACACATGGAGTGCATGCCATGATAATCATTGAGTGATTCAATTGTGAGAGACACCCTTAGTGAGTTTTACATCAAAACTTAATTTGGATAGCCAAAGTGAATGTGAATTCCATTGTGTAAATGCTTAAATTACATGTTTATTTCACACACACACACGAGTTTGAAAATGAATGTGTACGTGGATACTCTAGAATAGCATTTACGGCTATGATATGTCTCATGTGTGATTTGTTTCGGTGTTCGGATCAAGTTGTCTTTGAAATCCCGTTGCTAGTTAGGATAAGAGAATATATTTTAAATATTAGATACTAGGAAAAGAAGTTTGTAGGTGTCTTCCATGGAAACCTTCACGAGACAAAACTTGTCCACTAGGGATCACCTAGGGGTTTAAAGGCTTGTTGCATGAGCTAAATGCAATTTCGGAATTAGTATAGGTTTATTTTTGTCTTCTTGCTTTTACATTTTGTTTGCTAGGGACTAGCAAAGCTTAATTTGGGGGGTGTGATGAACACATAATATTGCACATTTCATGGCTTCATTACATTCATTATAACTCAACTTTTGCATTTAATTACTTAGTGTTAGCCTATTTTATGAATAATGCGGAATTCTCGATGTTACATGTTTTGATAGCTTAAATGGTGGATTTTAGGAACTTGCAACTATGTTGGATGTGTGGTAATGGCATGGACACAATACATGAAGAATTGAAGGCTTAAAAGTGAAGAAATCAAGGAGGTATTGGTGTTTTGGAACAAAGGCACCAGCTGCCACATCACTGGGAAGCACTGCCTCGGTGTCCTCCATTTTGACCATGATCTACTCAGAATATGGAAAAGTTCAAAACATGAAAGTTGGAGATGTGGCTGTCCTATGTGTAGTGTCAAAATATCAACTCAATCCAACGGTTAGATCAAGAGTTATTCCATTTTCTACCAAAGGTGGTCCAGTGCAGAAAAATAGTACCGGTACCACGAATCTTCTGGCCGAATAACAGCCTGTAACTCAACTTTGAGGCTTGGGGGTCCCACCTACACTTCTCCCACTTGCCCCCCCAACATTTCCTTACACAAAGAATTGAACTAAGAGGAGAAATCAAGAGGAGAAATCAACAATACCCATTTTAAACTAAGAATTAAAGAAAACTTGAAAACATAAATGGTGAAAGCTAGAACATGGAACTAAACTTGCAATAACTTGAAAGGAATGAGATTAAAGACAATAAATTAAACTTAGAAGATCCTTACAAGAGAATAACAAGCTTTCTACAACTTGAATGGAGAAGAAAATGCAAAAACATCACTATTCATCTTCTTCCTCCTTGGAGCTAAATTAAAACTACTCCTAAACTTAGGTAGCCAACTCTCTCCCTCTACAATGCTGAATAAAATGTTCTGAATATTGTTGGAGAGCCTTGAATTTCGTCCATGAGGGTCCCCCAATGTGTGTGAGCTGATTTGAAGTGATTGGAAGGCTAGGACAAGCCTAGCCTGCATCTACCAGGCAACCCCTCTTCCCTCACATCCTCATTAATGCTCAAGCCGCCCAAGTAATCCAAATGTGTAAGGGATGCCTGCTCTTGTGTAAGGAAATATTGAGGGGCAAGTGGGAGAAGTGTAGGTGGGACCCCCAAACCTCAAAGTTGAGTTACAGGCTGTTTTTAGGCCAGAAGATTCGTGGTACCGGTACTGGGTACTGGTACTATTTTTTTACACTGAACCGCATTCGGTAGAAATGACATAACTCTTGATCTAACCGTTGGATTAAGCTAAAATGTTGACACGATATAGAAGACATCTAGATCTACAACTTTCATGCTTTAAACGTTTCCAGATTCTGAGTCGATCATGGTCAAAATGGAGGGCAACCGAGGTAGTGTTTCCCGGTGATGTGGCAGCTGGTGCCTTTGTTCCAAAACACCAATACCTCCTTGATTTCTTCACTTTTAAGCCTCCAATTCTTCTTTTATTGTGTCCATGCCATTACAACACATCCAACGTAGTTGCAAGGTCCTAAAATCCACCATTTAAGCTATCAAAACATGCAACATCGAGAATTCAACATTATTCATAAAATAGGCTAACACTAAGTAATTAAATGCAAAAGTTGAGTTATAATGAATGTAATGAGGCCATGAAATGTGCAATATTATGTGCTCATCAGTAGGCTCAATCAAGGAAGTGTAGTTCCCACAGTAGTTATCCAACATGGTTTGTGCTAAAAAAATGAGGGGAAGTGGCGTATTTGTGTGGATTTCATGGATTTGAACTAGGCGTGCCCCAAGGACGATCATCCACTACCTAAGGTCGATCAACTAGTGGATTCGACCATGGGCTACAAGCGTTTCTCCTTCATGGATGTTTAGGTGGGATGTCATCAAATCCTCTAAGAGGAATTGGATCAGGAAAAAACTGCATTTATTACACCCCGAGGGATCTATTGCTACACAGTGATGCCATTTGGGATAGAGAATGTCGGGCAACCTATCAGCATCTGATAAACAAGATATTCAAATAGCTACTTGGTGTGACCAATGAGGTGTACTTAGATGACAAGCTTGTAAAGAGCGAAGAAAGGGTCGATCACCTCTGTAACCTAGGAACTACTTTTACCGTACTCCGTGGCTACGGTCTAAAACTAAATGCATTGAAATACACGTTTGGGATGAGTTCAGGCAAGTTCCTGGGGTACGCAAAAACACCATCACGTTGATGGATGAGCTCGATGATGTGTTTAGTATAGTCGTCGACGGTCCTTTCCACCTCACGAATATATTCATCCTTGGAGGCTATAACCTACTTGGTGTACTTCGCAGCTAGTTTGTACTCTCAAAAGTGGCAGACGATGGCCCACATCTACTGACAAGCCTATAAAGAGGAAAAATGACAAAGGAAGAAATAGCCGAGTACAGATAAACATCACTTACCACCATGTTGCTCAGAATGGAGCTCAAGAGGAGCTGGTTGTCCCCATGTTTCTTATAAACGGCTATGTCGGTCGCGTACTAGAAAGTCCCTGCAATAGGAAACACAATGTTGGGGGACTGGAGTATGGAATTCACCTCCAAGATGGGGCATCCGTTCCTAGTATCGGCACTGGCAACTCATTCGGTGGAAGTGTTAGGGCCCGGGGTGTCATGTCGGTGCTTCTGGTGGCGCTCTTCGGACCCTTCGGGCTCCCAACTTTTGTGACCCATCTGTTAATTTCCTGAGGGGGTACTTCGTCCCTCGGTGGGATGGCAGGTTCTAGAGGCATTTGTGGAATAAGAGGCGACAGTTGCGGGTCCTGATGTTGTGTTATCGGCAGGGGAGCAACCAGGGCGGATCAAAAGGTGGGGGATTTAAGAGAAACGACTGCATATGGGATCATAGCCGAGCAAGACATGAGATGCCGGGAGGGGGGTAGAGGACCAGACTTTCAATAAATCCTCAAACCTGACATTTTCCCTCAGAGGCTGGGTAGTGTCACGCTTGTATCCTTCTGCAAAAATGAACAGCTAAGATTAGGAGTGGCGCAAAATGGTTGCCAGAAAGAGCTCGGGATGTGTAACAAACCTTCATCCCTTGGCACTTTGGGACAATACAATCCATCATCCTCGGGTCGGGTTCCCTTCTCACAGCCCCTGCCAAGCATGATTAGATCGTCCACATACCCCTTGTCTGAGTCTAGCATGTGAGTCACTAAGTACATTGGGGTATCTCGGCCAAGGAGGTAGTACCTGCCCCTGGAGACAAACCTTAGGTCGTAGCAAAAGTAGGATTTTGTCTACCCCTAGGTTCACCCCGAGCCGCTTGTTCAAGGCGACAACTCCCATCGCTATCTTAGAAAAGTTCACCCCACATTGTAGGGGAAACAACTTCAGCTACATTAACACCCGCAACATCAAGGGGTGGAGGGGAAAGGTCAACCCCCTTCTATGATGGCTTTGGTCTAGAAGGGCATCATTTCTACACTCCCTGATTCCCTACTATGATAAAGGGTGTCAAAATGGAAGGTGAAGACTGGTTAAGGGATTTGGTATCTAGCCCTAAAAACATCAATGTTGTCTTCATTCACCACCATTCTCCTTGGTTTACGGTTGACCCTAGGCATAGAGGGTTCCCTCTGAACTATTCTACAGGTTCTTGCCATTGGTGGGTTCTAAAAAGAAAAGTAGAAGAAATGAGAAACAGATTCAAAGGATGGCGAAGTACTTATAGGTGAATGATCCTCAAAGGTAGTTCTCCGGAGGTTACAGAAGATTGCTCGGGCACTGGAAGTAGTGTTCTTTGGGGTGACTACTTAGAAAAGAGTTCTGAATCATAAAGTTCTAAGATGGCTCAAGCATCCTCTATTTATAGCCTCCTACATGGGCGGGAATCGAAGGGGTATCTCATCATTAGGGGATTTGAAAAGAGGTGGCGCCAAACGTACAAGTAACCGCCCCTATTAAGTAGGCTTGCCCTACTACCCTCCAACCTCCACGCGCTACGTGTCCCTCGCTATAAGCATAATGGAGGCTGGGGGCAGTTAGTAGGGCTCTGGGCGGCTCAGCATCCCCCAGATCGACACGTGTAAAGGTGTAGCCGTTATGGAGCCCAACAGAAGCCGAGAAGCAACGCCGAAGAAGGGCGGCTCGGAGGAGCCAAGTTCATGTTCTGACACCAACATTTAAAATGACTTGACAACACATTTATAGCAGCATGACTAGCTCAGACAAGTATTAATGGCTATCTAAGCCCTCAACAGCCTAGGCCTGTAAGCCATGATTGCTAGGCATTAATGGCTACCATGATTGCAACATTGAACATACACCGGATATATGTTTTGCTTTAATCTCCAATCCTAAACTGACTTAGGCTTCGGAGGGGATAAGTCGGGTGTTCACCCGATCCCTTTTTTGACCTTACGGATTGTTTGAGGTTCACCAGGTGAGCGAACGTTATCTCCAACTGTTGTAGGATTTCTCCCTGTAGTAATCACTCATGGAACTTTTTTTTATAATTCAGTATAATTGTAAACGTAATGCCTCCTACTTATGAAATCAGAGGCATAAGAAGTTCTTACTATGAATCGAAAGTGTCCAACAATACCACCGAGTGTTAGATCAGTTGGTGAAGGACCATTCTAGCTTAACCAAGGTCTGGAGTTCGAGTCTTGGGAATGCAGCTGTGTTTGGTAGGGAGGGCTTTGTCGTCCTTGTGGTCCTACTTGGCTCGAATTCGGATTAGTCGAAGTCCAAAGTGACTTTCGGATACCAGATGGTCTGACAAAAAAAAGAAAGTGTCCAGCAATCGCACATGAAATTTGTATGATATCATTGCATGGAAGCACTTCATCAACTTTTATAGTAATTTGATTTGTCCAAATTTTCAGACATCTCTTGCTTAAAAATGCTTAAAAATAGGACTTTATGATTCACTCATCCTCCATACTACACATTGCAGCGAATCCATTCATCTTCATTGCATCATTATTTTACAATCTCATTGAAATAACCCTTAGAGCTAGATTATGCATCAAAGGTTTTGTGTTTCAATGTTTTATTCAAAATCTATATTTTTATGATATTTGATTGGCTAATCTTATGTATTCAAAGATTGATCAAAAGTGCAAAAAAAATCATAGGTGCTATGACGTAGATGTGGAAAAAGTATAAAAAATAAGGCATATAGAAAAAAACAAAAATGCTTGCTTCAATGGATCTAATTTACCTGATTGAGACGAATAGAGTTAAATTTTTGAAGATAGTAAGTACTAATTTTTATTTCATTATCTTTTTTGTTATATCGAGTAATATAAGTTAATAAACTGTTAAATAGCATTTACCTTGGGGTACATTATAACCATGTTGCCTAAGGAGCCTAAATCGGAGGGCTATTACTTATAGAGCATCACTTAACCATGAAATATTACTCTCTTTGTAAACAATATGTAGTGCATTTTTAATCTCGGACCCAAATAGATACTTTAATCCCGGTCTTTGAATAGCGTCGATCAACTCAAGCTTGGCCAATGGGTCCGTCACCTCATTAATAAGGCACTTTACATTATCTTTTAGCTTATCAACCTTCATCACATATTTCTTTTCCTACAAGTCAATACAAGATACATGTAAATAATAAATTGTGGTAAAACCAAATATTTTCAATAGAAGTTAAAATAAATAGTATACATTGCAATCACATGTAAGTGACTGAACAAAATCATAGTCCCAGACACTTTGGAGGTAATTTACTGATCGTTTAGCATTCATATGATCATCGAAAATTATGACATTTGCAACATAATGAGTAGATTTAAAGGTACAAATGGTAATAGAATTTTTTGATGAATGAAGAGGGAAGATGAGGGTTATAGAGACAAGGAAAGGCGAGGGGAGAACTTGAAGAGCCACTCCTCTTTTTTAGCTACTATTAGTTCAAGTCTACACAATCATTTATGACTTTATAATTTAGAGGAATACATCTATATATACTACCACTTGGTGTAAACATGTTTCATGACATTGGATTCAATTACAAAAGTGTCCCTGATGGTTTTGGCAGTTTACAAGAGCCGAGGTGTGTATATTATAACAGGCTAGGGCCAAGAATACCAAATATCATATAAGATATTGGGGAAAAGGACTGTTATTGGTATTACAATTTTTAGCTTGCGCTACGTTAGGTATGATGTTGATAGAAAACATTTGTTTTTTTTTTGCAAAGCCGCCTATTTTGCTCAAGCTTAACATGATTATTGAAAGGATAAACTAGTATGCAATTTCATTGTTATCATTTTTATCATGTTATTGCTTCCTTTCAATAATTTTTCATGGGATTAAAATATAGGACAATTACATTTTACCACTTGTTGTTTGGTTCAAAGTCATTTTACTCTCATGACATTTAAAATTAGGGTTAATGGCACCAGAGGTCCCCAAAGTATGTGATTTGTTTCATTTTAGTCCCCAATATTTCAATTGTATCATTTTAGTCCGTGTAGTATTGAATATATTTCTATATGGTCTCCAAATATCTTATATATAAATTTATGGAATTGATTGTAATGTAACTTGTACAAGTCATGTTTTGTATGGAAAACCTTAGTAAATATGTATTGGGTAATTGTGGGAAGGTTTGGAACAAGTTGGAGGTGCAAAACAGGTGAAACAAGTAAAATTGGACAAAGAGTACCGGTACAATGTAACGGTATGCTATGGTTCAGAAGGTTCACCGTACCCGTATGCAGTACCGAAACTGTTTAGTATTGGTATAGTGTACCAGTACTGTCTCCAAAATTCTAAAATTTTAAAACTGTTTGCCAGGTTTTTGGCCTATGTTTTCCTCATTTCGAAAGATACAGATGGGCATTAAATGAAGTGTATTGAGCCCTATTGAACCTCAGATGAATTAAATGATTAATGGAACTCGGGTTGCATGCATGGGTTATAATCCCGGTTAAGGGGATTCTTTTGAAATGATATCGGGAATTACAACAAACAAGGTTAATTCCACGAGTTGACTGTTGGTCAATGGTTAGTAAAGGACCCCAGGTTCCACGGGTGTCACAGCTTGGTATCAGAGCCAAGGTATACGAATTACCTAGGGCTTGATGGGCCATGGGTTTAGACCATTATATTTCATTGTGCATTACATGTTTTGTCCTTAAATTGCTACATGTTATGCGGTATTTGTTATGTGAATAATATGCATGGTAAAATGTGTATGGAAAGAGAAACGCTAGGGTTAGAAAATGTAACCTTGAGCTTCGTGAAAAAGGATGAACGGGATGGTTCAGGGCTTAAATGTCTACTAGTGGGTGACATACGCTCTACTAGTGAGATAATGAAAGGATTCTCAATGCTTCAATGTTGATCTCCGTCCTGGGACACTAAGTTAGTGTGCCATTGCTACTTGACATGTGATTGATTGAAAACGGTTGTCGTTCCTAACCTCTCAACACCACCCTCAAATGTGTGTATGGCTTATAGGACTAAGGGAGTGTCACTCTCCCTCGGGATGATGCAAGAGATTAGGCGACAACGGAATGTGAATGGTGGAAAATGGATGAACAAAATATGTGTGAAATGAAAGGTGGAATGTGCACAAAAGTGCTCCCCAATCGCAAGGAGTCTTTTGTTGTCGGTGTTTTACTTGGAAAATATTCCAAGGTCGTCTCCTCAGGGAAGGAAAGGGAGTTTTGTGAAAGTGATTTTGCAAAAGTGAAAAGAAAGTGTAAAATCGTGTATTTGAGTTTTGTGTTTGGTTTGTAAATGAAAATGCAAGAAAATAAATGTTGGCTAATCCAAAGGATTCATTCCAATGGGAATACCAAATCAACTCAAAGCCTTCCTCCAATTGAGCATGAATGAACGATTGATTCGGGGGAAGCTAGGGACGAGATTGGTGAGTATCTAAGCATAACCCGTGACTAGGCCTACGGGATATCAAAGGCTCACCAACTCATCCACTCTCAACCCCGTCAAACCGAACCATTTGAATCAAAAGGGAGGAATGAAGAAGAGTTGAAATGGAATCCCCAAGAGGAGGTCTTCCCTTGGATTAACCAACTTAAATCCTAACTACTCATATTAAAAGCAAGACATTCATAATGTAAAGAGGCAAGGATGAAATGGAGATTAAAACTTAACTAATGCAAGAAATCTTAAACTAAAAAGAGAAATCAACAATACCCATTTTAAACTAAGAAATGAAGAACTTGAAAGCATAAATGGTGAAATCTAAGTTACACAAATAAACTTGAAATAGACTTGAAGTAAATGACATTAAGGTAATAAAATGAATATTACAAGAGTATGAAAGCTTACTACAACAATAGCAAGTGAAATGGGAAAAGAAAATGAAAAAACAAAATTTACTATTCATCATCTTCAACCTTGGAACTCTCTCTATATCTACTCCTAAGCTTAGGTAGCCAACATCCCTTACTAAAAAAATACTGAATAATGTTTAGATATATGGAGTGTGTGTCTTTAATTTTCGTCCATGAGGGTCCCCTAGCTGTGAGATCAGACCTCCCATCAATGGAAGGTGATTTGGATGGGTTACACAGCAGGCTAGGAGGAGCTTAGCCTGCCGCCCACATGGCAGCCCCCTTCCGTCCCATCCTGCATCAATGCCAAGCCTTTAAAGTCCAAGGGCAGGTGTACAGTGTTATGAGCGTGTCAGAAGAGTGGGGGAGAAGTGCTGGTGGGACCCTCAAAGCAGGAAGTCTGAGCAGCAGAACGACAGACTCTACCGGTAGGGTCTACTGGTAGGATACTCTACCGGCAGGGTTTACTCCAGTAGCTTAACCCTATCGGTAGGGTCTACCGGTAGGTTACTCTACCGGAAGGGTCTACCGGTAGGGTTTCTGCTCTACTGGACCACCTTCGGTATAAATGGTATAACTCTTGATCTAACTGTTGGATTGAGTTGAAATTTTGACACGATACAGAAGACATCCAGATCTAAAACTTTCATGCTTTGAACTTTTCCATATTCTGAGTAGATCATGGTCAAAATGGAGGACAACCGAGGTAGTGCTTCCCGGTGATGTGGCAGCTGGTGCCTTTGTTCCAAAACACCAATACCTCCTTGATTTCTTCACTTTTAAGCCTCCAATTCTTCATGTATTGTGTCCATACCATTACCACACATCCAACATAGTTGCAAGGTCCTAAAATCCAACATTTAAGCTATCAAAACATGCAACATTGAGAATTCAATATTATTCATAAAATAGGCTAACACTAAGTAATTAAATGAAAAAGTTGAGTTATAATGAGTGTAATGAGGCCATGAAATGTACAATATTATGTGCTCATCAACATGTGTGTAGATGGCAAGTAGAAGGAAAGGACGTCGAGGCGGTGGGCAGAATAATAATCAACCACTACTGGCCTTCGATTAACAAGCTTTTATGAAAACCATTGGCATGATGGCGACTACTGTTTCACAACCTAGCTCTAATGCAAACCAAGGAGGCACGAGTAACCTCCAACAGTTTCAGGCACACAAACCTCCATTTTTTAAGGGAGGGCCGGATTCGATAGTGGCCGACCATTGGTTCCAATAAGTCAATAAGATCTTAGGGGTAATGGAGATAGCCTCAGATGCCACCAAGGTGAGACTAGTTGCATTCTAGCTAGAGGGAGAAGCCCAGTTATGGTGGAATTGGGTAACGACCTCAAATAACTTAGAGGCTATGACATGAGAAGAGTTTCGGGGGCTCTTTATGGGCAAGTACTTCCCAACAGCAGTTCGGCATGCAAAGGCCCAAGAATTCCTAGATTTGAAGTAGGTCACAATGACGGTGATAGAGTATGTGGCTAAGTTCACCGAGCTAGCCCGTTTTACAGATGATTATGTGGCCATAGATATGACCAAAGTAAGAAAATTTGAGGATGATTTGAAATTAACCATCCGAGGAAAGATTGTGGGCCTCCGCTCGCAAGACTTGGATACAATGGTCACTGAGAGAGAAGTTGAAGACGAATGAAGCATCCGAGAGGCGGGTGCTAAGGACATGAAGAAGGAGGGCCAGTCCACTTTTTCTAGTTCGGGGAAGAAACAGAGGACTTCTACTCCACAGGGATAGGGCCATGGCTATCAAGGCGAAGGCCAAGGTTGATCCTCCCAAAGTGGGAGAAACATTAGGACTACTTAGCAGGCATACTAGAAAACTTGTTTCCATTGCTACGAGCTTGGCCACTCGAAGCGGGATTGTCCTCAAAGACAGGGATCCCAGAGTTATGGGACTTCTCAGTTCTAATCATCAATGGGTTAGCCACATACACACTACATTCCTCCCTACCCCACAATGGGCTAGAGAAGTCAGTACCAATTTCAGGGCACCACTCAGACCCCCACTACCTTCTGAGCGGGAACACCACAGTCAGGCTAAATGGGCCAAGGAATGGGTCGAGGTCGAGGGCTAGGCATGCAGGCTACAACTTCAGGGACTCAGGGGCGTGTCCATGCCATCACACCTTAGACTGAGCTAATGGATCAGTCAGTCATTCAGGGTACATTTATGCTCTCACTTATGGGCTAGGATATTTTTTGACTCTGGTGCATCACATTCATTCATTTCTGTATCATATGTTAGAGACTTATTCTTAGAGGTGGATACCTTGGAAGAACCATTGTACGTAAATTCACCCCTCGGAGCTAGGGTGTGTATTGATTAGATACGTCGGGGGTTGTGAGCTAGAGATTGATGAGCAAAAAAAATTGCATATTTATTGGCCTCATTTCATGCTTTCTAACTTAACTTTGCATATTAATTATTTAGAATTAGTTAAAGTTTTGAATAATGTGGAACTTACATTGATGTTGAATCTTTATCCTTTATATTGTTGAATAGATTGGATTGGAAAGGCATTTATACACCAAAAAAATATTAAAATCAAAAAAATCGATGGGTGCAAGCTCATATCCGAATTGAAGCCGGATTGACATGAGCAATCTTTGTTTTGTTTTTATGTACATGGTAGTTTGCCCTCTTTGTTTTTGGTTTTCATGTACATATGTGTGGTCAAAGTTTTGGTAGGTTAGTATCATAGATAGGGTGTTAAAATGTTTTGGAGTTGAGGGGATTTGGATTGGATGAGATTTTTTTTTGAAGCAAAGGGATGGTTTTGTAGCAAAGGCAAAATCTTTCGGAAGGTTTACTTTGACCTTCCGGAAGGTTTTGAAAGACCATCCCGAAGGTTTTCCTTACTGGACAGTGTTGCCTCACCAGTAAGCAAAACCTTTCGGAAGGTTTTAATAAACCTTTTGGAGCATTTTGCCTACAGGGTAAAACCTTTCGAAAAGTTTTTTCCACTGGAATGAACCTTCCGGAAGGTTTTACCTGTTGACTTCTTTATTCAACTGTTCCTGCTCAAACCTTCCAGAAGGTTTATGTCGACCTTCCGGAATGTTTTGCCTTGAATGCTAAAACCGAGGGTTTTAAGTTAGAAATTTTTGAAAAACCCTTCACATTTCCTCTCCTTCTTCTCTATTCAAATCTTCAAAACATTTTCTTAATGTGTCTAAAAAAAGGGGGGAAAAGAAAAAGAAAAAAAGAAGGGTGTCTCATTTCCCATATTACTTTCATTTTACTCATTGCATGATTCATTGTGTATTGAAGACAATGCATGGTTCAAGTTGGGGGGTGAGGTGCACCATTTACATGTTCCACCACTCTTTTGTATAGAATAATGGGAAATGTAAAAATTTTAAATTTTTTTCTTGACATTTTTGGTTCAAAGTATCTAATATTGAACTATATTCCCCTATCCTAATTGTTATGGGATTTGTGAATTGCTTGATCATCATTTTGAACTTTGAATACATGAGCACATTATAGAATTTTATCCTATGCTTGAGTATCACATATGTGTTTTCTTTCAAATTCAACCATAGTGCACCATGAACTTGTAATTTTGGCAATTTATGGATTGAATTCACATTTAGTGCTTGACATGAATAGTGGAGATGAGTAAGAACCCTTGTGAGCTTCAATGTCAATCCTTATTAGAGGCAACTTACATTTACTCAAAAGAACAATTTTTCAAATTCAAATTTGTTCAATAATCTCATTATTCTTACTTTGGTTAGGTGCATTTGGGTAGTTGATTGACTTTATCTTGAAATGGAAAATGCTCTCCCATGCTTATTTAGAAATGACCTTAGGCCATCTTTGAATACTTTGAGCCTTTAGTCATGATTAAGCCTTAAATGAAAAATTCATTTCTATACCACACATGTGACCAAACCAATGAAAATGATAAATATCTACCTTACCCTAGTTGTTCTTAGAGTTGAATATGAGTGATCATAAAAGAGAAGGAAGTTTAGTGTGCAAATTCAAACAAAAAGGATGAATGATGTTGAAACTGAAAGAGTTGAATGGAAAAAGAATGAAAATCCCAGAAAAGAAAGAAAAAGGGGGTGAAAGAAGAAAAAATGATCAAAGAAAAAAGGAAAATGTTAAGGAAAAGAAAGAAAAGAAACAAAGAGTGTGGAGACGGTGTATAAATGAAAATCCCATGAAAAGGGAGATGTTTTGAAATAAATGTCATGCATTCGGAACAACTCTCTTTGTTATCCTATATCCTTCATTTCATTTTCCTAGATATCACCCCAAGGCCTCATTACAACCCTTGAAAGTCCTAAATGATCTAGAGAAAGAATGGGGATGCACACTTTTAAAGAAAAAGAAAGGTTGATTTTTCTATCTAATGCCCTAACATTCCTTTCATGAGATTATGCTAAGGTTGTTTCATTGTTATGCATGAACTTTATTTTTGGATTATGTGTGAGAAAACTTCGTTTTGTGCACAAGATTCTATCACACATATACACATGAAGAGCATGCCGGGATAACTATAGTGTGATTCATTATTGAGAGACACCCTTGGTGAGATTGCATCAAAGCTGAATTTGGATAGCCAAAATGAATGTGAACTCCGAAGTGTAAATGTTTAAATTACATGTTCATTTCACACACACGCGAGTTTGAAAATAAATGTGTATGTGGATACTCTAGAAGAGCATTTAAGATTATGATGTGCTTCATGCGTGATTAGTTCGGGTGTTTTGAACAAAGCTTTTGTTGAAATCCCATTGCTAGTTAAGATAAGAGAAAATGCTTTAAATGTTGAATATGAGGAAAAGAAGTTTGTAGGTACCTTCACTAGAAACCTTCACGAGACAAAAACTCGTCCACTAGGGATCACCTAGGAGTTTAAAGGCTTGTTGCATGTGCTAAATGCAATAACGGAATTAGTAAATGTTTATTTTTGTTGTCTTAATTTTTACATTTGTTTGCTAGGGACTAGCAAAGCTTAAGTTGGGGGGTGTGATGAGCACAAAATATTGCATATTTGTTGGCCTCATTTCATGCTTTCTAACTTAACTCTTCATATTAATTATTTAGAATTAGTTAAAGTTTTGAATAATGTGAAAATTTTGATGTTGCAGGTAATCATAGCATAAATGATGGTTTTTAGAGCTTTGCAACTAAGTTTGAATGTATATAGAAGTGATGGACATATTAATTGAGTATTGGGAGGCTTGGAAGGTGAAGAAACCATGAAAAATGAAATTTGGATGAAAACCTTCTGGAAGGTTTGTCCATAAACCTTCCGGAAGGTTTGTCCATAAACCTTCCGGAAGGCTGTGCCCACAGGTTTCTCAAAGTTTTGACAAAGTACCGCTGTTTTTTCCTATTTTTCACCATTATCTACTTTGAATTTGAAAAACTTCAAAACATTAAAGTTGTAGATCTGGATGTTCTCTATATTGTGTCAAAATTTCAGCTCAATTCAACGGTTGGATCAAAAGTTATGAATTTGCTACCAAAACTAGTCCAAAGCTATCACCTTTTGAAAGACCTTCTAGAAGGTTTTGCCTACTGGAATCAACCTTCCGGAAGGTTTTGCTCAGATTGCCCAGACAGCCTGTAACTCAACTCTACAACTTGGGGGTCCCACCTACACTTCTCCAATAAGTCCCCTGACGTTCCTTACACGTCTAGAAGGCCTCCCTCACCCCTACTTGGACTTGATGATGCTTGTGCATTAATGAGGAAGTGAGAGGAGAAGCATGGGAAGGGAGAGAAGGGGAAGCCTGCAAGACCCAATCAACTCAGCCCCTTTTTTGTGTAAGAACTACCACAGGCTATTGGGACCCTCCATGGACTAAAATGCTTCACTCCTTCACCATATACTCAACATTTTTCCACAAGAAAGGGGTGGCTACCTAAGCTTAGAAAGCTCCCAAGGAAGAAGATGATGAATAGTGTCATAGTGTGAGAAATTTATGTTATTGTATTTTATTCCATCTTTTCAATTGTAGTTTATTGTAAGACTCTTGTAATCCTTAATTCTTGCACTTTAATCTCATTCATTTCAAGTATATTGCGAGTTTAGTTACATGTTCTTGTTTCTATCATTGTTGTGTTAATTTTTCTTTATTTTTAGTTTTGAAATGGGTATTGTAATTCTTTCTTCTTAGTCTAAGTTTTCTTGTATTAGTTCAAGTTCCTTGCTTCATTTCCTCATTATGTCTATTTAAATTATGCTTTTCTTTCCTTTATGCATGAGTAGCTAGATTTTAAGTTGGGTAATCCAAGGGAGACCTCCCCTTGAGTATTCCATTTCAACTCTTCTTCTTTCCTCCACTCGGTGTAGGTGGTTCGGTTTGACTGGGTTCAGTGTGGACATGGTTGTGAGTCTTTGATATTCCGTAGGCCTAGTCACGGTTTATGCTTGGATCCTCACCATCTTGCCCGATCTTCCCACGAATCAATCGATCACCTATGCATCATTAGAGGAAGGCTTTGAGTTGAATTGGCATCCTCATTGGAGTAAACCTTTGGATTGGCCAACACTTGTTTTATTTCATTTTAGTCTAAACTTCAATCACGAAAACACAAACCAAAAGATTTTACACTTTCTTTACCTTTTGAAAAATCACCTTCACACACTTGAACTTTCCTTCCCTGAGCAGACGACCTTGGAATACTTTTCCAAGTAAAACACCGACATTAAAAAGACTCCTTGTGATTGGGGAGCACTTTTGTTCACACGCATTTCATTTTATTCATTCCATTTCATTCCACCATTATTCTATTTTCTCATTCCTTGCATTAAACCCGAGTGAGAGTGACACTCACCCATACCTATAAGTCATACACACATTGAGGGTTCTTGTGGAGTGAATTGGGAAAACAATGTTTTCCACCAATCAGAGATATCAGGGATTTTGCTCACTGTGGACATTAGGGTCATAGACATGCAGAGTTCGATGTCATCGTTGGGATGGATTGGTTGGCAGCACATCGGGTCATCATTGATTGTGACGGAAAGAGGGTTACTGCTTATATGCCGGAAGGTGTTTGCTTTAAGTTTCACGGGAAAAAATACGATGCTTTGCCCCAAGCCGTGTATGACTCTCAATGGCACAGATAATTGATAGGTTGGCTTGCGAGCCTTACTTTACAGGACGAGATAAGATAGGAATTGGGCCTACCTTGGGTTGCTGTGAGTATGAGGATGTGTTTCTAGACTAGTTACTGGGATTACCTCCCCATAGGGATATAGACTTCAACATTGAGTTGCATCCCAATACTTCTCCTATTTCTATGATGCCGCATAGAATGACACCTGCTGAGTTGCAAGAACTCAAGGTCCAGTTACAAAAATTGTTGGACAATGATTTTATTAGACCAAGTACTTTGTCTTAGGGAGCTTCAGTATTGTTTGCCATGAAGAAAGATAAGACCCTATGACTATATATAGACTATCGGAAGTTGAATCGGGTCACTATCAAGAATAGGTACCCTTTGTCGAGGATTGACGACATGTTTGATCAAGTGAGGGGAACGAGGGTCTACTCCTAGATAGATCTCCGAATAGGCTACCATCAGATGAGGATTAGGGATGCAGATATCCCTAAGACGGCGTTCAGAACACGGTATGAGCATTTTGAGTTCACGACAATGCCATTTGGGTTGACGAATGCCCCGTTGACGTTCATGGATCTCATGCATAGGGTGTTCCAACCCTATTTAGATTAGTTCATCATGATATTTGTTGATGACATCCTGATCTACTCCAAGACTGAGGAGGAGCATGAGGGTCACTTTAGGATTATTCTCTAGACCTTGAGGGACCATCAGTTATACGCAAAGTTCAACAAGTATGAATTTTGGCTCATGGAGGTAAATTTTTTGGGACACGTGGTGTCATCTTCAGGTGTATCTTTAGACTCGGAGAAGGTTGGGGCAGAAATGAATTAGGAGAGACCGAAGTCGGTCTTCGAGATGCGTAGCTTATTGGGATTCACGAGGTACTATCGAGGGTTCATTGAGGACTTCTCTCGACTGGCTAAACATATGACGAGATTGACTCAGAAGGAGGTCAAGTTTGAGTGAAATGATTCCTATGAGAAGGCATTCCAGGAGTTAAAGAGGAGGAGGCTATCTTCAGCTCCTATTTTGATAGTCCTGGAGAGGGAATAGATGTATGTAGTGTGCTGTGATGCCTCTAAAGAGGGACTCGATTGTATTTTGATTCAATTTGGGAGGGTGGTGGCTTAGGGACCTCGCCAGTTAAACAACCACGAGCAAAACTATCCTACACACAACATAGACAACGCAGGTAGATGGAATACCTAGAAGACTATGACTTCACTTTGCATTACCATCCTGATAAAGCAAATGTTGTGGCTAATGCACTCAGACTGAAGTCACGAGGAGTCTTAGCTAACGTGACTTCTCGGGAGTGGCAGATGCTCGAGACTGTGGGACAATTAGGGCTACACTACAGGGCTCAGGCTTAGGGCATTTTGGGGAGTTTAGTGGCAACCTCTTCTCTACTATGTAGAGTGATTGAGTCCAAGGGGTAGGACACAGAGTTGTTATCCATCAGGGGTCGGGTGTAGGTGGGTACAGGTGACGAAGGTTGGACCATTCACTCAGATGACAGTCTTTGGTATAGGGGAAGAGTTGTGGTTCCTCAGTTGGCAGATCTGAGAGAAGAGATCCTTAGGGAGTTCCATTGCTTCTATTTTGCGGTATATCCAGGCAGCACAAAGATGTATCACGATCTTTGTTGCCAATATTATTGGAATGGGTTGAAGGGCCAAGTTGGCAATTTTGTCAGAAGATGTCTCACATGTTAGCAGGTTAAGGCTAAGCATTAGGGACCAGCAGGTTTGCTCTAGCTCTTGGAGGTGGCTGAGTAGAAGTGGGAGCATATCATAATAGATTTTGTGACCCGCTTGCCACAGACATCGCGGGGACATGATGCGGTGTGGGTGATAGTGGACCCGCTTACCAAGTCAGCACACTTTTTGGTGGTGCGAATGACTTTCACGTTGGAGGAGTTCTGCAAGTTATGTATACGGGAGATAGTCCGGGTACATGGGGTGCCCGTATGTATAGTATCGGAGCGGGACCCCAGGTTTACGACTCATTTTTGAGAAAGTTTCCAGCGAGCCATGAGGATGCAGTTGACGATGAGTACAACCTTTCATCCCCAGACGAACGGGTCAGTCATAGAGGACCATCCAGATTTTAGAGGACATGCTGTGGGCATGTGTCCTAGATCTCAAGGGTAGCTGGAAAGAACATTTACCCTTAGTGGAGTTTGACTACAATAATAGTAATCAGGCGAGCGTACAGATGGAACCCTATGAGGCATTGTATGAGAGGCCTTTCCGTTCTCTGGTATATTGGACGGAGGTAGGAGAGAAACCCTCTAAGGGTCCGAAATTGATTAGGGATGCCTCAGAGAAGAGGTGAACTTGATACAAAAGCGTCTTCTCACGATTGAGAGCCGATAGAAGAGTTACGCCGGCAGACGATGGTGACCTCTAGAGTTTGTCGGGAGCAAGTTTTACGAGGCAAGACTGTAAGGTTAGGGAATGTATTGTGGTGACACCAAGGGGTGGAGGAGGCGACATGGGAGCGTGAGAACACCATTCCTACCAACTATCCATTCTTGTTCGAGGATAGAGGTACATGTTTACAATTTTAAGTATAAGGTTACTTGTTGCATATGCATGTGGTTAAGTGTGCATGTGTGTATGAATTTCGAGGACGAAATTCTTTTACGGGGGGAAGAATGTAAAATCTGGGTAAAATTTAAACTTTTATGAATAAAGGGCAAAACAGTAAATTACCACCATGGTTTGGTTGTAAACTTGAAATTTTCTAGAGCTCAGATGACAAAATGGACCTCACCGTTAGAATTGTCTCGTGAAATCTAGTTACCCCGTCAAATTTCATTGAATTCTAAGATAGTCATATTTTTTGCGTTTTACGAGGCATTCGGCCCTCGGGTGACATAGATACGAATTTTAAAAAAAAAATATGAATTTTGGGAAAATAAATGAAGGCAAGTTAAAATAAAAATATTTTGAACTTGAACCAGAGAGAAATTTAATCATTTCGGGATGAAAATAGACTTGGGAAGAGGGGGCGTATGGCGCGTTGTGGGCCAAGCAATTAGAAAATATAAATAGGGGAGAAAATCAGTTTGTCTCGCCATTTTCAGCCGATACCCAGCTGGTAGAAGAAGAGAGGGAAAGTGAGGGTTTCTCCAACTTCTCTATATGATCTATAGAGCTAGAGAGCTCGAATCCACTTGGGCAAAGAACTAAAGTCAGTCTTCATGACAAAGGCTACGCGTACGTACCAAAAATGAGGGCTTTCACCGAAGGAGTGAAACCCAAAATTTGGTACGTACGCGTAGCCTTTGTCATTGCTTGGAGATTGAGCTTGGGTTGAATTTTGGAGCTTCCTACCGGCATTCCTTATGCTTCAAGAAGTAGGGTTTCTCCTACTTAGGTTTATTTATAACCTAGAATGTTATATTGAAATGTGCAGGTTGATAGATGTGTATATCACTTGCCTATTGAAGACATTTTGGTGAAATGGGTATTGAAATTGAGTAGATTAAATTCTATATTGAAATGGGTATGTAGAAATTGCCTAAGGTAATTTCTTGATTTATGTGAATTGTGGGCATGCTATGTGTTTACATGATACTTTGATAAATTGAGTGTGTTATTACTTGATATGTGATGGCATGCTTAAGCTTCGGTTCTAGATAAAATGTTGATATGTACGTGTTTATTCATCGACATTGTGAGAATTATATGCATTTGATATAATTTGTCATGGGTTATATGAAATGTGTAGGAAATAGTTCACATGGCATACATAGCACATTGAACATTGTATTATGGTTGCAATGAAATATTACATTCCATATGTACAGGAACATCGCATTAAGTGGGTGTGTGCGTGTATGAATAGAGTCAACACCACACTTGATGGTTGATGAGTGGACTCGAATGAATGCTTTGCCATCTAACCTCAAATATGCATTCTTGGGGGAGCACAATACTTTCTCAGCGGTAATAAGCTCAGCATTTGTAGCACGACAAGAGGAGGAGTTGTTATGTGTATTGAGGAGGCACAAAGGAGCCATCGGGTGGACCAAAGCCGACATCAAGGGAATTAGTCCCCTTATTTATACTCAAAGGATTTACTTGGAGGAAGACACAAAACCATCTCGACAACCACAACGGAGACTCAACCCCATTATGAAAGATGTGGTGAGGAATGAGGTACTCAAGCTACTTGACGTGGGCATTATATTTTTGATTGCCGATAGTAAGTGAGTTAGCCCCACGCAAATAGTACCCAAGAAATTAGGAGTCATGGTAGTTGCCAATGAGGAGAACATGTTAATTCCAACAAGGGTGGTCAACGGATGGAGTGTGTGTATTGATTATCAGAAACTTAATTCGTGCACAAGAAAAGACCACTTTTGTAAACCCCCACATGTTTACATTCATATAGTGATATAATTGTTTATTAATTGATTTTTACATGGTAGTTTAGGTGATGAGATAGACATAAATTCTATGGAGTTGAAAAGTAGGTGTTAAGGTTGATAATAGTAAATATTTAGTTAAAATTTAGTTTCGAATTGTAGAGAGTTGAAAACATTTTCAATTGAACTTGTAGGTATCAAGAATTATGCGAAAAAAATTGTTAAACATGTACGAGATGGTTTTGGAAGGGGTAGGAATTGATTGGAAATGAAAAATGGGTGAAGTAGGCAAATTTGGGTAGTAACTACCGGTAGTCAATCTACCCGAACTACTGATAGTCAACAAGTAGTCGAGTGCAAAATGTACCCGAACTACCGATAGTCAACAGGTAGTCGAGTGAAAATGTACCCGAACTACCAGTAGTCAACAGGTAGTCGAGTGCCCAATGTACCCGAACTACCGGTAGTTAACAGGTAGTCGAGTGTCCAATGTACTCGAGCTACCGGTAGTCGCTGTAAAAATCTAAAGTTTTAAGTCACGACAAGCTGGTTCACCTTCCACTATATATACTTAATGTTGTCTCTTTAGCCTCCATTTCACCACTTCTAACCCTAAAAAACCCTAGAGAGGAAGAAAGAAAGAGAAAAATACAAGATCAAAGGGGAAAACAAGAGATTTAAGGGTTGATTCAAGATCAAAGCCCTAATTCTTCACGACATCAAGGTCGGAGTTTTCTTCCATTCTTGTTCATTGTTGCTAGGGTTATTATATATTTATGATTTTACTCTTAATGATATTTACTTGCTATGGGTTCCTTGTTTCTTAATATTCTTACAACCTTTATCATGTTTTCTATGGTGGTATTATATTTATTAGGTTGAGATAGTGATGACATTTGGAGTATATTTTTGTTGTTGTCTATTATATAAATGTGTATATTCATTGAGCGTATTGTGGTCACCCCCCCCCTCGGGGCAACAATTTTTGTTTCAGGTAACCAGGAAGAAAATGATGTCCACTACTCGGTTTAGACGGTCAAGGGATAAATGGACTTTCAATCTTGTTTATGTCAGTTTGTGTTAATTAATGTAATGTATATATTATTGAAGTGTTTAAATCAAATTATATGGATTTAAGAGGGTAGTCTATAAAATAATTTGTTTATATGTATAAATTTATTTATGTGTAGATGCACCTGGTCGGTGCATGGTATATGATTTATTATAATTGTGGCCAAATTAATGAGATTATGCTTTAAGAAGTGGGGTCCACTCTACTTGAGTAGACAATATGCTCTACCACCGGATTACGGTGTGAAAGTTTCAATCCTTTGGCCACCAATCCACGTATTCCATCATCCCATAAGTTAACCTAGATTATTAACCCCTTATGTTGACCTAGATCATTAACCCCTAATACCTTAGCAGTTCTTCTAGATCCATGCAGGATCAACCCAATGGGGAGTGAATGATACACTGTGAGGCTTATCCAAGTAGACTAATCCTTCAAATCTCTACATGAGGCTAAGGTTGATGATCGTGCCCGTTCACTCCTATTCCTTAGTTCTACATCGAGGAGGGTCATACTTCTTTATGCATGGGTGGGAACCTCTCCTCCTGACCTTTTGGGTCAATCGAGCAATGGTACACCATTAGTTGACTTTACCACTATTGGCATCCATGAGTTTTAAGTTCTCCCTATGGATCTAGCTTTGAGGGTACCCTTTGAGAATTCACTATGGATGCAATCTCCACCATTCGTGGGTCCCAACTATATGCATTCACTTCCATAGTAGGGGAGGCAAATTGGTAAGCAGTGTCAGGGGTTCCCTCCTAGATTCCCACAATGCCATTTTTGTCCCTTTTAGGACAAGATCTGTTTTAACCATTTTCGTGGTGAGAAGGTTGTCTTGTTCCTTTGCGGTGTTGGATGCCTTCTATGATTACTAGCTATTTTACCATGACTTTTGCTAGTCGAAGGGGGCCTTGTCCTACTATTTCAGCTCATGACCTTCTTTAGTCTTCCCACGTGTGATTTTTGTGGTTGGAACATATGTCCATATTTTATTGGCTACTATAAAGTGATTATTTGGAATTCATAGAATAATAGACGCCCAATACATAAATTAGATAAAATGAATACCCAAAAAAAAAAACTATCTAATAAGGAAGCTACCAATTTGGAACTCATGCACATGTATTTCTCCCGCACATTCATGTCAATCACTGTCAGTGACATCGCTGCTTCTATGGCCCTCATCTCTAGCCTTTATCTATTCTCCCTCCTTCACTCTCTCTCTCTCTCACCATAGTATACCTAATCTTACATAATTTAAATCATACACCCAAGTATAAGTGGTCAAATTATAATATTTCTCGATTAAGTCCAAGGTCGAACCCACAGGGAGCAAACTATTGGAATTCAAAATAAAAAGATAAAATTGTTGTGTGTGTAGTGTGTAATGGAATAGCTTTTACTGTGAGCTTAGAATTGTCAAATAAACACTTCACTAAACTTTAAAACACAATGATAAAAAGTACTATTCAGTTTGGGGATAAAATGTGAATTGTGATGCTTATTTATGAAAATGCCATCTTAATCGGTAGTTTTGATGTATAAATGATCTATATCATATCAACTGGTTAGGTTAGCCGGAAGGAATATGTACCATGCAACAACCAAATAACTCTAGTAAACCAGAAGGTGAACCATTCAAGATGTTTACTCTAGCTATTCAATCTCCAGGTTGATGATTCAGCAAAGACAGAGTTCCAGTTTATTCATTAAATCAAAAGCATTGGCTATGTCGAGATTTTACCCGTTTATAACCAATCTCTCAATTGTTACATAAAATCCAACTACATGTATCACCGTATCATGCTTGAAGTACATCATAATTATAGATAGAATGGTATATAGCAGTAGGATTTGCTCGGTGTTCATAACCATGAGCGTATTATAATAATAACCATTTAGCAATTAAGAGAGGTATAAACTTTAACGCATAAATAAGACATTGACATTTTCATATCTTAAATAGTATTAACATGCATTCACTCTTCACTAAAAAGTATAAACGAACTATTCACACCTCATTGCTATAGACGAGTAGGAAGAATGAGGTAATCCAATTACAACTAAAAACAAAAATATAACAACGTCCTTCCTCGAAGAATAGTTGAAACACTGCTACTCTTATTACTAGCTAGGACACAAAACTGGGAAAGGTTCAACCCTCCAAGTAGAAAGAATAAACAGAAGTAGAAAAAATTCTAGCTGAGAAGTGATTAGGGCAGAGCTTCACACGTTTTCTGACTGAAACTCTTTCTGAAGTCTCCCTTTCTCTCTTTGTTTCTTTTCTTTCTCTCCTCCCTTGAACAAAACATAACTTTGGTGAATCCCTTGAAAAATGGTTGAAGCAGGCTATTTATAGGCACTGAAAGGATGAAATAAGGTGACAGACACCCAAGGTGACCAATTGGAGGCTTTTGTTGCTCAACTGGACCAATGGAAAAAGAGAGAAAAGTGAGGCGGTTTAAGCACCGTTTGAACGCCATGACCATCGTCTAGACGGTGGGGATTATCTGGATTTCATGCTTTGCAGCTACGCTTGTTTGACTTTTTGAGTTGTTAATTACACTTGCCTCCTTGCTTAATTTAGCCTTTGTACTTTGATCCTCTTAAATTTTCGTATTTATGCTTGAAACTCTACAAAATATACAAAATTACACATTAACCCAAATACTTTATAAATTAATTACTTTAACCTTATTTATGCACACAATTAACCCTAAACCCTAATTCATTTACGCAATATTTGGGGTTAATCACACCCCTCAACCAAATATAACTAGTCCCTAGTAATAAAACAAATCAAGCAAAATCACTTTCATATATTTCATGATTGAATTTAGTTGATACAACAAGCCATTAAACCCCTAGATGATCCAAAGTGGACGAGTTTTGCTCATGAAAGTTTCCAATGAAGATACATACAAACTTTAAAGGTTAAGATTACATAATTCATATTTTTCCACAGATAAGATTAAATCACCATTCTATCCTATTTCTAGGATACTTTCTCTCCCTTGATAACTATAAGAGTAACACACATTAATTGTAACACTATTCCATATATTTTTAAAAAAAACTCGTGTGTGTGTGTGTAGGGATTTGTTTATTTAAAAAACACTTAAGAAATGTCACAATCCTTCACTTTCCTGCACAAGAATTAGCCTCGATGTCAATCCTTTCCTGAAAATCACTCAACAAAGAATATACCCAAGTTTTCCTGACTATAACTCTATAATTACATGTGATAAAAATATTGTCATCAAAGTAAAGTAATAGCACATGAAATATCTAAAAAATGGTTATTTGAACAAAACTGGAATTTGACATAATCTCATGAAAGAATTTTAACACTATATCAAATATCTCTCCCATTTCTCCTTTCAATTATATTTTTGCAATTCTTTGGTATTTTCTCTATTTGGTTCCATGCTTTTCCCTTCTTTGTTATGCTCAAAGAGTGAGTCAACTTGGTTAGATGACTCTTAATATCCTCAATATTCTATGAAATCTGAGCTTTTAAATCATTGAATGCATGAGTAGTATGAGTATTGAAACTCATTTGACTTTGAATAAATTGGACCCTTAATATCCTCACTAAACTCCTCTTATGTGGAGTTTGATAAAGCTGATATAACTGTTGATTCTGGGGTTGAGGTGAAGATAGACCTAGTGGCTGATGATGAACACAATATATTGCATATTTAATGACCTCATTACATCCATTTTATCTTGACTTTTACTTATAAGTACTTAGAGTTAGCCAAAATTATGAATAATGTTGAATTTTCAATGTTGCAGGTAATTATAGTTTAAATGATGGATTTTATAATCTTGCAACTATGTATGGATGTGTGGTGAAGGCATGGACACATTACATGAATATCTAGAGGCTTAAAACTGAATAAATCAATGAGGTATTGGTGTTGGGTAACAAAGGCACCAGCACCCACACCATTTGGTAGAAGAGCCTCGGTTTTCCTCCATTTTGACCATGATCCACTTCGAAGCTGAAAGAGTGAAAAACATAAAAGTTGTAAACCTGGATGTCTTATTTATTCTGTTAAAATTTCAGCTCAATCTGATGGTTGGATCAAAAGTTATGATGATTCTACAAAAACTGGTCCGGAGTAGACAAAGTGTATTGGTACGTGTACCAATACGCCGAACTCCAGTAGGCTTAGAGTACCGGTACACGTAGGTAAGTGCCCATAAGTGCCCAAAATGTTTGTAAATCATGCTCCACTTGCTTGGGGGTCCCACCATTGATTCTCCCACTTGTCCCTCCCCTGACTTTCCTTACATATCTACATGCCTCCTACACCATGCTTGAAGACTTTGAAGGCAAACACATTAATGAGGATGGGAGAGAAGGGGACAGCCATGTGGGGTGTAGGCTGGGCTTGTCCTAGCCTATCCAAAGCCATCATTCAACTTACCATTGATGGGAGGCCTGCCCACTTATGCTAGAGGAACCTATGGACGAAAATGAAAGGCTAACACACCATATATTCAGCATTCACACAAATTGTAAACTGGTGGCTACCTAAGCTTAGGAAGAAGATGATGAATAGTAGATAGTGAACTTAGATTTTTGCATTTTCTTCATTCATCTTCACTTGTAATCTTCATGAATACTCTTGTAAGCGTCATTATTTACTTTTAATGTCATTTACTTCAAGTGCTTTGCAAGTTTAGTTGAGTATTCTAGATTTCACCATTGTTGATTAAGTTTTCTTCATTTTAAGATTTTAAAATGGGTATTGAATATTTTTCTTCTTAGTTTAAGTTTTATTGCTTTAAGTTATGTTCTAAGCTTCATGTCTATTTACATTATGCTTTTCTTTCTTGCTTTCATAAGTAGCTTGCTTTCATAAGTAGCTAGCTTTTTAAGTTGGGTAATTCAAGGGAGTTCTCCTCTTGAATTCCATTTCAACTCTTCTTCTTTTCTCCACTCGGTGTACGGTGGATTGGTTTGACTAGATTGAGAGTGGACATGATTGTGAGTCTTTGATATCTCGTAGGCCTAGTCACGGGTTATGTTTGGATCCTCACCTGCATTTGGTTGTGAATTTTGATATACCGTAGGAATTGTCTTGGTGTATGCTTAAATTGTCACCTCCATCTCGTCCCTAGCTTCCCACGAATCAATTATTCATCAATGCACCACTGGAGGAAGGTTTCGAGTTGAGTTGGGATTTTCATTGGAGTGACCCTTTTGGATTAGCCAACACTTGTTTTCTTGCATTTTCATTAAGAACATAAATCACAAAACTTAAACAAAGATTTTACAATTTTTCTTTTGTTCACAAAATCACATTCACACACTTGAACTTTCCTTCCCTGAGGAGACGACCTTGGAATACTTTTCAAGTAAAACACGACACTTAAAAGACTCTTTGAGCTTGGGGAGCACTTGTGTTCACTCACACATTTCATATATTTTGTATATTTCATTTCCCTCATTTCCTTTTCCTTTCTTTTGACACTATTCCATAGGAGAGTGACACTCCCCTTCATCCATACGCTACACATTTTAAGGGATGATTTTTAGAGGTTAAGGAACTGCAAGGTTTTTCACCAAGCAGCTGACTCACAGGCTGTGTGTTTTTTTAACTAAAATTCGGGTGATTCTAGCACCTTGGAATAAGGCTTGTGAAAATTTGAAATGACATTGGTTTGTTCCATCAAGAATTTTTTGAACGCTTGAATGGTGTGACATTCCTCTGTGGGATGTTCTGACAAAGCATAGATTCTGCACAACTGATTCGTAGATGACACAAAGATACTTCCTTGAATTTTTTCATAACTAGAGCTTCAAGCTTTCAAGACAAAGTAGTCATTTTAGCCTTTAGGTCGTTATCCTCTTTTAACATGCATTTTCCTCCTTGGGACGAAGATGACTTAGTTTCAACAATATTTGGTGAGGTCGAGTTTCACATTTAGGAACTCTCAGAAATTGTGTCAAAAAATTAGAATGACTCATCGGGACTCTTACGCATGAATTCTCCCTGGGGTATCATTTCAACAAATTGATGCATTGCGAATGGGAGGGCATCATAATAGAAACCAACTAATGTCCAACTTTCAAATGCATGATGTGGGAAATCTTGGAGAAGATCCTTAAATCTCTCATAACATTGATAAAAAATTTCTCTTTCTTTCAAAGAAAAATTCATGATTTGACATCTCAATGCATTGGTGCAGTGTACATGAAAAACTTTTTGAAAAAAATAGTTTGCAAAACATGCCAACTTGAAATGGATTGAGCTTTTAAATAATTTAACCACTGTTTAGCTTTATCCTTTAAATAAAAAGAAAAAAGTTTCAACCATGCCATTTCAGAATTGTCTTGCAATGCTTCACATATTTCCTTAAATTCTTTCATATACAAATAAGGGTTTTCAGACTCAAAACCATGAAACTGTGGCAAAAGTCATATTGTCCTTGCTTTAATGTTAACATTTGGAGCATTAGTGGCTAAATCAAAATATGAAGGAACACTAGTGCGTGTGGGATGCAAATATTCTATGCCTGATATTCTAAACTACCTCTTGTTCCCATTGATTATTATTACGCATGCTTAACTCAAAAGAGTTTGAAGATGCTTGTGACGATGAAGATGACAAAGGCAAAGGGCTAGATGGATTTACAAACCCTACTGATGACTTAACATACATAAACGATCAAAATAAAATACTGTATACACATATAATACTAACAAGACAACTTCACTGTTTGTTTTGAAATCGCTATTACTCATCAGTAACAGCTTCAAAAAGCTTAATCTGGCCTGATTTAAATCATACACCCAAGTATAAGTGTTCAAATTGTAATATTTCTTGGTTAAGTATGAGGTTGAACCCACAAGGAGCTAACTATTGGAATTTAAAACATAAAGAAGGTAAAATTATTGTGTGTGTAGTGTGTAACGTAATAGCTTGTAGTGTGAGTTCAGAGTTGACAAATAAACACTTAACTAAATTTTAAATAACAATGATAAAAATTTCTCTTCATTTCTGGGATCCAATATGCATTATACTGCTTATTTATGAAAATATCACCTTAAAGCAATTAACTCCCATTTTACTGGAAAGTTAACTAGTAGGTTTGATGTATAACTGAACCATATCATATCAACTGGTTAGGTTAGCCAGAAGGTCTATGTATCATGTAACAATCAAATAACTCCAGTAAACCTGAAGGTGAATAATTCAAAATGTTTACTCAAGCTATTTAATCCACAGGGTTATGATTCAACGAAGACGGAGTTCCAGTTTATGCATTCAATCAAAAACATTGGCTATGGAGAGATTTAACTCGTCTATAACCAATCTCTGTCTGTTATATAAAACCCAACCATGTGGATCACTGTCTCATACATGATGTACATAATAATTATAAATAGGTTGGTATATAGCATTAGGCTTTGCTCAGTGTTCATAACCATAAGCATATAATAATAATAACCTTCCATCAATTAAAGGAGGTATAAACATTAATGCATAAATAAGACATCTATATTTTCATATCTTAAACAGTATTACACATGCATTCACCCTTAACTAAAGAGTATAAATGGACTACTCACGTCTCGTTGCTATAGAAGAGCAGAAAGAATGAGGTAATCCCATTACATCCGAAAACAAAATTCAATGTTTTTCCCCAAGGAATAGTTGAAACACTGCCACTCTTATTACCAGCTAGGGCACACAAGTGGGAGAGGTTGAACCCTCCTAGTATAAAGGATAAATAGAAATGTAGAAAGAGAAAAAATTCTAGCTGAGAAGTGTTTAGGGTAGGGCTTTCATTTTTTGATTGAAACTCTTTTTGAAGTCTCCCTTTCTCTCTTTCTTTCCTTTCGTTCTCTCCCTCCTTTAACTAAATTGAAATCTGGTGAATCTCTTGAAAAATGGATGAAGTAAGATATTTATAGGCATCCGAAGAAGGGAATAAGGCAACAGACACCAAACTTGACCAATAGGAGGCTTTTTTCTACTCAACTAGACCAATGGGAGAAGAGAGAGAAGTGAGGTAGTTTAAACACCGTTCGAATGCCACCAGCATCGTCCGGAGGGTGGAGATTCCCTGGATTTCATGCTTAGAAGCCACCCTTTTTTAACTCTTTGAATTCTTAATTACACTTACCATCCTTACTCATTTTAGCCTCTGCACCTTGAGCCTCTTAAATTTCTGTATTTATGCTTGAAACCCTTCAAAATATACAAATTATACATTAATCCAAATACTTTATAAATTGATCACGTTAACATTATTTATGCACACAATTAAACCTAAACCCTAATTTATTTACGCACTGTTTAGGGTTAATTAATACCTCCATAAACACACCACCACAGCACACAAAACTCTCCTAGACACCTTTACTTCTTCTCCCCTCCTTTCTTTCCATCCTTTCTACTTCCCACACACATTGAACACAAAACACACACACACAGACCACTATTTGTATTCAATCTCATTCTTTTGTTCTAGATTTAATCTAGGGTTTTTTTTGTTCCATATTCAATTGAAGGTTTTCGTAGATCAGGAAAGATTATGTGGATCCTAAATTTATTAACCAATGAGTTCACATATTCACCAAGGTGAGAGAAGTAATTAGGCTGGTGTTGATGTTTACAATAGAAGGGAGAATTTCAATTTATTTTGGTGGTTGCGTTGTTAATGATTTATTTGCTTCCTTGTGACTTTGGGTATCGAGGATGCATAAAATTGATTTTGGTTATAGTTGGGTTGATTTCGAAAGCACAACAACACCTAGAGGTAGTAGTGACCTTTATTCATGGTGGTTGTCAATGGAAAGTAGGGCTATTTTTGTGCATGTGTGGTAATAAAATTTTAGACTTCAATCATTAACATAGAAATAGTAGCTAATACATGTTAATTCCGAAGAAGAGATGTTTTGACATTTATAGATGTATGAGCAATGTAGCCAATCTTCGGTGTTTGTGGATTTGTTTTTTAGGGGAACTTTAAAATTTTAAAATTCAATTACTAGCCCTTTTATGGTACGGTGAGAAAACATATAAATTGTGTATACAATTTGGAAATTTTCTAGATTCATATTTTGAGAAAAAAAATATATCCAATTAGGCTAGAATTCCAAAGGCCTATAAACTTATTTACTCTCCTTACTGTTATGTGCACCATTTTCCTCTTCCTAATCCTTATTTTCTCTAACTATTGATTTTTACTCATTACACAGTTTATTTAGGCATGGGACACCTCTAGGTAAACCAAAAGAGTAATCCTTTTTTATTTCTTGACTTTTTTTTTCAAGTTATGGATGGAAGGTGGTTAAATGTGGCAATTTTAATATGTTATTTGTTGTTTAAGCTGGTAGAGGTAATAATTTTTAAATTTAATTCCTACAATTTTTTATGAAGTTTGTTTAAGATGATAGAGATAAGTTTGTTGGGGGCTATTGCATTATTATCTTTGTCATATTATTAGTCATTCGTATTGTTTTAGTAGTTAATGCCTCCTCTAAATCATTGAAGCTTTGCACCATTTACCATGGCTATAACACTCTATTTTAAGTTTTTGCTTTGACTTTGCCTCACTAACTCTCACACATATACATAGGAAGAGAACTACTGAGCTTGGCTCATGCTTGAGTAACAAACAAAAACTGAATTGTTGATTTGTAAACTACTTGGATGAGCAGCTAAATATTTTTTGAAACCTTATTGAACTGAATTTCTATTGACCACATAATATTTAGTTTTTCAATGTGAAGGACATGATTTAGAATCCATGATTTTTTTTTTTTTGCGTGGGGGTAGGGGATTAATTGAAAACTTATTCGTGTATTTGTTATTTTGTAACTCTAATTTTTCATTTTTAGGTATTTTATTGCTTAAGAATAATGCATTTGGTTTGACCTTTTGATGTTATTTCATTGTAGCAGTAAAACAGGTACTTTCATGTCCAAGTTGCACTATTTTTTCTGTTATATGAAATGGATTATATATTTTAATCAATGTTATACTTATTAGTTGCTATATTTTATTCGATGTTGTGATTATCAAGTAGATTCTTGGTGTATTGTAAGTTGGTATATATAGGACTACAACTTTGTTCATCTCTAAGTTAATTTTCCAAATGCCAAAGGGCCAGTTATTGAACTCGATCAAATTTTTGGCTTTTTGTCAAAAACTTCTACGCTTCAATTTTAATAAGCTCTAAAAATTCCTTAGCAGTCCTCTTGATATTTTTTTCCCAACTGAATCTTTTTCATTTTTTTAATTCTTGATCATTTATTTCAAATGGGTTTATTAAACAAAAGGCATACGGTGTATAATTTTGATCAAATTTATTCTGTATCTTGAAGATGCTAATTTTAAAATGATGTTTTGAAGTAGAGTTTACTTATTTTTTTCTCTAGGTGAAATTTTCTAGTGCTATTTTATGTGGTGAAGACAAATGAATTTGTTGAAGGCGGTCTGCCAAAGGAATAGTGAAGCTACTTTTATCGTTGGCTTCAAATTGAGGTGATGTTATTGATATGAACATATTGAAAACAATCCATTTAAATGGTGCTATGAAGAGCGAAGATGGTATGTGAACTGTGCTAGTTTGAATTCTTGGGGAAGAGCGATCCATGTAAATGCTACTTTTTCATAGATATAGCAAAAGAGTGACCATTAAAGGTAAAATATATGTCCATCCTTATACTATTATTATTTGAAAATTGGTTTGCAAGACTATCTCTAGGTATGTGTCTTGGGGAAAAGTCAATGATAGGAGAATTTTGTGCTTAGGCTTTTTGGTTTGCATTATATTGTGTGTTTTTCTAATGTGGCTTAATGTTGTCCTTTTGAGAACTGTACAACTTTTAAGATGGATTATGTCATATTAAGCTTTGGGAATATGCCTTATTTTTAACATCGATTATATCCCCATTGAGCTTTGATAGGATTGGCAAAAAAATATTTGGGCTTGGTGGTGTGTCAATGGAAAGTATGAGGATTTGTTTGCATGTTGTGTAATAAAAAGTCTAAACTTCTTTGTTAATCTATACTACTGTAAAATGTCAGCTAAGGTGCAAAACTTTTGAATTCCTATTATATCCAGAATGAATTACATAAACACAATCATGTCCATCCTCTTATGCATGGTGCACTTATTCCCTTTTAAAAGGTACATTTCATAATGCATTTGAGGTGATAATTACTTCTTAATTTTTGTTTGAATGGCATAATTTAATGGCGAATGATGTGTAGGACTTGTACAAGTGTGATGTCATGCATCCAGGTCTTAAAAGGACAATTTAGAGGCAGTGGGATCAAGCTTTAGTGGAAGAAAGTAGCTATGGAGACTAAAGCACACAAAAGTGGACTTTGGGGCATGGTGCACTGATTCTCTTTTAAAAGGGACATTTCATCATGCATTTGTGGTGATAATTACATCTTAATTTTGTTTAAATGTCATAATTTAATGGTCAATGATGTGTAGGGCTTGTACAAGTGTGATTTCATGTATCCAGGTCTTAAAAGGACAATTTAAAGGCAAAGGGATCAAGCTTTGGTGGAAGGAAGTAGTTGTGGAGACTAAAGCACACAAAAGTGGACTTTGGGTCCATGTTCAAACACCAAATCCACACTTGAATGCATTTGCAAATCAAACAGAATCCACAAATGGCTACTAGACTACAAGTTATTGGTTGTTAGATTGTTGAGTGTCAATGGTTTCAGTAATGATCACGTTCGAATGCCCAACCCACGTTTGAACGCCAACAAAGAATAAACAACTTCTAGCTCTGATTCTCCAGCCAGATTTTGTGCCCTTTGCTTGGACTTTTAGCACCCAAGGCTGCTCCTTTTCTCCCTCCCATGGCCTACAAATACCACCCCTTAGCTCTTGCATTCGGACAACTTTTTGGAAGAGGAATAAACCCTCCAAACTAACTAGTTTTCTACTACTTCTAATATTAATTTTATTTGCTTCCATTTGCTTAGTATTTCTCCTTCACTTTGATGAGTGAACTTATCTCACCTTTCTAGTTCTCTTATAGCCTTGAAGGTTGGGTAGTGTTTCACTCATTATTTGTTGGAGATAAGCATTGTATTGTAATTGTAATTTTACATTTTTAATTCTAAGTTTCCCTATTTAGAGGGATGAGATTCACTCACATTTCTAACTTCATCAAAACCATGAAGAGTGAGTAGTTTCTCATCCATTCTATAGTAAAAGGTGATAGACATGTAAAGTATAGTTCGAAAGTTATATTTTTGCATTTTCACTTATGCTTATTGTTTTATCCTTCCCTTTATATGTTATGCCTATCTCGTATATAGGTTATGCCTATCTCGTCTTTCTCCCTAGGGATAAGGGTATGATCAATTTTTTTTTTAATTTTCTAGCATCTTCAAGGCAACAGTGAGTTCCCTAATGCTACCGAATTCCTCTATTTCTTTATATGAACTTGATGAGGACAAGCTTCCTTATTTCAGCTACTTCAAAACACCCTGTGTCTAGACCTCGAGATCTCTGACTTTAAAACCCCCTGTGTTTGACTTGTAGTATCTTGCGATCTTCCTCTGGTAACTATTGATGCACTGCAAAACTCTGTCTCTCTTTTCATCCAAGAGATCGAGATTTAGCAAAAGTGACTTGTTATTATGCTTGAGCTCTAAGAACTCAGCTGTGGGCGATGGGATACAAACCTCTACAGGTGCAACTGCCTCAATTCCAAATGCTAAAGCGAATAGTGTTTCCCGAGTTGCTGATCTGGCAATTGTTCTTTAAGCCCATAATACTTCTGGGATGTGTTCTACCCATTTCCCTTTTAGAGCTTCTAGCTTGGTCTTAAGGGTTGTTTTTATGGTTCTGATGGTCACTTTTGCTCGTTTGTTGGATTGTAGATGGGCTGGAAGTGTGAAGTAATTCTTTATTCCTAGCTTGGCACAAAAATTTTTGAACTTAAGATTGTTGAATTGTTTCCCATTGTCTAAGACGATCGCTCTGGGTATCCTAAACCTACAGAATATAGATTTTCATGTGAAGTTTTGAATCTTTTGCTCTATGATGGTTGCCAAGGGCTCCACCTCCGCCCATTTGGTAAAGTAATCTACCCCAGTTATGGCAAACTTGCACTATCCAATACTAGTGGGAAGGTGGCCAAATATGTTCAGACCCCATTGGTGGAATGACCAAGGTCTTACCACTAAGGTTAGGAGTTCTGGTGGACAATGAGGGGCGTTGGCGTGTACCTAGCAGACCTTGCATCTTTTGACCATATCTATTGCATCTTTGAGCACAGTGGACCAAAAGTTCCCTTACCTTAGTGCTTTTCTTGCCAAATCTCGGGCTGATGATGTGCAAGACATGGTTGAGCAGAATATATGCATATAAAAATAGGGTTTGACCTGAGCTACAAGGTTCATGAGAATAGTGCAATGATTAGGGGCTAAGGGATGATTCGCATAGTAAAGTTATAGTGGTTTTCCAGCTCGGGAGCTTGGAAAATCCATTCTTCAATGGAGTCTCTTGCTCTTGGGATCTATATTGATGGTTTTGAGCGGATTACATAGTATTCTTGGTACAACTGGTGTTGTTTTCCCTATAGTGAGGACATTGTATAGTATTTATAGCCTAATTCCTAATTCTACGGGGTCTGTGGCGTGATCTTTGCCTTCCTTTCATAACATTTCACTTGATTTCAGGAGATGGTTTGAGTATTTGAGGATGTTGCGCCTAGACTGACGCTTAATGTTGTTGAGGGAGCCTGTTGTGGCTTCCAACTGTCTTCCACTAATTTCCTTTTGGGTGCAGTTCGAGAGTCCAAGGTCTAGACCTCTAAGCTCAAGCTGTCTTGGCTGAGCTCCCTTCCCGACCTCAACATTCGAGCTCAAACTTGTAATTTCTTCTATGTATTATCCGTAAGAGTAGAAATAAAAAATGTTAGGCGAGGTAATAGGGTGTGTAGTAGAAGTTAGGAAGTATTCCAGAGTTAAAACACATTTTAGATAGAATTCGAGTAGGAAGGAATTTGACACTGTCTTAGTATTTGGATAATAAATTTTTACTCTAATGTCCGTTTGATCTAAATTTTTACAATAGACACTAGATTTCCATGGCTACAAAAGAGTATTGCACTAATATTATCCAAATTGACCTCTAAATAGGTCAAAATTGCATTAGAAGCTCAGCTAAAAAAAGGAGTTCATTCGAACGTGAATGGATCTGTTCAAACGACTGTTAGTCCCAGTTCTTTTGTGTCTGATAGAACTCTAATGGAAAAGTAAAAGTACTGGGAATAAGCAACGTTTGAACGCCAAGCCCCTAGTTTGAATGTGAGGCC
Organism: Ilex asprella; assembly: GCA_023539305.1. Lineage (NCBI taxonomy): Eukaryota > Viridiplantae > Streptophyta > Magnoliopsida > Aquifoliales > Aquifoliaceae > Ilex > Ilex asprella. Next base: position 29,045,210 of record CM042184.1, on the reverse strand, counting down.
ATAGTTCTGAGTAATAGATTTGCACCGCTTGGATTGTTTTCTCATACTATAAATTCCCAAGGATGTCTTCCCTTGCCCTATTTCATTAGTTCTAACGTTAGAGAGTCTTGGAGAGTGAGAAAGAAGAGGAAAAACACGAAATTTGGGGGGATTTTCATGTTGGAATGGATCCAACACGATAGATTTTCACACAAAACTACGGAATCGAGGTAGGGGATTCTTATCAAGTTATTTTATTGAGACTTAGATTGTAATTATATATATATTTTAATCTTCTTGATATTTATATGATAAATATGTAGGAGTTCTTGGGTTTTTTTTATCATTGAAATGTTGTATTGAACAAACTACATGTTTGGATTCAAGAAATACTCGCTCTTGAATTTCTAAAACCCTAGTTTTTCCAAATTACATATTCTATCGTGAAATTCATATAGATTCTTAATTTCTAAATTCTTATTCTTGATTAAATCATGTTTTCATCTAGTATATGTTCTTGTTCCAAGAAATTATGATTTTTGGCAAAACCCTGGAATTTGGATATCAAAATTATGAAGGTTTTTTTTATATGGTCTCTTGCATATTTTAATTCATTTATTGTTTTAGTATATTGAGAATTGTACCATTTTGATACTTGAATTCTTAATGAAAATTGTGATTGATTAAGTTTGTGGTTATTGAGAAAGTTGTGGTTTCATCTCTTGTATAGTTTGATGTGATAGACTTGAATTGTCTTCGAGAGCTGCCGTAGAGTGTTAGAAGTTAGTATATCCCAGTAGAGGTGAGAGGGTTGTCTAACACTTGTAGTGAATTATTGTTTGTGAGTGTAACCACTATTGTTCATGTAGCTCGAGGCTGAGGGATGGTATATCTTTCATGAGAAGGATTTGTCAATGCCGTGGGAGACGGTATACGCCCTTCCTAAAGTGGTTTGTGATTTGTCCCCATGGGGAATGATTGAGATTGTGTGGTTGTGATGGGTGAACGAGGTAGAATCGTTGTGTAGATTTTTGAGGAGCAACCAACATACATGAGAATATGAGATGATACTACTGAGTTATGAATTGATTGCTTTAATTCAAACATGTTTATGCCTTTCATTAATTTATTGCATTCCGTACATTTGAGATTATGACCACTATCATTATTTTACTTTACAAACTATGTATATGCTATTTTTCAAAAGAGACTTGCCTTTATTTTATTGTTTTAAAAACCTTGTTGGGATTTGAGAGGGATTTCCTATGGGCTTTTGTTCTCCCCCTACAATACATTATAGATTTTGGTAGCGAGGAGGATGACAAGTTAGAAGAGCAGGTTGATCGCGAGGCCGGAGAGGGTAAGTATGAGCATCCTAAAGTGAAGGCTTAGAGATGCTTTGTTTTAGTTCTGATTATTGTATTTTGAGAGGATTTTATGAAACAATATTTCAGTTAGTTTTATTATTCTGCTGCTAGATATTCATTGGGTTTGAATTGTAAGTGGGAGAAATTATGATAATTTATTGGTTTTAATATTTATTCTTTGTTAGGTAGATAAATGGTTTACTATCTAATAACTATTTTTAGTTGTTCTCATGGTTGGATGGTTTATAGCTAGTAATGCCTTCCAGGGTGGATTTTGGGGCATTACACTTAAAGTCAAAGTTGAAATGTGCATTGCTATGAATCATATTAGGGGATAAAAAACTTGGTGGAATAAATTCAATTGCATGATTCATTAGTCAAAGTCTCTTTCATCCTAGCGTGCTTGGGTAGTGTTTACTTTTAAAAGATTCAAAACCAAGTACACACACGCCATTAACCTTCACACTTAGGATTTTGATGAGTTTAAATTATTAATGATCCTAAAAGGACTCTAAGTGTTGGTGATAGGTGAACACATGACTAAAGGGTTAGTTAAACCCCAATCCCTTAAAAGATGCCAATTGGTGCGAAAAGAGCCCAATGTGGTCGAATCTGAAAAGGTGAGGCATAGATAAATGGCTAAAAATAATCTCACTTGAATTGTGACAGTACTTAAATTTAATTGAAAATTGCTCATTTGTAAAGCTCATAGAGCTCATGTTAATCATGTTTAAAAACATACACTTAAAGTATAGAATTCACAATCATATTGATTGAAGCCATAGAGTAGAAGGGATAAAATAAAAAGAGAGTTGTTAAAAAATATATATTTAGGATATGCACTAACCGGTCATGTTTTCACTTAGAAAATGCATTAGGATTTCATGATGAGCTTATTAATGATTTGAATCTTACTGAAATCCTTTTTGTGTTGGTTGTTGGTTGTTGGTTTCCCACATTATGAACTTGAATTTGTCAAAGTTGAACAAAATTTAAAAACGTCTGTGAAATTGAACCAATTAAGGAAGCAATATTCTAGGATGCATGTGATGTGTACAAAAAATTGCATATTTCATGCCCTCATTACATGCATTTTAACTCATCGTTTGCCTATAAATACTTAGAGTTAGCCGAAATTATGAATAATGTAAAATTTTCGATGTTGCATGTAATTATAGCATAAATCATGTATTTTTGGACCTTGCAACTAAGTATGAATGTGTGGTGAAGTCATGGACACATTACATGAGGATTTGGAGGCTTAAAAGTGAAGAAATCAAGGAGGTATTGGTGCTTGGGAACAAAGGCACCAACAACCACACCATCTAGTGGGAGAGCCTCTGTTTTCCTCTATTTTGACCATGATCTACTTAGAATCTGAAAAAGTAAAAAACACGAAAGTTGTCGATCTGGATGTCTTCTGTATTGTGTCAACATTTCAACTCAATCAGACGGTTGGATCAAAAGTTATTACAATTCTACGAATACTGGTATGGAACAGACAAAGTGTACCGGTACACAGTACTGGTATGGCCAACTCCAGAAGGTTTAGAGTACCGGTACACACTTGCTTGGGGGTCCCACCTACACTTCTCCCACTTGTTCCCTGACTTTTCTTACACAATTACATGTCTCCTACACCATACTTGAAGACTTTGGAGACAATGACATTAATGGGGATGGAAAAGAAGGGGGCTGCAATGTGGGTTATAGGCTAAGCTCTTCCTAGCCTGTTGTAACTCCCCAAATACCACCCTGGATGGCATTACATTCTAATAACCATTTAACCATGAGAGCACTAAGTAAATCCATCGACAAGAAAATTTTGTACATCAATAATTGGTATTGTAACAAAATTCGCGCAGAGTCTCCTTTGTACGGAGAGCTCTACCCCAACTCCCAACCTGTGCAATTCTACTGTAATGACCACACCAGGTCCATTCAACTACTATAAAATCTATCCATCAAGTTTACATGTTATCCCAAAAGAATAGGCCAAGCTATGGCCTTTACAACCAACACAAGTACTAAAATACACAACGGAATTTACAAAATAAGACTAGGCTATATAATTCTCCCAAAAGATTATCCCAGTCTATAACAAAAGAAATGGGGGGGTCGCTCTAAGCGTCCACCTTGGGATCCAAGCTCCCTTCTGTCGGAGTCTCCCAATGTATCGACTCCTCAACTCCCAACTCCTCTTCAAAGGCAAAATCTGAAAGGTGGGGAAGTAGGGGGTGAGCACAAGGCTCTGTAGGAGGATCCTTCCAAACCCATTCAAGGTTTTGAAATCAAGTAAAACAGGTAGGTCTCATTTCACACATACATATCAATGAATTTTGAAATAAAATAAGGACATTTTAAAAGAGATCTCAAGTTTGTACAATAATAAGGAATTGAAAGAGAATAAAATCAACTTTAATTGGCAAACAATTTTCAACATAATCCAATCCACCATACACCATTTACACAAGTTATCGCGACATCTCGTACTACCCGAAACTCTTGGAGAAATAATATTTGGTACAATGAAAAATAACTTCTATTTGGTACCACTCAAGTAGGTTGTCGCTTCTCATGAATCTACCCGACGATTCTACCTCGTTCACCCATTTCCACTAACAATCACAGGCCAATTTAGGAAGGGTGTGTGCCGTCTCATACGGTATTGACGAAATCCTCCCAAGGTGTCTAGTATACTAACCCTTTTTTCCGGTATCCGTGAACAATAGTGGTCACTGTCACCACAATGGTCCACTACGACATTAGGCAACCATCTCAACCCCCATTGGGATAGACTAACCTCTAACGCTCTACGACAGTTTTCGAAGGTAATCCAAGTCCATCACAATACCATACACAAGAGTGACATACCAACAATAAACTCAACCTCATATACAAGCAATTTCCATGATTTTTCCCAATTTTCACAAGCAAGATACATAATAGAACAATTTAAGAAAATATACCCATTTCACAAATCATGTTACAAGAGACAAGTTTAAAGGAAATAAGCATGATATCATCAATACAATCATCTTACTACCCAACACAAAGTTCTAGAATTTTTGAAATTAAGATGATGTGAAGATATAGAGAAAAATCCATATTTTCCCATGAAAACTAGAGTTTGATGGATTTTCAACCATCATTTTGTTCAAATCATGTGAATGTTTGTAAACATACCAAGGAACAAGGAACCCATAACAAATATATACTATTAAGAGCCATATTCTACATGAATATTAACCCTAACATCAATGGACAAGAATGAAAGAAAACCCTACCTTGAATCAAGATTGAAAGTGAAACCCAAGCTCTATGGACCTCCCTCTTCCCTTTTCTTCCTTCCTTAGTCTTCCTCTAGGGTTCTAAGGGTTGGGGTGTGAGAGTGGAATGAGAGAAATAAGAGTCAAGGGGCTGAATATGGGGTTTTAAACCAGCAGAATCCCGAATGTTACTGTTTATGGACTGTTTTGGTTTTCTCCAAAATTACGGTTTTGCCATTAGAATCTCCAATTTGATCCATATGACTACCCTAAGGTTTTTCGACGTTCCGGATTCATTTTTAATGTTATTTTAACCTAAAAACATTTATTTTTATGATTTATTTTAAAATTAAAATAAATTCACACTCAAAACATTAAAATTTCTATTTTATTCCTCCGAACCGCTATAAGTGCTATTCTTACGGTTTCAATATATATATATAGTTTATGCTTAAGTCATTACATTTATAAGAATCACTAAAAAAGTAAATTACTATATTAATATAAACATATGGGGGCTTACACCTTCAAGGTATAAGAAGAAAGCACAACACTTTACTATCCAATGAACACCATAGTGCAGATTTTTTGTCAACTTCAGAGAATAAACTGATTTGACTGAGGTATTTCTAGTATGTGTGACCTATATGGTTGGAAATATATATGATTTAGGGTTCTAACAAAAATAACGGTGTGCAATTTGGACTTTCCAACAAAGAGTAATGATCAAATTTGTGAGAGGTAGTCTACCGGATTGCTTGGCAGATTTTGGATAGTTTAGACACTACTTCGTAATATGGGCATAACTCCTTCCTCCTAGTTCCGATTGAGATGATTCAAGATGCTATGGAATTCTAAGAAATAGCTATACAACTTTCATGTTTTGAGTTTTGAGAGTTATTGATTGCATCAAGGTCTAAATTGGGCTTGAAGTTACAGCTAGTGCACTGTTCACGTGCACTGTTCACGTGCACTGTTCACTGTTTCATCCCTTTTCCATTTCCAATCCATTCCTAAGCCAACCAAATCCATCCCAAACCTCTCCAACCCATATTTTTACACAAAACCTATTTAATACAAGTTCTAGGACCTAAAATTTCATATTTTCACTTATTAAAACTAAATTTCAATTATTATTTGTACTAATAGTTTAAATCTCTACTTTTTCAGTCTACCAAATTCAAACACACATCACTACACATATCCCCATTTTTACAATAATTATTTACTATATATCTATATGCATATATAAAATAAAATGCGGGGTGTTACACCTGTACAAAGTCGTCAACTCGCCTTCCCCATGCTTGGAGGTCTGTATACACCTTAGGGGGCACCATGCACGAAAATAGAAGGCTCACACACCATTATATTCAGATTTCAACAAGCTTTGAAGGGTGGCTACCTAATTATAGTTTTTGCTTAATGAAGAAGATGATGAATAGTGCTATAGAGATGAATTTATGTTTTCAAATTTTCTTCTCCCATTTCATTGCATTAAGTTGTAGTTCTCTTGTAATCTTTATTTCTTGCATTGTAATCTCTTTTAATTCTAGTGTAACAAAGTTTAATTCAATGTTCTTCCTTTTCCATAATCTTTGATGGGTTTAAATTGTCTTCTCTATAACTTTTCCATTTGAGTGTCGCATGAACTTCTCTTTGTAGTTTACCATCTCCTAGCATTATTACAAGTTCTAAATTTCATTTTCATCTCATTTTCATTTCCATTTCCTTTATTTGTCTCTTTACATTATAAATGCTTTTTCTTTAAACATGAATAGCTAGACTTTTAGTTGGCTAATCCAAGGGAGATTTCCTCTTGGGTGTGCTGTCTCAACTCATTTTTTTCCTCTTCTCGGTGTACAATGGTTCAGTTTGATTGGGTTGTGGGTGGAGGAGATTGTGAGTCTTTGATATTCCGTAGGCATGGTAACAATTTATGCTTGGATCCTCGCCATCTCGTCCCTAGCTTCCCACAAATTAATTGTTCATCTATGCACCAAAGATGATAGTTTCAAATTGAGTTGGGATTCCCATTGGAAAGACCTCTTTGGTTTAGCCTTGTTTTCTTGCATTTTCATTCACAACCTTCACTCACCAAAACTCAAAACACAAAGATTTTACACTTTCTATTTTGTTCACCAAAATCACCTTCACATGATGCAATGCAATCTGATCCGTTGAATATAAATGGAGGTCCTATGACTCGAAAGAGCTAAAAGGATGAAGGAAACATCGAACGGGCTGATTCATGACATATGGGCTTATTGTACAAGTTCAAGCATGGAGCATGATCCACTTGGGCAACAAAGATCCATCAACATGATTCAAGTTCTAGAAGATTCCGGCAAAGGCTAAGCTTAAAATTGTATGTTTAAAAATCGGTCTGATTGTAAGACTTTCCTTATCTATTTAGGCATGTGAGTTATTCTTTTTAGGAAAGAAAGACTTTCCTTGTTTAACTAGGCATGTGATCAGCATATTACTAGCAAGTAAGAGATATTTCTTTACCCACAAATAAGAGATATTTCTTATATAGGATAAACTATTTTGGAAAGTTTTCTTTGTAATAACCAGCCTATAAAAAGGCATTCAAAGCATTGTAAAAGACTTAATATTTTTATGAGTATTATGAGGTTTCAACCTTATTGTTCTTCTAAGAACTATTTCAAGAACTTATCAAGAATTAATCTTTCTTGTGGCGTTCATCAACTTATCACTCAATCTTGAGTGTGGCGTCTTTCTCTTGAACTTTTAACCTTGGGTTCTTGTTTCTTCAAAACATTCGGTCTAGGGTTTTTTGTTTCTTATAATTCTAGTTTGTGAACTTTCTTGGGGATTCTTCAATCAATTTGCGTGTGGGTTCTTGAATTCATTTAAGGGTTCGCATCATCACATAACACAACTTCCCTCCCCTGAGGAGACGACCTTGGAATACTCATTCTAAGTAAAACACAACAAGCAAAATACTCCTTGCGCTTGGGGAGCACTTTTGTTCACATACGCATTTCATTCCACACACATATTTTGTTCATTTCATTACATTCCATCCACCATTTTGTTGCCCTATCTCTTGTATCATTCCGAGAGATAGTGACACTCTTTTATACACATGAGCCATAGACACATGCTAAAGGGCGATATTTAGGGGTTAAGGAAATACTACAAAAATAATCAAGCAGCATGAAATTGAGTTTTATATCTTCCAATATGCCTTAGAGTAACGTATTGGGCAGATGAATTTTGGATGGAGCTATTAAAATGCAAATTAGTGTAATTTTCATGATTATTTGAATTTTGAGCATTTATTGTTTAAATTTGAAAATTGCATTTGATTTTATCCAAATTCATCCATGCATTACATTGAATAGCATTTAGGCTTAGTTTGCATCATGCATATATGTTAGGACTTATTTGAGATGGGTTGAAGTGGGCTAAAGTGTAGAAAATAGAGGTGCTCTACTTTAGACATTGCTCGAGTGGCCCTAGACCTCACTCGAGCGGTCTACGTCGAGTTTCGGTACTACAACCATAAAAGACAATATTTTGACTGAAGACCTTCATTTCCTCCAATTTCAAGCTAAAACCTACTCACTTTCTACCCTACTCAAAGCATTTCCAAGTGACCAAACTTCATTCAGAGTGAGATTTAATATTATTTGAGTTTAGATATGAGTTTATCGCACACATTTACACTAATTAACCAATTCATTTCAAAAAAAGTTCCTCCACGAGCTAAGAAGAGAGCAAGGGTACAAGCTTCGGATAATAGAGCTTGCTTTCAGACACCATAGTTCTGAGAGTTATATCTTAGATAGTTTTCTTTCACGGATTGTGCTTGTAAAGTGAGGGGTCAATCATGATGGGGTAAGTGACACTTTTATCCCTGCGTTATTTGACTCGAAAGGGTGGATTGAGCTGTTTGTAGCCCTAGTTCTTGCAAATGTGGACATGGTTAGAGATTTTTACATGCACATTCGTAATACTACATTGGATAGTGAGCACTTCATGACATACGTTTAAGGTGTGTTATTTGAATTTTCCACTAACCTTGTTGCCACCACCCCACATCTTCCTCAGATAGCACATGTTCCTTTTGGTTTTTGATCTGAGTGTGCTATACCCACATTATTGATAGTTGTTTCTATGTTGTATGGGCTTCCTTATCCTAACGGGTGGAACCACTAGTTGTGGTACCACAAGGACTTGCCTAGGGATTATAAGTTTATAAATCTGATAGTGAACTACAAAATAGACCCAAAGACTCATATTTCCACTTTTTCCACACCATGAGCCTATTCGCTACATGTTATTGGTACGGGTTGGGAGATAGACTTGTGTACTTGTATCTAACCATGGTATTGGTTGAGGTACAAGTCTCGTGTGCTTGTATGTTAACTAGGAAAGTAGTAGATAAGGATTTGGTGAACCTTGAGTGGTTCCCTGCAGTATTTCCTGAGGAGGGATTTCCACCCTAACAAATTGCTTGTGTTCTTTATTTTCTATCATATACAATTGTGATTTGTTAGCACACACATCAATTATGTGTTTGAGGAATTTATTGATTGAATATTCATTCATACATAGTTGTGCAATGGGTTTGGGGTTTTGGGATCGTTGTAAGATTGATTGATAGTAAATTAATTGCATATTAATCAAAATCAATCGTCATGGTTAAGTGTGGTTATGGTGACTAAAAGGGTTCTCATCGTTAAATTCCACATTCAATTGAGAAGATGTAATTGTGGTAGATATAGGTTTTAATTGATAATTGATTTGAGCTAAATTCGAAAAACCTATTCACCCCTCCTCTAGGTATAGTATCTTGGTCTCCATGTGCATAATCGTGAGGGAGAACTCATATTGGGTTCACCCTCCTAGAATGACAAGTTCAAGTTTTGTATTGTTTGATTATATACTTTTATGATATTATTGGTTGCCGAGATTCCCAAGCATAAATGTGTAGCGATGTGATGACAGATTCTCCTGGGCAAAAATGGGCGAGTATTGTTATGTATTTTTTATTATGGTGTCGTGGAAATGACATTGGATTTCTTATGTGTCAAATAGTACTTTAGGCTTCATTTAGCAATGAACCTTTGACGAGATCTATTGAACTCTCTTTAGGCCTTCCAAAAGCTTGAATTGTATAGCGGTTGCTATTTGCCTATTACTAAGAAAACTTGGTGCTAGTAGTAAAGTTCCATAGATACACAATTGTCTGTCTGATCGGTGATATTGATATTGCAATGATCAACGGTGCAATTGGAGTATTCCAAAAGAATTTATTATGTCCACTTTTTTCTCTTTTTAAGAAAAGCAAATGGTTGCTAAGATTGTGTAAACCCCCATATTTCTATCGTTATATAGTAACGTACTTATGCTATGGAACTGTTAATATATATATTGAGGTATATATGAATTATGTGGATGGTAAAATTAGATATAAAAAAAATTGTTAGTTGAGGTAATAAGGTATGTTGTAGAAGTTGGAAGCATTCCGAAGTAAAAGCACACTTAGGGAGAATTTGAATAAGAAAGAACTTAGATACTGCCTTAATGTTTGGATAATAAATTTTTATTTTGATGTCCATTTGATCTGAATTTTTGACAGTAGATAGTATACTTCTAGGGCTACAAAATAGTATTTCACGAAATTTTTTTAAATCGACCTCTAAAAAGGTCAAAACTGCATTGGAAGTTACAGCAGAAACTAGAAAAACCGTTCGAACGATAAAGTCCGTTCGAACGACTGTTCTCTTGTCTGATGGAAAATACAAAAGTATTGGGAGCAACCAACATTTAAAATTCAAGGGACGTTCGAATGTAAAGTTCCGTTCGAACGGTAACGACGAATCAGAACATCAGAATTAGGTCGATTGAGATATTTTCTTCCTCTATAAACACGTAAGGCCGCCTCCTTCAGACTCCAAACACCATTTACAACCCTAGGAAGTCTTGAGAAATAAGAGATAAAGGGGGGAAACACAAGATCAAAGGGAATTTTCATCTTGAAGTGAATCAAAAACTTAAGTTCTTCAAGAATTCCAAGGAAGAAGAAGGTAGGGGAAATTCTTCCACTCTTGTCCATTGATACTTAGGCTTATATATATACATGTTTTGACTCTCAAGCTTATATATATGTATTGAAATCCTTGTTCTTGATTGTTCTTGCAAATCTTACCATGTTTTGATGGAAGTATAGGTTTATATCCATTAAACCTTTGTTCTTGACATCCAAACTTTTGTTTTCCAAGAAGTATGGATTTTTCTTGTTGATATTCATGTGTTATTGATTTCAAGACTTGATATCCATTTGTTCTTGGCTTCAATACTTGATATTCCTTTATTCTTGATATCCAAAGCTTGATATTCATGTGTTATAGATTTCAAGACTTGATATTCATTTGTTCTTGGCTTCAATACTTGATATTCCTTGGTTCTTGATTCTACAGCTCAATATTCATTAGATATTGATTTCAAAACTTTAGTGCTTTATTTGGAACAATTAAAGTATATATTTTGATGATATCTTGTCTATTTTTCTTGAGATGTGATATTGCAAAATACCTATAAAATGGGGGATTTTTGAATTTACTTGAGAATTGAGAAAATGGTTGGTATTACATCTCTTGTATGGTTGTTGTGATGGATTGAATTGACTTCAGGAGCTACCGTAAAGTGTTAGAGGTTAGTCTATCCTAGTGGGGGTAAGATAGTGCCTAACACTCGTAGTGGATTTTTGTCGTGACAACAATCACTATTGTTCACGTAAGTTCGTGTTTGGGGGATGGTATACCTTTTCGAGGAAGGATTTTGTCAATGCCGTGAGAGACGGTATACGCCCTTCCTAAAGTACTTGTGATTTGTCCCTAAGGGGAATGATCGTGATGGGTGAACGAGGTAGAATTGTAGTGTAGATTCATAGGAAGCAACTAACATACATGACCATGAAAAGTGACCAACCTACAAGTACGGATATGGATACATATTGTTGGATATGGATACATATTGTGGAATATGGATACATATTATGTGTTATTGTTTATCATTGTTGAAAATGGTTTACTGTGGCTAATGGTAAATGGTTTCTACAAGAATTTGTTGGAAGTATGGGATTTCACCAGAACTTGTTAGAAATGGTTTATTATTCGTAACTTGGTTTACTCTTCATTTACTTTATTGTTAATGCGTTAACTTGAGATCTGTTTAACTGTCATAGTTTCTTTCAACAATTATATATGGTATTTTGAAAAATGAGACCGAACTGTTTTATATGTTTTCCAAACCTTGTTCGAGTTTGGAAGAATATTGCTACAGAGCTTAGTGCTCACCCCTTACAAACAATATTATTCTCAGATTTCAGTTTAGATGAAGAACTCGGAGGCGATGAGCAGGTCACTTGGGAAGTTCATGTGGATGGAAGCGTGGATCCCGAGGGGATGGCTTAGAGGAATTTCTCTTTTCATGTCCTATGCTAGATAGGCATTTTTTAGACATTGTTAGAATGATGTTAGGTTTATTCCGCTGCGAGACACTTAATTTTTTTGATATGTAATTGCCATAGTTTGGCATATTTCTTTTGGACGATAATGTAGATATTATGTATGATGATTGAAACGTTATGTATGTATGGTTTTTATTAGTCGTTCTCATGATATGAATGGTTTAAATAGTAATGTCGTCCAGGGTGGATTTTGGGGCGTTACAGATTGTGCATCCCCCTTCTCCTTTATGACTCGCTCTCCAACCTGGGGGTAATTTTTTGAGCAATGGGTTGGTGAAATGGAATTTTGAAACGTCCCAATAAACAAGTTAAAATTTATGCAATAGTATATTTATGATGATAACTTTATTATGACTCTAGGCCCATTGCAGAATAAAAGTAGATCACTGTGCCACTGTTGCATAAATACTTAAGGATTATTAATGGATTTGCAATTAACATTAGGTAAGGGATTTTAGCACAAGAGTTTTTCAGCCAAAGAAACTCACAGCTTGAACTGTATAGGGTGTTGCAACTTCCAGTTGTAATATTTCTCCTATAACAGAATATCATGATTAGTATCAGAAGCTACAGAAATCAAGTCGCACTGGAGATTGTTCAAATTAGTGACCCACAAAAGAGAAATGCAAGGGTTATTGTTTCTTATGTGGATGAGTTGACTGCTTAAAAATGAGTTCAAGTCATTTGACTATCGTTGAGTAGTTTTTTTCTCAACTATTTTCACAAATTAAGTTCATGGAATTAAATATTCATTGCTCCAAATAACATTAATTTTTTACATCATGGTAAGTATAAAAGTAGTCAAGATTCCTATCTAATCAAGGTTTTCAGTTGGCCTTTTATTCTTAATGTTTGATTTGATACGTTGTAGACACTGTGACAATAAAAATAGTTAAGCTAGGTATGTAAGAATGAAATATGTTATTATGTAATGCACAAATTGGTGTTGATAATATTATATATCATAATGCAGCTAATACATTTTTATAAGATTCTGCTCATTGGTTAACCAATAATTTAAATGCCAAACAAATATGATCATCACATATTCAACAAATAAAAAGTAATTTAAGTAAAAAAAAAAGGCTAAGATTGAAAGTAATGTGAAATGATTCACGTGAAACGCACGTGAGTAACAACTAGAATTTGAAAATACTCAAGTAGCCAAAATTTTCTGGACTATAAGGGTAGTAGTAAGTCTATGCTTGAGATGGGGCTATGAGTCAAGTTGGTGGTTGCTTTTTGTCCATGATTATTCTCCTATGCTTGCTGGCCAAATATTTTTTTTATATTATTTGATGATGCATAAATTGGTCTCGTGCAAGATCAACAGTCGAGTATATGAAGAGATACATTTAATGAGCTGTAAATCAGATGATCAATGATAAAACAGTAAATAAGAGAAAACACGCAAATTTATAGTAGTTCGGTCCAGACGACCTATTTCACTCTCGGAAACAACAGCGGTGGCCAGTTGTCTTTATTGATCAAGCAAGGTCTCCGGGAGGGTTACAGTAGCTAGAAGATAGAAGCTAAATGTGTAGATGTAGTAGGATGTGTTGAAAGATCTCAAGATGTGTCTCTCCATGTGGAGAAAGCCTACAATATATAGGTTTGGTGAGACGGTGAGTGAGGTGGTGACGTGAGGGAGAGGACGCTACTTTTTTGGTAAGTACACTTAAGGTAGAATTGGTCTTCATGAGTGCATATCCCAATATTCTTTCTCTCACGTGCTCCTATCTTCTCGTGTTCCTTAGATCCTGAACTGGATCGGATCAATAAAATGGGTCTGTTCCGCCTTTTTGTTGACTTGAGCTTAATTGATTAATTGGGTCTGACCCAATTAATTATGGGTTAATCTTTATTATTATTATATAATATTTTAAAACGTGTGTCATCTCTAATGTATACATAAATTGAAAAGGTCAACTTTGACAATTACCCAAGGAAATCAGAATATAGTGAATGCATTCTGACATGATCCGAAATGTGTACACCCGAGTGCAGGCAGTCAAGCTGTAGTAATAATCCGGTTTGAGTCCGGAGTCGAATCCACAGAGAATATGTTTTGGTGTTTTCAAAGTAAGCTGTGATGAAGACCGATTGATTGTGACCTTTTTGAGTTTTGTGAGAAATGGATGGTTTCTTGAACAGAATATTAAATTCTTTTCAAGAGATTTTTTTCTAGACAAAATATAAGATTCTAATATAATTAAAATCACTCTTTAGTTCGAGGTTCAGGATATGTAATGAATTATCCAGTGTATTACACTTGTGCTTTACAACTCAACTAACTCCCGTGTCAACAGTGAGTTAATTGGAAGATAAGGATAGACTGGGTTAAAGCTCCATCCTTTTTATGAAGTGCAATGGTGGTGTAGATTGAGGAGTTTATCTTTAAAGTTCTATCCCGGAAAGTTTGTCTCACACAACAGATCTTTCTAGAAGGAGTCATCCATTTACCATAGAAAAGATCCATTGGTTATACAAAATACTAGCCGGGGTTCTTTGCTTTGAATAAATGAATCTTTCTAGAAGGAGTCATCCATTTACCATAGAAATACCCATTGATTACACAAAGAACTAGCTAGGGTACTTGCCTTGAACCAAAGGATCTTTCTATGTAGGAGTTATCCGGATCATAGAAATATCCTTTGGTAGTGCAAGTTATCCTAACTTTGCTTAACTCATCCAGTCTCCCGTTAAGCAAGTACATAAAGCATTGAAGTGTGACAGGAATGCACAAGTATAATATCCGGATAGTCATTACATATCTATCACCTCTCTCTAAAGAGTAAATGAGGACTACTCACTCTTCATGGCTTGGGTAAAACTAGAAAAGTGAATGGTACTCATCTCTCCAAGTAGAGAAACTCCGAAGTTGATCTTCAACGACGAATGAGTCAATCGCGTTCCACCCTTCTTGGCTTTGGGAAAGCTCTAGAAAAGTGGAAGAGTTTCACTCTTCTAAGAAGAAGATGCTCAAACAATGGAAGTGAAAGAAAGTAAAAGAAAGCTAGATCTTCAACAAAGAACAAGTGAATCACATTCCACCCTTCTTGGCTTTGGTAAAGCTCTAGAAAAGTGGAAAAGTGGCTTTGGCAAGGGCAAGAACATAAAGTACATGAATTTAACAACAAAAGTAGGGAATTTATCTTCCCAACTCAATAGAAATAAAGACAAGTAGGGAATTAACTTCCCAACTATAGTAAAGACTTGCAGTAATTGAAAGGAGCATAAATGTAAAAGACTTGAATTAAAGAACTAGAAAGTAAACACTTGAACTAAAGTGAAACACTAAAATACATATAAAGACTAGGTATTCTTCAAGAGGAGAGCTCTTGATCTCTCTCCCCAAGTGTGTCCTCAAAGCTCCCAAAGAGGGAGTATTTATAGGCAAGGGAGAGCAAGGGAGGGGGTGAAAGAGCAGTGCTGGACGCCTATGTCAAGGTGAGAATCAGGGGCTCAGTCAAAGAATCAGACGATCTGCAGTCTGTCTATGGGATCCGTTCGAACGGTACCTTCCGTTCGAACGTGAATGCTGCTTTTGCTTGTATATCTGTGTTTATTTCCAGGCTTTACGTGGGTTGCAGTCTTCTTTCAGGCCATTCACCCACTCTCTGCAGCACTCAGGGTCCACAAATAACCCCAATGCAGTCAATCATGGCACCCATGTGCCTGAGGGTCCTCCTTCTGGCAATAGAGATCTTCACACGCTATGTATTTCAGTCAACCAGATCGTGTCAGTGCTCCCAGTGGCGTTCGAATGTGGGTCAGCGTTCGAACGTGATGTTGCGTTCGAACGTAGCATGGTGTTCGAACGTTAGGCTTTAATCTCCAGGGTCTGTCTGCAACACGCCTTTGCCTGATCTGCCTGGTTTAGGGGAAACGTTCGAACGTTGATCATCGTTCGAACGGTCTTGTTGTCCTCAAGCTTTTCCTTTGTTGATCAAATGCTGCAGTTACACTTAAATGTTGTATTTGTTATCCTTGACCCTTTTTCTCACTTTAACTCCTGAAACATCATCATTTGAACTCCATCAAAGTATAATTAGTCCAAAAAAAGCACAATAAAATGTTATAATTAAGTGCCAATCACACCCCCAACCTAGATATTGCTAGTCCCTAGTAATACAACAATAAATAAATCTATTTCTAATACCTTTTTCGTAGGTTATCCGGTTGCATTTAGCTTATGCAACAAGCCGTTAAACCCCTAGGTTTACCCTAGTGGACGAGTGGTGTCTCGTGAGGGTTTTCAGTGAAGCTACCCACAAACTTCGGTAGGATAGATGGGCATATAAAATTATTGATTCAAATAAATTATCAACATGATCACCGAAACACCCATCCCTCAATCATGACTAATCCCCAACATTTCTTTTCCAGTGGTATTAATTTTATGCAAAAATTAGCACTTGTCACATTAGCATTTGAAATTTCCTTAGGAATGGGATAATCATTCTCAAAACAAGAGTTGATATATAACAAACATTCCGCTTATCACTCACCATTGATAGTTTTGATTTCAGAAATCTCTCTTAGGTATGCCCTCAACAAAGAGTTCGCTCTGATTATAGTGACTTGTTTCTCATAGGGCATGTAGCCCGAAGATGGCCAATCGGATGACTACATGCGTGATAAATGAAGCTTTTTGGAATCAAACTAATCCTATGTTGGTATAATCTCATGAAAGAATATTAATGCAAATAAAGTAATACAGTAACATACCCCACTCTTAGTCAGAGACATATACATGCAACGAACTTGAGATCACCTAGGACTTTTAGTAGGTTGTAATGGGGCCAGAGGTCAGTGGCTAACGAAATGACGTTAATGGAGTTCAAAAGCTATCTCTTTTATGCATTTTAGCACACCTCTATTTGGCTTTTCGACATTTTGCCTGGGCATGGGACTTCTTTCTTTCAGTTGCTCATTTTGCACTTTCTTTGCAAGTCCCTGTCTTTTGATCCCTTTTCCCTTTTTGTGGGTTGTTTTCTCCGATTTTCTTTTCTTTCTTGGAATAGTAGCTACCATTGCCCTTTCTATTCTTCTCACATTTCTGTATTATTTTGCTTTAAAAGAGGGTGTAAGAAAATTAGATAACAAGATATGTCAAGTATGTTTTCTTGTGGCTTGGTCACTTTTCTGGCTTTTCGAAAAGAATTCATTCTTTTAAGGCTCAATCATGGCTGAAGAAGGTCATTGTTCTGCGAACGAAAAAGCTGAGGCTCAAAGTTGATCCAAAGATGGTCTAAGGTCCTTTCTCAAGTAAGTGCATATGTATGTGTATGCAAAAAATTTCTGTGAGTTATGAAAACAGATCACTTTAGTTGCATCAAACAAAGCAAAATTAATGAGATCATTGAAGGATGGAATGTGAAATAACCTTTCTTTGAGTAATCGTTAGTATCCTCTCAAAAGCATTAGAAGGGTCAAATCTTACCATGGTTTCTTTGTCATCTCCACTAGTTATGTTGAGTGTTTTAAGGAATATCGGTTATATACTAATTCCATTTTAGAGTTTGATCACCTTTGCTCCTTCTAAAAATGACAAACATTACTGCACATTTGACAATTTAAACATAGAGAAAACACCATTTATCAAGAAATGTTGTTCAAAGTTGAGATTGCCCAGATAGGTGTCAAAATGATCATGTAAGTTAGACATTATGACAACAATTGAAGCATCCATCTCTGTTTCAAAATTTATTAGTTTACAATATTATACTACATATGTATTTTAAACGTAATAAAAGTGATAAATCAAACAATGCTTTCCATAAAATATGATCATTCTCATCATTAGCATTGATAGTTCAATTCATCCACCAAAAAGTTATCTATGACAACAATTTTGAAAATATCCAACACACTAAACAACAAAAAGAAAAAACCATTCACAAAAAAAATCAAACACATCCTTCATGGTTGCAGAAAAATCACCACACAAAAACAAACAAAAGAATGGACTCTGTCTCATGCATCGCCATCATCGGCTCGAGCTCTACTAGCAGAAGCACCACCAGCACCACTCCGAAAGTAACTAAGAATCTCCTCCTGCTGCTAGAGAATCTTGGCTTGATCAGCCCTGATATCCATCATAATCTCTCGTAGAGATCTGTGGGTGCTGGTACTGGGGCCAAGTGCCTCAGTCTGTGCCTGGTTTTCCTCCTCCTGCAGCTCTCTGTTAATATCTATCTCCTCCCGGCGGTCAAGCTCCTCATGCACCTCATCAACCCCCTAAGTGGGTGGCTCCTCATATCTAACCACGGAGGTGCCACTATGGCCTCGGCTGCGCTTGAAAGATCCCTTGTTGAGCGCCCCCATTGGTTTCTCTATAATCATCTCAGGCCGCACCCTCATTCCTTGGTCTTTGCAAATCT
>CM042184.1:28985708-29016702 GCA_023539305.1 Ilex asprella | reverse complement strand
GTCATTACATATCTATCACCTCTCCCTAAAGAGTAAATGAGGACTACACACTCTTCATGGCTTGGGTAAAGCTAGAAAAGTGAATGGTACTCATCTCTCCAAGTAGAGAAACTCTGAAGTTGATCTTCAGCGACGAATGAGTGAATCACGTTCCACCCTTCTTGGCTTTGGGAAAGCTCTAGAAAAGTGGAAGAGTTTCACTCTTCTAAGAAGAAGATGCTCAAGCAATGGAAGTGAAAGAAAGTAAAAGAAAGCTAGATCTTCAACATAGAACAAATGAATCACATTCCACCCTTCTTGGCTTTGGTAAAGCTCTAAAAAAGTGGAAGAGTTTCACTCCTCTAAGAAGAAGATGAACTCAAATAATGAAGGTGCAAGACTTAATTGAAAGCAAGAAAGTAAGAGCATTAATGTAAGGGCAAGAACATAAAGTATATGAATTTAACAACAAAAGTAGGAAATTTATCTTCCCAACTCAATAGAAATAAAGACAAGTAGGGAATTAACTTCCCAACTATAGTAAAGACTTGTAGTAATTGAAAGGAGCATATATGTAAAAGACTTGAATTAAAGAACTATAAAGTAAACACTTGAATTAAAGTGAAACACTAAATTACATATAAAGACTAGGTATTCTTCAAGAGGAGAGCTCTTGATCTCTCTTCCCAAGTGTGTCCTCAAAGCTCCCAAAGAGGGAGTATTTATAGGCAAGGAAGAGCAAGGGAGGGGGTGAAAGAGCAGTGCTGGATGCCTATGTCAAGGTGAGAATCAGGGGCTTAGTCAAAGAATCAGACGATCTGCAGTCTGTCTGTGGGATACGTTCGAACGTTACCTTCCGTTCGAACGTGAAGGCTGTTTTTGCTTGTATATCTGTGTTGATTTCCAGGCTTCACGTGGGTTGCAGTTTTCTGTCAGGCCATTCACCCACTCTCTGCAGCACTCAAGGTCCACAAATAACCCCAATGCAGTCGATCATGGCACCCATGTGCCTTAGGGTCCTTCTTCTGGCAATAGAGGTCTTCACACGCTGTGTATTTCAGTCAACCAGATCGTGTCAGTGCTCCCAGTGGCGTTCGAACATGGGTCAGCGTTCGAATGTGATGTTGCGTTCGAACGTAGCATGGTGTTCGAACGTTAGGCTTTAATCTCCAAGGTCTGTCTGCAACACGCCTTTGCCTCATCTGCTTGGTTCAGGGGAGACGTTCGAACGTTGATCACCGTTCGAACGGTCTTGTTGTTCTCAAGCTTTTCCTTTGTTGATCAAATGCTGCAGTTACACTTAAATGTTGTATTTGTTATCCTTGACTCTTTTTCTCACTTTAGCTCCTGAAACATCATCATTTGAACTCTATCAAAGTATAATTAGTCCAGAAAAAACACAATAAAATGTTATAATTGAGTGTCAATCACATTCTCCCATGTCAACTGCCCCTCCTACCTGTCCACTACACCAACCAAATAGTCTTGGGATCAGTGATTGTGCTCAGTTGTTAGAAACAAATTCAATGAGGCCTTCATGCTTACTTCCATTGGGGGGTAGGCAGAGTAGTGTTATCTGAACCGGACCGAACCGGCTGGTCAGACTGGTTCAACCGCGAATCGGGGCTTAAACCGGTCCGGTTCTCTAGTTGAACCGTGTAAGGCAATGAACCAGCTATAAACTAAAAAATCGGCCGGTTTTTATAAAAAAAACCGTGAACCAGAAGTTTAATAAAAATCGGACGGTTTAATAACCATTTACAAATTAAATTACATAAATAAATTAAACACAAATTTGTAAATGATTTGGGGCTTTTTTTGCCCTAATTCGCAGAACACGAGCCACCTTCACCACCAAGCTCCAGCAACATCATATCCTGAGGCGACTTCTGGACTTCGACTACGAACAACAGCATCAACCACTGCGATCAGCGATCAGGGAGGGATCTTCGACTGCGACCAACGATCTTCGACTACGACCAGCGATCTTCGACTGCGACCAGCGAACCCAGACTACGATCAGCGACTCAGGCAAACCAACAAACTCAAGTGTCATCTCCTCCCTTTAAGGTAAATACTTCCTTTTATATCTTATATACAATAAAACTATGATTTGTGTTTTTGGGCATAATATGATCTAATCATGTTTGTGTTTGTGTTTGTGTTTTTGCCGAATAGACTATTGATGTGTGATATTTGTTTAATTATTTGGTGTTTAATTCTACACATTGTTGAGTGATTTTGTATATTGTTGGGTGATTTTGCACATTGTTGGGTCTGTGACAGTGTGACTACAAAATTAATATATTTTGCACAATATATTGGGCAATTAAAAGTATCTATTATTGATGTTATTGTGATATTATTGTCCATTTGTGATCTATTAAGATTGTGCATTGACATATATTATTGTCAATTGAAATTATCATTAATTTTATGACAAATTGTATGCATTTTAGACATATGATATATTTTTTTAGATAGTTTATAATTATTATATATATATATATATATTTATTTTTTTAATATATGGCAGGTCCAACCAGTGACCCACTGGTTGAACCAGTGAACCATTGACCCAGTCCTCTAGTCAGTTCGATGACCGATCCGGTTCTGATAACATTGAGGCAGAGGCACAGTAGCTTGCCCTTCTGGAGTTGACTTCCATGCTTATCCACTAATGCTAGTTGACTTCCATGTAGAGTAACGAATTTTTTTTTTTTTTTGTGAGAGCGATTTTTTTTGTTCAATGTGAATTATTCAATAAGATAGTTAATGTCAAATATTTAAATAGATTGAGCAGATGTAAAAATTATACTAAATAATTTTAGTTTAATTTTGTCACATAATCACTCAATTGTAAATGGGATTTCATCATGCTTGTAAAAATATTTTTTATATATATATTTTGATCAGGAGTGGCTCAACGCAAACGATAATTCTAGGCAAAAACTTTACATGGGGCCTATTAATATTTTGTGTATTAATATATTATTTTTATTTATTTAAAAATTTATTTAGTACTTTTTGAAATGCAAAAATATTAATAAGTTTCGTGTATTCAAGTTTTGTCAATAAATTTGTCTTCATAGATAATATAGTTAACTCATTCAATCTTTCCTATGACATAATTGACCGTAAATAAGAATTTATCAATTTAATTCTTGAAAAAACTTTTTTTTTTACTAAATCAACTATTATCGGTAGAGTTAACAAAATTCTATAAAAATACATTTATTTGGAAAAAAAATTAGTCTTTTTATCTAGTTTAATATTTCAATTGTAGTGTTGATCTCAATTTTTAAAACTTCTTTCTAAACTTTTAATTCTCAAAGTAGATCTGAGCTATCAATATTAGTCGATACATCATGTTTTAGAAGCGTTTCAAGGACAAAAAATATTGATACCTCCTGAGTTTTAACAATATTATACGAATTTCCCATGATATTTTACAAATAGAACGCAGGCCCCCTGAGATTTGAAACTCATTGCACGGAGAATCCTCTTTCTTCCCATCCGTTAATGTTGCTAATGGGAAATGATGATTTCATCTCAAACAAATTTATTATTTTCACAATTGTCCTTCTCCAAATTAAGTACCAAAACAATTAAAAATTAAATAAAATTTGATTTAGTACCCAAAATATTTATATAATTTAGTACCCCAAAAATTGTTTAAATAAATTTTAATATTAATTTGATAACAATAAAAATTAATTTGACAAATTGGAATATTAATTTGACAAAATTAAATGTCCATTGATAAAATTAAATATTATTTTATGATCTAAAGTTCATTTCATGTTGAATATTATTTATTGTTGATCCAATCAATACGACCTTAGATTATATTTCTAACAATATTATTAATTTTTTTGGTACTAAATTTTTTATAAAAAATTGAACGATCAAATTTTCAAATTTTCTGTCAAATTTTTAATTTACTAACACGTATTTTTCACGCGAACTAAAGGTTTTTGACTTTACCAAGTGGAGGTGAGCAATTCTCTTACAAAGAAAGTGGGAGTAAACAATTAGTTTGGGTTAATTATACATGGTCAAATATTGACCAAAAGAAAGTTTTCCAAGTGACATAGTAAGAAGAAAATCGATATGCTATAAAAACTATATGTATTTAAATTTTATGGTTTAAAATATAAATTTTTAAGTTTATATAAGATAAAGATATATATAATTTAAGGTCAATTTTGTGTTGGTTTAATCAAATAACATTTAACACAAAATAAACCATAGATTATAAATTAATATATAATTTTATCAAATTGTCATTTAATTTTATCCAATTTATATTCAACTTTGTCGAATTAATATCAAATTATTTTTTTATTCTTATCAAATTAATATTAAAATTTATTTAATCCATTTTTTGGGGTACTAAATTATATAAACTTTTTTGGGTACCAAATCAATTTTTTTTTTGATTTTATTAAATTTTTTAATTTTTTGGGTACTAAATTACAATAATAAAAATAATAAAGTTTTTGGGATAAAATCATCACTTTTCGTTAACAGTATTAACAGAAGGGGTCTCCGTACAATGAGCTTCAAACCTTAGTGGGTCTCCGTGTTATATGTAAAATGTTAGGGGTATCCGTGTAATATTAAAAAAACTCAGGGTTTCGGTATTTTTTACCCAAATTTCAAGCTTAAGACAATTTTTTTGTAAATTATACTAAAATTTGGGGCCTAAAAATTTAGTTCATATTTAAAACATAAAAAGAAAAAGAAAAGACTTGGACCTAATATGCTAAAAGAATAAAAATATTAGGGGGCACTCTAAAACTTGAGGCTCTAGGCAGCCACCTTAGTGGCCTATACCTAGGATCGACACTAATTTTGACAAACAACAGTGTTGTTCCAGGCAGAAAATTTTAATATAAATTTTTCCTCACCATTATACATGTAGAGACCAAGACACTACACACAAAGGGGGTCAACAAATTTTTCAATTATAGTCCAAATTGGTTACCAATTAAAAAACATATATCTACCACAATTACCTATTCTCAATTGAATGTGGAAATTAACGATGAGAACCCTTTTTATACATCACAACCCATGACACACGTGACGATTGATTAAAATAATTTTCAATTAATTTGCTCATCATTAATCTCATGTTAACTCCAAATTCCCAAACCCAATGCACAAATATGCATGGATTGATATTCAATCAATCAGTCTAACAAATAAATAGTGTGTGTGTGTTCACTAACAATCACAAGTGTATACAATAGAAATTAAGAACACAAGCGATTTGCTGACGCAAAAAAACCATCATAAAAAAAAATAGCAAAAAACCTTCTAAGGTCACCAAAGCATAATCCACTACTCGCTAAGTCAACATACAAGTACTCGAGACTTATACATCAACCAATACCATAGCTAGATGCTAATTTCTTACCATGTCTCTCCACCGAATGTTCCTTTTCAACATATAGTTTAGCTTCACTTGGACCTCTCTACTGCACGGTTCGTTTAAGTCTCGAGCGATTATGGGCATGCCAACAATCCTTGGTATGCACACACCAATGAGTTTATCAAACCAGCAAGATCTTTAACTCTAATTTGTGAGGTAAGGTAGAATCTTTAATGGTAGCCTTTGTATCTAAGGGATCTAGGTTGTGATAGAAACTCTTAAGGTAGAGGAATGAAATTCTCTCTAGAGACTTAAGAGGCTTAACCTAAATAGATGTAGAAACACTCATGCTTACATAGGATCTATCCTAAGTCTCTAAAAAACATAGCTCAAATGGCTATATCTCCATGCTTGGTTTATTCCAATGTTATTCCTAACCTCTTAGCACCTTCCCTCAATGTATGTATGATGTGTGTACTAACGGGGAGGGGAGTGTCACGCTCCCTTAGAATGGTGTCAAAAGAAAGGGCAAAGAGATAGCAAAAATGGAATGTATGAAATGAAGATGTGGGTGTACAAAAATGCTCTCCAAGCTCAAGGATACTTTTGCGAGTCGTGTTTTACTTGGAGGTATTCCAAGGCCGTTTCCTCGGGAAAGGATATGAATCGTTTGAAAATGATTTCGGTGGAAAGAAAGTGTAAAAACATTTGTTGATTTGAATATTGGTTTGTGAGTGTAGTTTGATGAAATAGAATGAGAACAAGTGTTTGCAAATCACAAAAGCTCACTCCAATTGGAATGCCAAACCAACTCAACCTCTTCCTCCAATGGTGCTTAAAGGTATGATTGATTCGTGGGAAGTTCGAGACTAAAAAGGAGGTGAGGATCAAGCATACCCTATGACAATCCCTACGGTGTATCAAGAACTCACAACCATGTCCTCACCCCAACTTAGTTAAATCGAGCCAGTATGCACCGAGGAGGAATGAAAGAGAGTTGGAATGGCATACCCAAGTGGAGATCTCCCTTGGATTGGCCAACTAAAATGTTTAGCTACTCATGCTTAAGATGAAATTAAAAATGTAGAGGGAATGCATTATAAGAGAATGAAGTTCTTGGATAAATAAGTGCAAGAAAACATAACTACAAGAAAATGTATTGAATACCCATTTTACAGCTATGAACATGAAGAACATAGAAGCATTAATGGTGAATGCTTGTAATGAAGATTAAACTTAGCATGAACTTACAGGAAATAGTATTTAAGAAATTAAATAAACCTCTAAAGATTCTTACGGGAGATTACAAGACATTGAAGAAAATGTAAAAATCTCAATTTATCTTTCTAGAACATTATTCATCATCTTCCACCCAAACCCTCTCTCTATATATCCTCTTATGTAGTGTATGGAATGCTGACAAAAAATTGGAGTTCTTTCCCCCAGAAATTTGCATAGTCTTTCTCTCCCAACTGAGTGATGTGATCTCCATCTATAGGTTGTCAAGAAGGATGGGCAGGACAGGGTGGTGCAGAGCTAGCTTGCACACCCAACTACATTCTTCTACTCCCTCCTTATTTATCATTCAATCTTCAAAAGTCAAATGGAGGGTGTTGGAGGGTTGTACAAAGTGATGGAGGAGTCAAAGACAAGTGAAATAGTGATTGGTGAGTCCTAAAAACTGGCGCACCTGAGTTGGAGAGATTGGGGCAAGGATGGTAAACCGTACTGGTACGCAGTACCAGTACCCTAAACTCTAGAGGCAGGACCGTACCGGTACTACGTACCGATATGCTATGTTCTAGTGGCCAAACCGTATCGGTATGATTCTGTTGCTTTGTTTGATTTTTCTAATTTCTTCACTCCTATGCCATTCTTTAGCCACTTTTTTATCTTCATTCACCTCAACTCATTTGGGAAGGCTTTAAGAAGCCTCTTTTAGCGCCTTTTTCCTGCAAGCACCAAAAATCTTCGTTAAGAACTCTAATAATACAACTCCAATCATTTAGGCCCCAAAGCAATTGGAAGTAGGATTATTATCACCTAAATATATGCAATGTTTTGTGCTAATACTCCACTTCTCCACAAGCTCTTCTATGGGTCTCTGGCTCATCATCTGAGATAAAGCCAAAATTTTGCATCATGTGCCTAAGATGTTGAACATCCCTCTTAAAATCCTTCTAATCCATTTGTAGGCTCATCGTACCCTTATCAATAGCATCCATAGGAAGAGCAAAAAAACTATGCTACTGATCAATACTACTCTACAATTTTCCTAGTGCTAATAAAACTATAGTTCATTGATCCAATGCAACTGTAAGAGGTGTCCTTGGGAGTGTGGTACGTGAGGTATAACCTCGTGCTTGCCTTGACGGTGGTGTGTGTCTTGATGTACCAAGCTTGACAGAAGTTGTACCATGTATCTCAACCTCAATATTGTCGCCCACTACCTCAACCTCTATAGGGTCAAACTTATATTTGGCATGTGTCTCTCTTTGTCTCAGAGACTCCATCTCTAAAGGTCTCTTAGGTCTCATCAGTTGATCGAACTTTAAAGTTCTAGCACCCTTGTCTAAAGAAACATTCTTGGACAATTTCCTATGAAGATCAAGTCATCCACATACAAACAAGCATAGTGTATATCACCACTATCATTCACTTTAGCATAAAGAGCATGTTCATAGGGATACTTGGTGAAATTATTTGCTTGAAAGTACTTGTCAAGTTTACTATGCCAAGCCCTTGGTGCTTGCTTCAAGTCATATAAAACCTTTTTAAAATTTAAGACTTTCCCTCCTTGCCCTTTGACAACATAATCCAAGGGTAGTTTAACATGCACCTCTTTATCAAGAAAGTCATGCAAAAAACCAAACTTCACTTCCATTTGGTGAAATTTCCAATCATTTAAATCAGCTAAAGAAATAATCAATCTAATTATTTCCAAACAAGCAACAGGTGAAAATACCTTGTCGTAGTCAATACTCAGTCTTTGACTGTAGCCTTTCGCAACCAATCTTGTTTTGTGCCTTTCCACTTCACCTTTGGCATTTTTCTTTGTCTTGTACACCAATTTCACTCCAATGGCCTTTTGTCCTCTATGGTGGGTGGCAAGTTCCCATGTTTCATTCCTTTCAATATCTTCAATTTCTTCATCAATGGCACTTCTCCACTCTTATTTTGTGTCACTCTCTTATACCCTATGACATATGTAAAACTTGAGAAAATTTAAAATTTTGTTGTGAATGGCAAAATGGTAATTAAACATTCCATTGTGAGTTGAAAACTCGATTTTTTCTAGAACTCGTATGTGAAACGGACCTTACCATTAGATTCGTCTCACGAAATCTAGTTACCCAGCCAATTTTCATCGGATTTCATCTTGCCTACTTTCTTTTTGTTTGAAAAAAACTTGGTTTGTAGCACTTTCTCCATCAACTCTTGCTTCTTCTTACCTAGCCGTTCTTCATAGGCTAACAACGATCCCATGAGTTCGTTAATCTCCATTGTGTCTAAATTGTTAGAATCTTCAATGACTGTGACAATATAGTCAAACTTGAAGTCTAATGAATGGAGGATTTTTATATAACCCAGGTATCATCATAGTGATCATATCGTAAGTTCTCAAATTATTCACAACCACCAAGATTCTTGAGAAATAATCTGAAATTAATTTGGATTCTTTGATACGTAATGCCTCAAATTCACCTCATAGTGTTTGGAGTCAAACTTTCTTGTCTTTTTTCACTCCACTTTGAGCGGTTTCAAGAACATCCCATGTTTGTTTGACATCTTCCAGGAATCACCTTCATGCTGATACACTAATTCTCATAAATATCTTTGGTGAAGCGAGGCATTTGATCCATTCAACATCTCTTTCTCACTCTACCTTTTTCGACACTCAATCCTAACTTTGATACTACTTTGTTGGAATCTAGAGGACTATGACAAACTCACAAAAAATAAAATGGAAGATACAATGGAAGATAGGAAGAACTCTTTTCTATTCACTCATATCCAAATGGATAGATTACATATGATATATATAGACTTATACAATATAACTCACTATATAATGCATTAATAAAAATAATAAATACCCCACTCCTCCTTTACTTGGAGAATTAAAATACCAAAATTATTTTGTCTCCCACTCAAAGGAAATTGATGGCCCACTAATACAAAAAACTAAATGCACAAAATAACTCCTAAAACATGAAAAGTCATGTATATTACTGTTTTTCATAAGGCCCATCACAATTGATTTTTAATCGAGTCATAGCAGCAGTTGGAATCGACGTGAGAGGATGGCTAGTAGAAAATGATGGGACATTTTTGTGAGTTAACAAGGAGTCGACACGTGGCCTCGACACGAATGACTTGTAACTTCCTTGGTTGACACATGTCCTTGGCATGGGCCCCTCGGAGCTCCCATCTACAGCACCCTAGACGCTCCATGCATTAGTAACTCCCAAAGCATCACTATGTTGACAAGTGTCCTCAGATGCCAAGGTCCTTGGACCCCAAGTCGCTCGACACGTATCCTTGGAGTATATGCCACCCCGAGGGACCACCAACAAACATGTAACCTCGGCACTTTGTCTTCCACGTTGCTGAAGTATGAATAGCGATTTCGATGGTTATCGTGAGTAGGAAGCAGATTTGGATGTTAGTCATAGACTCCCATATCCAAGGCAATTAAAATTGCAAAAAGGGCAGGTCAGTAACCAATAATAGTGATGCATGAAGTGCAAAGTGCATAATTGGGAGGTAATGGACAAAAGTACCCCTGGGAGTGTGTAGCCACCATGAGGAAATATTGAATGACCCTTCAAAAAGATGGGACACATTTTTTTCTCAGTGCATCTCGGAAGGCGAGTATTAAATGCTCGGGGAGCTAAGCATTAAATGTAGAAACTTCTTTCCACATGACAGGGAAGACACTCTGCCTGAGGACTGTGTGCCATAGGTCGCCTTCCATATGGGCCAATAAGGAGTATTCCTTATAGGGGACCCACTAGTTTACAATTATTAGCTCCATGGAAATATAAATAGCTCTAAAAAACTCGAAACAAAGGTACATGCATTCTCACCCAAACAATAGAACAGTGTTTCCTACCCCTCTCTCATATAAAACACTTTGGCACCCTTTTAACGTTTCTTCTTGAGTGACAAGGCTCATCTTGATAAGTCAAGAGTGACTAGATAGCTGGAAAAGAGATTCATCACCACTTCTTACACTATTTTTCAATCTCCATTTGCTAAGGGACCCTCAACTTTCCAGGCAAACTTGACTTCATCAGGGGAGATATCTATTAATTTATTTATTGTGCAGAAATAATCGCCCACAATTTGGCACCATATGTGGGAAATGACCAAGTTTTCTTGAGATAGTGACCATGGTGAATACGAGTTTGAAAGGAAAGGGTCCTCAGCAAAGAAAGATAAATGTACTGGCTCCTTCCATATCAAGAACGGAAGATCATGTTGAAAGCATTAACAAGGAGTTTTTGATCCACTTTAGGGAAAGAACCCAATAAACTAAACTGAGTCTTGTGGGTGAAAGAGATGGCCCCTTGGCTAGTCAACTTGTTAATTTCATCGAGGAACAGTTGGGGGACCGTTTAAGGTAGACATTGGAGAACAACGTGAATGTTCTCAATAGACTTGATGAATTTGCACTCATTGGTGGGGTATCTCAAAACTTATGATAATCTAAGGAGCCCTCTATCAAGGAGGTGGAGGCTAGTGACTTAAGGAATTGTCTTAGAGGCAGAGCAAGAGGCTCCAAGGCTCTAAAATTCCCAAGGGCCAATGGACAGAACCTGGAGGTCCCATCCAAAAAGGCCAAACCCTTGGCTTAGAAAGACCAACATCGGAGACTGTCCAAGTGGGGGCCACAGAGGAGTTCAAGGAAGTGTCAACCTCTCCATGAAGAATAGAGGAGTCGGAGGGTATGTCGTCCATCGTGACTGTGGTGGAAGGAGGCACCACAAGGACAAGGTGGACCTTAGATCTGAATTGAACTCCACAAGGATGGGGAGGACTACCCCCATTGTCGACACTGATGACGAAGCCATTTTTTCACCATTCACAAGAAGTATCTTGGACATGGAGGTTCCATAGAAGTTTGTGATGCCACGATTCAAGGTTTCTAATGGACGTTCCGACTAGGAGGCTCATTCCTGATAGTACAAGCAAATGAAGTCCCTATATCACTCAGATCATAGACTGTTTGTGCAGGGTGTTTTTAATGAGCCTAGGCGATACAACCATAAAGTGGTTCGAGACCATCCCTTCAATTAGCATAGGATCTTAGAGGGAACTGATCAGACAAGGAGTAACAGCCCCAAGGATATCGGATTATTGTTGACCCTTTAGCAGAGGGAAGGTGAAACACTCCACCAGTATGACACTTGCTATTAGGGGGAGGTAAATGGAGTGGAGAGATGTTTCGAGGTCATGGTAGCAGCCTCTTTCAAACTTGGCCTCTCTTAGGACACATATCTTTATCGGTCATTGAAAAAACAAGCACTGATGGACATGGGCGAGTTGATGGCCCAAATCAACAAGTACTCCAAGGTGGAAGATGAGTTGGTGGGAAGTAAAGGGAAAAACTTAGCCCCAAAGAAAAAGGATAAGGAGAAGGAATGAGCCCCTTCTAGGAAAGGTCTGATCCCGACATCAGGGAACTCCTTTAGAGGGACCCACATCATATTCAAAGAGCCTATTTATAAGTTGTTGCATAAGATCAAGAAAGAACCATTCTTTAAGTGGCCACCCAAGTCGTAAGGTGATCTATCCACCAAAAACCAGAATGCCAGGTGTTCGTACCACAAGGACATGGGGCACCTTATCGAGGATTATCGAGTGTACAAGTACTTCTTGGAGAAGTTGGTCAAGGAGGAATACCTTAAGGAGTACATCGAGAAGGAGGCGCCGAGGGAGACAGGCGAAGTTAACGACCACACTTTTTTTCATAGCAATGTCATCAACATCATCCCCCATCTTTCCTTTGGAATAGCCGACGACCAATACCCTTTGGTCTAACTTGAAGAGGGTAGCCTTCATCATAAAAGGTGGAGGAGAAATATGAGGGCCAGACGAGTAAGAGGCCCTAGATAGATCAAGGTGGCATCTCATTCTCGAATGCTGACTTAGCAGGCATGGTCCTCCTCCATGAGGGTGCCTTGATCATAACCCTGTGAATTGGGGGATTTGATGTCAAGAGGGTCCTTGTGGAATCGTTAGGCTCCTCGGAGGTGATGTACCTCGATGTGTTGAAGCGAATAAGCCTTGGATCCTAGAATCTTATTACTGTCAAGACACCCCTATTTAGGTTCAATGGCTCATTCTCCTTACCGCTAGGGAAGATCACTCTATAGGTCACTACCGAGCCCGTCGAGATCGACACAGAATTTGTGGTGATTTGCTCTGATTCACCATACAACATAATAATGGGACGAACTTTGTTGCACTCACTTGGAGCAGCGCACTCCATCTACCATAAAAAATTAAAGTTCCCTATCTAGAGGGAATAATGGAGTTTTGTAGAGACCAAGATTTAGTAAAAAGTTATTTTTATGCCACCGTAAAAGCCGGAGTTACCTCCAAGGAGAGGGAGCATGCCTCGGAGGAAGTGTTGAACAAATAGCAACTACAATCTGGGCATCTAAGCATCAATGAGCCACGGATTGACTTCGCCGAAAAAAACTTGTTGTCCGAATTTGGTAATGACAATTTACATGCAAGTATAAACGATCAACATGTAATAAAGTGATAAGTAGAGTATGATTCCCACGGAGAATTATTGCTAATAACTTTCAAGTACTAACTTTATATCAATTCAATTTTATTTAAACAATTGGAATTGAACTATGAAATTACTAATTTAAAGCTAAATCTAAATTTAATAATTAAGGATTGAATTTATTAGATAAAAGAATTTAAGATTACAACTTCCCCTAATGCTTCGTATAAATCATTCTACTCTCTTTCGAGTTAATTGATCAGAATAAGTTGTTAACTGAGACTTCAAAATTATTTATCAAACCTTTTCCGATAGTAAGATAAACATATCTCTCTCAATTAAATTATTATATTTCTAAGCAAAATACTTTGGAATAGATTCATTAAGTTCAAACTCTCATAAAAGTTATACACGGCATATAGATATATTCCTATCCTATACACAAACTCAGTTATTCAATCCTAAGAAGAATTAACCAGACGCATGTCATCATATTCAGATCTAAACCTAGAATTCATCTCCCAATTTCATTTAGGTTATCAAATTAATTGACGGCTAAGCAATCATATATTAAGCACAAAATATGACAAACAACTCATATATGATCAATAGAACTAGAATCAAGAGTAGATCAATTTAACTAGACATTAGGTTCCATTGCAATCTTAACAAGAATTTAGTTCATAATGTAATTGAAAAAAAATCATTCTAAAATTAAATAACATCTCAAAAAATCAAGAAGTAAAAGTAAGAGAAAAGAATGAAAACTTAGTTGCAATCTTCAATCTCTCTCTAGCCTTTAATCCTGATCTTCCTCGCGTCGCTTCCTTTAATCTTTGTCTTCAATTTTATTTTTATCCTTGGTCTTTTTTAATGTTAGCAGCCCCGAAAATCAGTATATCCCTCTCCAACTCAAACCCTAGCATATATGCATGTATGTAGCATTAGAGTTCAATTTTGGGTCAAAAATAAGTCAAAATTCACGTCTCAAGCCAACACAAAGTGCCTAGGCGCTGGAAAGGTGCTGCTTGGGCAGAATGTAGGTGCCTAGGTGCTGAAAAGGTGCTGGCCCCTTTTAAGCCTAAAGTTTTCCTTTTTTCTCAGCCTTCAAAACTCCAACACTTAAGCTCCAAATTGACCTTGTTTGCTTCAAAATGATCTTGTTTGCTTTCAAATGATGATTCCTAACAATTAACCTCAAAACACATAAAAAAATAAAATAAAAAGGAACATAAAATAATTGAAAACTTGCAATTTCATCAAGCCGAAAGTATTACATTCATAGGTATAAAACCCACTCATCAAATATCCCCAAACTTAAATCTTTGCTTGTCCTCAAGCAAAATACTAAGAACAAAAACTATGAAAATTAATCAACCAACTACTCAAACAATAGATCAACAGGAATCTGAATAATGGCCCCAAAAGTAACTACAAATAGTAATTCACGGGAAACTTCAAAACAGTGCATAGTCTAACTATTCAACATATTCATTAATTTCCCTTAAATTGACAATTTATCCGATTCATCATTGGCAATAATCAAATTCACTAACCCATTACTCAAGTTGTAATAAAACATGCAATCTAAATGCATACCTAATAATGCAAATGCAAACAAGAAAGCACGCCTAAACTTAAACTAAACATTGTCCTCAATGTCAAAAGTAAAAAAAATTAAGATAGAGGACTTCCTTGAGACTTCACTAGGTGGCATCATCGTCAGCATCTTCGTCGACTACTGAGTCGAGAGTGTATTCGGGAAGCAAAGGTGGATTATTCTTGGCTCCTAGTAAGGCTTTGTGTGTGCTCCAACTTTGTGTTCAATCCATTGGACCTGCAGGCAATTGGCATACCAATTTAAATGCTCTAACTACCTAATTACATTATATCTTATAAAAAAATTAAAATAAAATGAAATAAAACTTAGAAACTAAAATTTGGGTTGCCTCCCAATTAGCGCTTGTTTTATAGTCTTCAGCCTGACTACTTCCAATTTCATCCCAGGTCGACGTGATCAATGTCGCCGCCCCAATATTGCTTTAGTATCTGTCCATTCACCTTGAAAGTTCTTTTCGAATTGGCTTCCTTGACTTCAACCACTCCATGTGAGAACACCTTCTCTTTATATAGATTGTCGTTCTCAAGAGGATTTTCAATACAACTTCCTACGAATACCCCATTCACTACATCTTCCACCAAATCAACCCAAAAACATTCTTCCAGATCATTTAGAAATTTCATAGTTGGAAATACATTGAGTGAAACCACTTGATATTGGACTCGCATAGTTAGCTCACTTTTTTTTACATCAACAAGTGTTATCCCCGTTGCTAAAAATTGTCACCCTAGAATAATTGGTATTTTCCTATCTTCCTCACAATCTAAGACTAAGAAATCAGCTGAAAAAATGAACTTAACCACTTTAACTAGAATGTCCTTTGCTATGCCCCTTGGATAAATGAGTGTTCTATCTGTAAGCTGCAATGTGACATTAGTAGACTTCTCTTCCTTCAAACCCAATTGTTGATAAATTGAGAATGGCAACAAGCTAATACTAGCCCCCAAGTCACACAATGCTTTCCCAAAAAATTGATTGCCTATTGTGCATGAAATTGTAAAGCTATCTAGATCTTTGAGCTTTGGTGGTAGCTTCTTTTGAAGAATAGAACTGCACTCCTTTGTAAGTGCCACTGTCTCAAAATCACCTAGTTTTCTCTTCTTTGACAAAATTTTCTTCAAAAATTTCACATAGTTAGGCATATTCTCCACTACTTCTGTGAAAGGGATATTTATTTGGAGTTTCTTAAATACTTCCTTGAATTTAGAGAAATTTTTATCCCATTTCTGTTTCTACAAACGTTGTGAAAATCGCACGGGAGGCACAACAGGTCTTAGATTACCTCCAACAAAACATGCAACCCAATATTCTTCTTTCTTTTCATAATCCATAATCTTGCTATCTTTTATTTTTTTACCCTCGGTATCATCTTCATGTGATTGTTTTGGAGTTCCACCAACAATCTCAGGTAACTCTTTTCTGCTTTGTAATGTAATAGCATTGCAATGCTCCTTACCTTCCCTCTTATTCTTGATCTTTGTATCACTAGGTAGAGTGCATTGAGTTCGGTTGTTAATGGCATGAGCAAGCAGACCCATTTGGTTTTCCAAGCTTCGGATTGATACATCCATACTGTTCATCCTTGTCTCATTCTGTGATATGTACCTAGAAAGCAGCTCCTGCAAATTCGACTTCTTTTCCTGTCGTGGTGGCACTTGATTCTGAGAAGCCTAGTTAGTATGATTGTGTTAGAGCAGAAGTTTGAGATTGATTATTATTCCATGAAAATCTCGGATGAGTCCTCCAACCAAGGTTATAATTGTTGAAATTATTGTTAGGTTGTTGCCTGTTGAAGTTACCAACGTATTGTACCGACTCTGAACTAATTTCACATTGATTTCTTGGATAACTCCCCACACACAATTCAAAACAAACTGCCACACTCTGAATAGGTAGCACTCCTAAAGTATCAATCTTCTTTGTTAACGTAGCAACCTGTGTAGCCAATGGAGTAACTGCATCGACTTTATAAATCCCTGTAACCTACATGGTTGATTGATCCTTGCAGAGGGCCACTGATAATTATTGGTAGCCATCATTTCCAATAACTCATAAGCTTCATCGAAAATTTTCTCCATCAATGCCCCACCTGAAGCTGCATCGATACTAGTTCGAGTAGTACTAAACAACCCATTGTAGAATGTTTGAACTTACAAGCACTCAAGAATACTATGGTAAGGGCATTTTTTGAGTAAGTCTTTGAATCTCTCCTAAGCTTAATAGAGAGTCTCAGAACCATACTGTGCGAATGAAGTGATGTCATTTCTCATTCTTGTAGTTTTCACTATTGGAAATAATTTAGCTAAGAATTTTTGAGATAAATTTGTCCACGTGGTAATAGAACCCGGTGACAATGAATACAACCAACTCTTTGCCTTATCACGAAGTGTGAAAGAGAAAAGTCAGAGTCTAATCTCATATTTGGAAAACCTATTATACTTGAACGTGTCACAAATCTCCAAAAAGCTCACCAAATGATCGTTTGGATTGTCGTTAGGCAAACCCCCTAACTGCATTGAATTTTGAATCATTTGTATGATACTGGCTTAATCTCAAAACTGTTTACTTGAATTGCGGGCTTTTGAATGCTTGATTGAATTTTCATAACAAGTGGCATAGCATAATCCCTTAACAATTTTCTGTTCTTCTTCAGCCATAGTTACTTGATTATTTACTTCTTGACACTGTTTTCGCAAGTTTTGGTACTTTTTCTCGATTTTGTCTTCGTGCGGTAGTAGCTCCTGACCTTTAAATCGTGTTAGCATATAAAATTCAAGAGTGCTTGTGAAAAAAATTAAAATAGAAAATTAAATAAGTTTAAACTAAGATCAAATTGATTAAAATTAATATTGAAATAATTACTAGAATAATTCCCTAGCAACGACTCCAAAAACTTGTTATCCGAATTTGGTATTGACAATTTACGTGCAAGTATACACAATCAACAAGTAATAAACTAATAAGTAGAGTATCCTTCCCACAGAGAATTATTGCTAATAACTTTCAAGTATTAACTTCATATCAATTCAATTTTATTTAAATAATTGGAATTGAACTATGAAATTACTAATTTAAAGCTAAATCTAAATTTAATAATCAAGGATTGAATTTACCGGATAAAATAATTTAAGATTACAACTTCCCCTCATGCTTCGTATAAATCTTTAGACTCTCTTTCTAGTAAATAGACCAGAATAAGTTGTTAATTAAGACTTCTAAAGTATTTATCAAACCTCTTCCGATAGTAAGATAACCATATCTCTCCCAATTAAATTACTATATTCCTATGCAAAATAAGTTAGAATAGATTCATTAATTTCAAACTATTATAAAAGTTACATACGACATATAGGTGTATTCCTATCCTATACACAAACCTAGTTATACCATCCTAAGAAGAATCAACCAGACGCATGTCATCATATTCAAATCTAAACCTAGAATTCATCTCCCAATTTTATCTAGGCTATCAAATTAATTGATGGTCAAACAATCATATATTTAGCACAAAAGTTTGGATGTTATAACTCATAGGCTTCATGTTGATCCCATTCAAAAGCCTATCAAGCAAAAGCCTCGACATATGGCACCGCATCATGCCTAGGTAGTAAATGAGGAGGTAGAAAGGCTCCTGGAAGTTGATGCTATCCAAGAGGTGCAATTCCCAAAATAGTTGTCAAACACCATATGTGTAAAGAAGAAAAGTGGGAAATGGTGGGTTAGTATGGACTTCAAGGACTTGAACAAGGCTTGCCCTGAAGATGATTATCCCTTTCCTGAGGTTGAACAACTGGTTGATTCCATGACGGGACATGACTGCATAACCTTCATGGACGCCCAAGCCTGCTATCACTAGATCTCATTCCATCCACCAGATAAGGAGAAGACCTCCTTTATCACTCCAAGGGGGTCTACTACTACAAGGTCATGTCATTCGGGTTAAAGAACACAGGTACAAGATACCAGAGGGTCATGAACTGGATGTTCAAGCGACAAATGGGGAATACCATGGAGGTATACATCAATGATATGTTGGTCAAGAGCAGAAGCCGGAGTGACCACATCGCGAACTTGGTAGATGCCTTTTCCACTCTGCGTTAATATAGGCTAAAGTTGAATGCGACTAAGTGTTCTTTTGGAGTTAGCTTTGGAAATTTCCTAGGGTACGTAAAAAGTCAATGCAGAGTCGAGGCCAACCCGGATGATATAGAGGCAATCATGAATATACGTAGTCCTCGGACCGTGTGAGATGTCCGAAAACTTTTGGGAATGTAGGTCACCTTAAATTGCCTTATATCTCGGTCATCAGACAAATGCAGGCTTTTCTTCAACGCCATCAAGAGGTCCAGGAAGGACACTTGGAATGAGGACTGCAAAAAGTTGCTTGGAGGGTGTTTGATTATTTTTGTTATATTCCCTTAACCCCTAAATATCACTCTTTAGCATGTATAGTGTATGGATTAAGGGGAGTGTCACTCACCCTTGGGATAGTGTCAAAAGAAAGGGCAAGAAAATCGGTGAAATAAAATGGTGTTAATTTAATGTGAGAATGCACAAAAGTGCTCCCCAAGCGTAAGGAGTCTTTTGAATGTCGTGTTTTACTTGGAAAGTATTCCAAGGTTGTCTCCTCAGGGAAGGAAAGTTCAAGTGTGTGAAGGTGATTTTGTCAAAAATAGGAAGTGTAAATCTTTGAGGTTGAGTTTTCGGTGTTTTGTGTTCTTAAGGAAAATGCAAGAAAATAAGTGTTGGCTAATCCAAGAGGTCACTCCAATGAGAATGTCCAATCAACTCGAAAACTACCTCCGAGGGTTTATAGATGATCGATTGATTCGTGGAAAGCTAGGGACGAGATGGTGAGGATCCAAACATAAACCGTGACCAAGCCTACGGAATATCAAAGACTCACAACCACATCGACTCTCAACCCAGTCCAACGGAACTATCATACACCAAGAGAGGAAAGAAAATGAGTTGAAAAGGAAAATCCAAGAGGAGGTCTCCCTTGAATTAACCAACTAAAAATCTAGCTACTCATCATTAAAGACAAGAGAAGCATAATGTAAATGGACATAATGAAGAAATAAAAAATGGAACTTAACTCAAAGTAAGAAAACATAAGCTAAGAAGAAAAATATTCAATACCCATTTAAAGACTAAAAATGAAGAAAGCTTGAAAAGTATTAATGGTGAAATCTAGAACATGCAACTAAACATGAAATAGACTTGAAGTAAATAACGTTAAAAACATTAAATGAAGATTACAAGAGTCTTACCATAAATTACAAGTGAAAGGATGGAAGAAAATGAAAAACCATAAACTTTTTTATCTACTATTCATCATCTTCTTCCTAAGAACTATATAAGCTTAGGTAGCCACACTTTGAAATGGTTGTGTATGCTGAATATGTGTAGTGTGACCTGCATTTTTGTCCATGGAGGGTCCCCTAGCATGAGTGTTCAGGCGTCCCATCAATGGGAGGTTGAATGATGGCTTGGACAGGCTACGAAGACCTTAGATTGCAACTCACATGGCTGTCCCCCTTCTCCTCTATCCACATTAATGCCCTTGTCTTCAAAGTCCTCAACTAGGGTGTAGGAGACATGTTTTTGTGTAAGGAATGTTAGGGAACAAGTGGGATAAGCATTGGTGGGACCGCCAAGTAAGTGGAGGATGAAAAACAGTCATTCTAGGCACTTATGGGAAAAGTATCGGTACTATAAGCCTTCTGGAGTTTGGGGTACCGATATGCAATACCGGTACTGTTTTTTTGCATTGAACCAATTTTTGTATAATTGTCATGAATTTTGATCCAAATGTCTGATAGAGCTAAAATTTTGACACAAAGTAGAAGACATCCAGATCTCCAACTTTTATGTTTTTCACTTTTTCAGATTTGAAGTGGATCATGGTCAAAATGGAGGAAAACCAAGGCTCTACAACCAAATGGTATGGGTGCTGGTGCCTTTGTTACCAAACACCAATACCTCCTTGATTTCTTCACTTTTAAGCCTCCAAATATTCATGTAATTTGTCCATGCTTTCACCACACATCCATACTTAGTTGAAGGTTATAAAATTCATCATTTAAGCTATAATTACATGCAACATTGAAAATGAAACATTATTCATAATTTTGGCTAATTCTTAGTACTTATATTCAAAAGTTGAGTTAAAATGCATGCAATGAGGTCATTTAATATACAATATTATGTGCTCATTAGAGGGATCAAGGAATATTTATGGGTCCTCTCGACCTTGTCGGACCCCTGAGAGGGGAAGATGCTATTATTATACTTTGGTCGTCCTCGAGTTCGTTGTAAGTGGCATACTAGACCACGAGCATGAACGTCAATAGAAGTTGGTGATTAATAGTTAAAATTAGCATCTTACTATGATTTTATAAGACTAATTATGATTTGATATAGTTTCAATGATGACATTTCAAGAAAAAGATTGTACAAAGGCCTAAAGTCAATAAACATCAAACTTTCATGCAACACCCATGTGTTCCGAAAGAAAATTGGAGGAAGAGTAAGCAAAGCATCATTGTTGGAACACCAATTCACGTTTGAATGCCCATCTTGAAATAATTAAGGGCCCCTAAAAAAGTGCTAGGGTGATGGAATATGACGTGTTGCAGTTATTCTCATAGAAGAACAAGAGCTACTGGAGTAGAAAGTTCGAAAGCCAATCCACGTTTGAATACCATCTTGAATTATTTGAGGGCTACGGAAGACTGTCAAGGTGATGAGACATGGCTTATTGACTCCTATCTATTGTGGGTGACAAAAGTCACTTGAGTTCCACGTTCAAGCTCTAGTCGGCGTTTGAATGCCCATCATAGAAGACAGAATTCAACGTTCGAACGCCTTCCTACGTTCAAATGTATTCCCCAGACAATATGCTGAGTGGTTGATTTTTCATCCAGATCTTGAGACATTCACTTAGACTTTAAGCACCTAGAACTATTCTTTTACTCTTCTTTACTTCCTCCTCCTTGCCTATAAATACCTCCTCTTTGGACTTGTAAAAGGAAGAGGAGAGACATAGGTATAGATATAGAGAGATAGATCATCTTTGGGTTGAGGAGGAAACCCTCCAAAAGTAACTAGTTTTCTACTTTCATTATTAGTTTCATTAGCTTCCATTGTAAAAGCTTTTTTCTTCACTTAGACGAGTGAAACTCTTCCACCTTTCTAGCTCTCTTGTAGCCTTGAAGGGTAGAAAGTGATTCACTCAATCTTCGTCGAAGATAGGCTTATTAGGTAGTGTAGTTTTTCTTGTAACTCCTCTACTTGGAGGGATGAGAATCACTCACTTTTCTAAGTTTCTCAAATCCATGAATAGTGAGTAGTTTTTCATTCACTCTTTAGTAAGAGGTGATGGACATGTATAAATCATTCAGAAGTTATCTTTGCGCATTTCATTTATGCTTAATGCATCTAGCAAAGCTAAGGTACTTTGTACAACCATGAGTCCTTTCTAAGACAAGATGACTTTTGGCATAGGAGGATTCATTGGTTCTTTGCAAGTACTCTAGCTAAATATTCATTATTACATTTCAATCTTCACCATTATTGTGCTTCAACTAAGAGTGGAATACTAACACAGTGGTTGGAAGACTTGTAGAATTACATGCTTGTTTGTAGACGATTTGAATCCCAGCACAGACAATTCTTGCAAATCTCTGCAAAGATATCAGAACCATGCTCTTAATTCTCACAGTCCATCTTTATCCTCCAATTAACTTGTTGTTGACATTGGAGTTAATTGAGTGCTCAAGCACAAATATAACAACTGGATGATTGACTACATGTTCAGATTCTCGAGCTAAAGGTTGACTTTTATATTTGAGAGAATATTATATTTTGTTTAGAAAACCCTTTAGAAAGAATCTTATATTCTTCCAGGAAATTCCATAAATATCATAACTTCAAATGTCAAGGGTTTTAGTCACTTTGGTCTTTGTCACTATTTACTCCGAAAACACCAACATTGGTTTGTTGTGGATTCGACTCTGAACTTAACTCGATTATAACTACAACTTGACCGTCTGCACTTGGGTGTACGCATTTTGAATCAAGTTACCGGTGTACTCAGTGAGCAAGACCCCAGACATGGAGACAAGATACTTGCCTTTGGAAAAAACTACATTGACGTTAGTCACAACCACACAAAATTTGAGGCATTACTTTCAAGTGCACCCTATCACCATTTTGACAAATCAACCTTTGAAGGCGAACCTAGGGAAAGCAAGCCTCTCTGGGGGATAGTGAAATGGGCCGTGGAGTTGGACAAACATGACATCCACTACAGGCATTGCAATAAAGGGGCAAGTGTTAGCGGACTTCATTGCTAAGTTTACCTAAGGGAAGCCATCTCCTCCCGAGGTGGAGCCCTCTATGAACGACCAAGTGCACTCCTGGAGACTCTGCACAGATGGATCGTCGAAGAACAAGGGATCAAGAATTGGAGTGTTATTGGACTCCCTAGAGGGATTTGTCATGGAGTAGGCTACACAGTTGGGATTCAAGGCATCCAACAATGGGGTAAAGTACGAAACCCTCATCTATGGACTCAAACTTGTCGATGTAGTGGGGGCCGCAAAGCTGACTGTCCTTTGGGATTCCTTACTGGTGGTCAACCAAATTAATGGAGAGTTTGAAGCAAGGGATACAAGAATGAAGGCTTATCATCTCAAGGCAATGACCCTACTCCATAAATTTAAAAAGGCAAAAGTCAAGCAGGTCCCACGGGATAAGAATGCCCATGCATACACCTTGGCATGCCTGGCCTCGGCGTTAGATTCAAACATGACACACAAGATTATCATGGAGTTCTTTCCCAACTCCAGCATAGACAACTTCCCCATAGTGGTATCCATCCTAAAGGGAGAGGTGCCCCCTAGCTGGATTGATCTGTTACACAAGTTTCTTGTCTCTGAGGAACTCCCATAGTATCCCAAGGAAGCCATGAAGATAAAGTTCATGGCCCAAAGGTTCTAGGCCTCCCTGGATCAAAAGTTATACCAAAAATTATTCTCATATCCATATTTTCTTTGTGTCTGCAAGGATAAAGTTGAGTGACATTGCTAGGAGCATGAGCAAAAGCTGTAACAGCCTTAGGCAATAGAGATGTGTCCTCCCAAGGGGCTGTAGTCTCAACTACTGGAGCTGAGTTTGGAATTTGAGGCATCCTAGCATCTTTAGCAGCAACCTCAATCATGGCTTGAACCATTTCCTTAGAGGGAATGTACTCATGTTGCTTGAAGAGCAAGAACTCGATAGCGACCCAGGTTGCCCGAAGTGCCTGATGCCACCCGATCTTGAAGTGCTCCCTCTTATTCTCTTCAATGGCTACCAAAATATCATCGACACATTGGTTGATGATATCTTGCTTTGACTTCCTATTAGCCTCCATGTCACCCCATAATTTGTCCATCTCTTGGTGGGGGAGGCACAAGTCTGCTCTGACTCAGCTACCTTTGCCTTGGCTAGAGACACTTGCTTCACCGCCTCAGTAATTTTCCTCTCAGCGTCAACAAGCAAAACCTTGACCTTGTCATCCTCTCCTTTGGCAGTCTGGCTTTCTTTGAAGAGCTAGGCGATCTGGGCCCATTAAGTGAACAGGGTTTTATTCCAGGCAACCATATCTTCCTTAGCTGCATGGAGAGCTTCTTGGGATTTCCCAAGGTTAGCTTGGAGCCTATCGCACTCTTAGACCTTGTCTCGATGGGCATGGAAATGCTCAGCGATGGCAAATACTTGTTGAGCCGACTAGAAGCCAAGGGAAGGAAAATGATGCCGAGCGAGATGCTAAAGCAGAAAAGAAGAAGAAAATTCACAAGTGTAGGAGCCTTACCACCCATAAATTTTGGATAATGGAACGAAACAAGTGGTTGCTCCCACGCCCCTGGTGGATCACCATGTCGGCATCAAAATGGATTGCTTCACTCATAGCGTAGGCAGTGTAAGGAAAAACAACGATGGAGTCGGTCACCTGGTTTGGATGATTATCGCGATCTCGGGCAGTACCAGGCATCGGTGTGGACATCAGTGTCAACATAGGAGGGGTTGAAGTTAGTGTAGGAGTGCCCCTATCCTGGCCAGCACCATCATGCCTTTGCATTGTTCTTCTCTACTCAATGTGAGGATCCTTGTCGTGGACTCAACTGCTTTCTAGTTGAGTCTGGGCAACATGGTCATCTATAGTTGGGGGCATTAGAGGCAGCGCCCTCAAAATCGATATCCAAGAAGGATGAGTCCATTCCTGGTTGAAAGGGGTGGTCCTAGAACCCAAGTACTTTCCCCACCTAGAGAGGCTAGGTGGATTGGACATGTCTACTTCCAAAGCGTCTTCTTTGTCAAGGTTTTGAGTAATTTTAAAGTTTGGCCAAACGTCCCTACTTGAACTGTTTTCCTTGGTGTGTATAATGCTGGACACATCCCTTACTTCTTCGATGTTGGCAGCATAGTCATAGGCAGCCTCTACCTCCATTTCGGTGGCTCTGTCGAGGTCATCTTCTAAGTTTTCACTAAATAACACTGAACACCTAGCTGGATCGAATGGTTGTGGAGTTCGAGAGAATTTTCTATACCCCGGGGTGTAGTCAAGCAACACTTGCATGGCTCGGCTGAACCCGTTACCTAGATATCCCAAATGGTGATGAGGTTGGCAAGGTTAACAAGGTGTCAAGGTGGCAGAGCATACTCCACGTCGGTGACTCCAACAAAGAAGAACGAAAGTTTGGTTAAAAGACAAGTTAACACCACTGAGGTAATGTAAACCAAGAAGAGAGAGAGAAGCTGACGTACTTACTATTCACCATTGCTTGGGACACCATAAATTAGCATATTCAGGGCTGAATCCTCTCTTCCATTCACCATTGAAGATCAGCAAGTTGTCCTTGTACCCTTTTCTAAGTATGGAAGATGTGTCACGAGGTACATAAATGGGGTCTCAGGCCTTGAGGTAGAACTTATGCTAAGGCATCACCCCCACCAAGGTGTAACCAAAAAGGATGTCTTCCAAGCCAAGATTGACTTAAAGACATTCGTTTAGGGCCACCATGATTGGCACTCAATTATAACATTTTATTGTGCTTTTTCTGGACTAATTATACTTTGATGGAGTTCAAATGATGATGTTTCAGATGCTAAAGTGAGAAAAAGGGTCAAGGATAACAAATACAATATTTAAGTGTAACTACAGCATTTGATTAACAAAGGAAAAGCTTGAGGACAACGAGACCGTTCGAACAGTGATCAACGTTCGAACGCTTCCCCTGAACCATGGCAGATGAGGCAAAGGCGTGTTGCAGACAGACCCAGGAGATTAAAGCCTAACGTTCGAACACCATGCTACGTTCAAGCACAACATCATGTTCGAACGCTGGACCACGTTCGAACGCCACTAGGAGCACTGACACGATCTGGTTGACTGAAATACATAGCGTGTGAAGACCTTTATTGCCAGAAAAAGGATCCTCAGGCACATGCGTGCCATGATCAACTGCATTAGGGTCATTTGAGGACCTTGAGTGCTGCAGAGAGTGGGTGAATAGCCTGACAGAAGACTGCAACTCACGTGAAGTCTGAAAATAAACACAGATATACAAGCAAAAATAGCCTTTACGTTCGAACGGAATGGACCGTTCTAACGTTCCCACTGA
Organism: Ilex asprella; assembly: GCA_023539305.1. Taxonomy (NCBI): domain Eukaryota; kingdom Viridiplantae; phylum Streptophyta; class Magnoliopsida; order Aquifoliales; family Aquifoliaceae; genus Ilex; species Ilex asprella. Next base: position 28,990,303 of record CM042184.1, on the reverse strand, counting down.
CTGACTGCAGATCGCCTGATACCTTGACTGAACCCCTGATTCTCACCTTGACTTAGGCGTCCAGCACTACTCTTTCACCCCCTCCCTTGCTCTTCCCTGCATATAAATACTCCCTTTTTGGGAGCTTTGAGGACACACTTGGGGAGAGAGATCAAGAGCTCTCCTCTTGAAGAATACCTAGATGTATTTTAGTGTTTCATTTTAATTCAAGTATTTACTTTCTAGTTCTTTAATTCAAGTCTTTTACATTTATGCTCCTTTCAATTACTTCAAGTCTTTATTACAGTTGGGAAGTTAATTCCCTACTTGTCTTTATTTCTATTGAGTTGAGAAGATATATTCCCTACTTTTGTTGTTAAATTCATGTACTTTATGTTCTTGCCCTTACATTAATGCTCTTACTTTCTTGCTTTCATTTAAGTCTTGCACCTTCATTATTTGAGCTCATCTTCTTCTTAGCGGAGTGAAACTCTTCCACTTTTGTAGAGATCTATCAAAGCCAAGAAGGGTGGAATTTGATTCACTCATTCTTTTTTGAAGATCTAGCTTTCTTTTACTTTTCTTTCACTTCCATTGCTTGAGCATCTTCTTCTTAGAGGAGTGAAACTCTTCCACTTTTCTAGAGCCTTCCCAAAGCCAAGAAGGGTGGAATGTGATTCACTCATTCTTCGTTGAAGATCAACTTCGGAGTTTCTCTACTTGGAGAGATGAGTACCATTCACTTTTCTAGCTTTACCTAAGCCATGAAGAGTGAGTAGTCCTTATTCACTCTTTAGGGAGAGGTGATAAATATGTAATGACCATCTGGATATTATACTTGTGCATTTCTTTCACACTTCAATGCTTTATTTACTTGCTTAGTGGGAGACTGGATGAGTTAAGCAAAGTTAGGGTAACTTGCACAACCAAAGGATATTTCTATGATCCGGATAACTCCTACATAGAAAGATTCGTTGGTTCAAGGCAAGTACCCTAGCTAGTTCTTTGTGTAAACAATGGGTATTTCTATGGTAAATGGATGACTCTTTCTAGAAAGATTCATTGATTCAAAGCAAAAAACCCCAGCTAGTATTTTGTATAACCAAGGGATCTTTTCTATGGTAAATGGATGACTCCTTCTAGAAAGATCCGTTGAGTGAGACAAATACTCCGGGATTGAACTTTAAGATAAACTCCTCAATCTCCACCATCATTGAACTTCATAAAAAGGATGGAGCTTTAACCCAGTCTATCCTTATCTTCCAATTAACTCACTGTTGACACGGGAGTTAGTTGAGTTACAAAACACAAGTGTAATATGCCGGATAATTCATTACATATCCTGAACCTCGAACTAAAGAGTGACTTTAATTATATTGAAATCTTATATTTTTTCTAGAAAAAAATCTCTTGAAAAGAATTTAATATTCTGTTCAAGAAACCATCCACTTCCCACAAAACTCAAAAAAAGGTTACAGTCAATCGGTCTCCATCACAGCTTACTTTGAAAACACCAAAACATATTCCCTGTGGATTCGACTCCGGACTCAAACCGGATTATTACTACAGCTTGACCGTCTGCACTTGGCTGTACACATTTCGGATCAAGCCAAGTTTTTGGTGCCGTTGTCGGGGAGTATTTGGTAAAAGTGTTGAAAAGGTAAAAAGTGGTAAGACTTTTCCTTTCTGTATATATTCTTGGTTGTTGTAAATAATTTGTTTTTTTTTATTTTATTTTATTTCTGAGGACGCTCCTAACCATAACAATTTGCCAGGAGAATCTTCTGGATCTGTGAACCAATCTGAACCAAATTCACCTAGATCAATAGCAGACTCGCATGAGAGTAACATGGCAAATAATGATAGAATTGGAGATGTGCCTCCACGGGAGGAAGAAATGTCTAACACTCGAACTTTGAGGGATTACTTGAATCCCACAAGAAATAGTGCACCCTCGTGTTTTGTATTCCCTCCAGATGCTCCCCCCTTTACTGTAAAGCCAGGAACATCTCAGTTACTACCTGAATTTCATGGATTAGAGACAGAGAATCCATACTTGCATATGAAAGATTTTGAGGAAGTGTGTGGAACATTCCAAGATAATTCTGAACTGGCCAAGATGAAACTTTTTCCTTTCTCTGTAAAGGATAAAGCTAAACAATGGCTAAATTCTTTAAAAGCTTCTTCCGTGCCTAATTGGCAAGCCTTCCAAAATGAATTTTTCATAAAATTTTTTCCCTTACATAGGACCAATACACTCAAAAGACAAATCATGGATTTTTCGGTCAAAGAAGGAGAAACTTTTTATCAAAGTTGGGAGAGATTCAAAGAACTACTCCAAGCCTGCCCTCACCACTCTTTTAAAAATTGGACCTTAGTGGGATTTTTCTATGACTCTTTGCCAACTAGACTACGTCAATTTGTTGAAATGATGGCGCAAGGAGAATTCATGAGTAAAAGTCTGGAGGAGGCATTCAATTTTTTCGACACCATAACTGATAGTTTTCAAATGTGGCACTCAGCCTCCCCGACCACTGTCGAATCCAAACCATCCACTTCCTAAGGGGAAAAATATGTCTTGAGAGAAGATGATGACTTGAGAGCAAAAAAGTCCACCTTGTCTCGAAAGCTTGAAGTTTTAGAGATGAAAAAAATTCATTAGGTAGATATCATCCCTCCCATAGAACAAGTATGCGGAATCTGTGCATTGACAGGACATCCTACTGGAGACTGTCCTACTATCCCTGCATTCAAAGAAGTCTTATTGGAACAAACAAATGCAATCTCCAATTTCAACAAGCCTTACTCCAACCCATACTCTGAAACATACAATCCAGGGTGGCGAAACCACCCGAATTTCAGTTGGAGGAACACACAACTAATTCCCATGAATCAACCTCAAAATTCACAGCCACCACCTCAAGGACTTCCTGCATATCAATCATACCAACCACCACACAAAAGGATCCTTGAAGATACACTGAACCAGTTCATGCAAACCCAAATGAACTTCAATGTCCAGTCCACCCAATCCTTCACTGATTTCAAAACACAAACCACTCAATCCTTTGAAGATCTCAAGAGTCACATTCAAAAGTTAACTCAATCCATGGTTACACATGAGAAGGACAAATTCCCTGCCCAACCAAAACCCCCACAAGATCAAGCTCAAGTTGTCACTACACTAAGAAGTGGCAAGGTGATTGACAAAACCGTACGAGACATGCTAATTCCAAAGCTAAGATCTGAGTCAATCCAAATCGACTCACCAGTTGAGCCTGAGCCAATTGAGCCTGACCTTGTGATTGAAAAAGAACCAATGAGTGAACAAGAACTAGAGCCATCAAAGGAAGAAGAACCCTCATTTCTATTCCTGCTCCTTTCCCTCATAGACTAAAACCCAAACAGAAGGTGAATAATCAAGATGAAATTTACGAGCTTTTCAAGCAAGTGAAAATCAACATCCCACTTCTAGATGCAATCCAACAGGTTCCATCTTATGCCAAGTTTCTAAAAGACTTGTGCAAAGTCAAGAGAAGCCAGAATGTCCAAAAAAGAGCATTCTTGATAGAACAAGCCAGTGCCCTGCTTCAATGCAAAACCCCTCCAAAATTCAAGGACTCTGGATGTCCAACTGTTTCTTGTGTCATCAAAGACTTCAAAATTGAACAAGCACTTCTAGATCTCGGAGCTAGTGTCAATCAATTGCCCTTCTTTGTCTATCAACAATTGGGTCTGGGTGAACTCAAACCCACTTGTGTCACACTCCAGTTGATTGATAGATCTATCAAAATCCCTAGGGGCATTATTGAAGATGTACTTGTCCAAGTAAATAGCTTTTTCTTCCCTGTTGACTTCATTGTTCTAGATACTCAGCCAACATTACATCCTGATGATCAAATTCCCATTATTCTTGGTCGACCCTTCCTAGCAACTTCGAATGCTCTGATCAATTGCAGGAACGAAGTAATGAAATTAACTTTTAGGAATATGACTCTTGAGCTGAATATTTTCAAGATTGCCAAACATCTAGGAGAAGATAAGAAATTGGAAGAATTGAATTCCATTGAGTCATTGGTTCATGAACATGTGAATCAAACCTTCTGTGAGGAATCTGTTGAATCTTGTCTGCTAGAATTAAGTATATATGACTTAAAAAATGATAACCCAGATTCACCCAATTGCCCTACTCATGCTGTTGAGATAAGGGCACCCAAATTCAAGGAAACTTCACCAAGTGGCATAAATCAAATCTTGTTCAGTGACAAACCACCAGAGCCTGAATTGAAACCTCTCCCAATAGTAATTTCATCAGAGGGCATGAAAGTTGACAAAGCAAAAATAGATCCGGCTGGGAAATCCCATCTTTTCGAAAGTATGAGTTGCGGGGAGTTAAAACCAATCTTAGAGGATTCGGTTAACAATGTGGAAACTATTATTTTAATGGAACCAGAATATTCCTCCAAAATTCTCACCTGTCGACACTCAAAAGGTTTGGATCAGGAAGAAAATCGATCCGCAAAGACGCCTTTATAAGGCTCTTTCTTTTCTCTCTTTTCCCACGATCATCGCTTTTTGGCCCCCCTCTTTTCTTTCCTTTTCGTTTCTTTCTTCTT
>CM042184.1:28966967-28985308 GCA_023539305.1 Ilex asprella | reverse complement strand
TGCTCTCAAGGCTAAAAGGTACGAAAATTTCTACCAAAATCATGCCATAGTCTGTGAGAGAGATATTATTATTGATGATTTTGCTGAGTTAGGATTACTTGTGGAGATGGAGAGGAGAGATTGGTTGTGGTGTTTGTTGAATGGAGGAGAGGCCGTGGTTGATTTGGTGAGAGAATTATACTCCAATGCGGAGTATGATGTTAAAGAGATTGTTACATATGTGAGAGGCATCCACATTGTGGTGGATGAGGTCTATCTCAAGGAGATGAGACCGGATATGCCTCAAGTGGAGAACCCAGTCTACCCACCTCCACAGGATGTGAGTATGAATTTGGTTGGGAAAGAATTGACTAGAGTAGATAACTTTTCATGGGGAGGAAGGAGATTTTTGAAACAAGGAGAGATGACTGATAAATACAAAATGCTAAATTTGATTGCGGTATCGAACTTTGCACCTGTGAAGCGCTCAAATAAAATTCTCCCTGATATGGCACGACTACTTTATGACATGGGGAAGGGCCACAACATAAATCTCCCCTCTCTCATTTTATCTGAGATGAAGAAAGGGTGCGAGGCAAAGAAAAGTGCCTTGCCCTTCGGCACCCTAGTGACTGAGATTTGCAAAGACCAAGGAATGAGGGTGCGGCCTGAGATGATTATAGAGAAACCAATGGGGGTCCTCAACAAGGGATCTTTCAAGTGCAGCCGAGGCCATAGTGGCACCCCCGTGGTTAGTTATGAGGAGCCACCCACTCAGGGGATTGATGAGGTGTAGGAGGAGCTTGACCGCCGGGAGGAGATAGATATTAACAGAGAGCTTGAGGAAGAGAGAGAAGAAGTACAGACTGAGGCACCTGGCCCCAGTACCAGCACCTACAGATCTCTGCGAGAGATTATGATGGATATCAGGGATGATCAAGCCAAGATTCTCCAGCAGCAGAAGGAGATTCTTAGCTACTTTCGGAGTGGTGCTGGTGGTGCTTCTGCTAGTAGAGCTCGAGCTGATGATGGCGATGCATGAGAAAGAATCCCTTCTTTTATTTGTTTTTGTGTGGTGATTTTTCTGCAACCATGAAGGATGTGTTTGTTTTTTTGTCTAGTTTGTGGGATATCTTCAAATTTTTTGTCGTAGATCACTTTTTGTGGATGAATTGAAGTATCAATACTAATGATGTAAATGATCATATTTTATGGAATGCATGGTTTGATTTATCACTTTTATTATGTTTAAATGCATATGTAGTGTAATATTGTGAACTAATAAATTTTGAAACAGAGATGGATGTTTCAATTGTTGTCATAGTGTCTAACTTACATGATCATTTTGACACCTATCTGGGCAATCTCAACTTTGAACTACATTTCTTGATAAATGGTGTTTTCTCTATGCTTAAATTGTCAAATGTGCAGAAATGTTGGTCATTTTTAAAGGGTGCAAAAGGTGATCAAACTCGAAAATGGAATCAATATATAACCAATATCCCTCAAAACACTCAACATAACCAGTGGAGATGACAAAGAAACCTTGGCAAGTTTTGAACCTTCCGATGCTTTTGAGAGAATACTAACGATTACTCAAAGAAAGGTTATTTCACATTCCATCCTTCAATGATCTCATTAACTTTGCTTTGTTTGATGCAACAAAAGTGATCTGTTTTCATAACTCACAGGGAATTTTTCCATACACATACATATGCACCTACTTGAGAAAGGACCTTAGGCCATCTTTGGATCAACTTTGAGCCTCAGCTTATTCGTTCACAGAACAATGACCTTTATCAGCCAAGATTGAGCCTTCAAACGTATGAATTCTTTTCCAAAAAGCCACAAAAGTGACCAAGCCATAAGAAAATATATTTGACATACCTTGTTATCTAATTTTCTTACACCCTTTTATAAATCAGAACGATACAGAAAAACAAGGAAAATAGAAAATGCAATGGTGGCTACTGTTCCATGAAAGGAAGGAAAATTGGTGAAAACAACCCACAAAAAGGGAAAGAGACCAAAAGACAGGGGCTTGCAAGGAAAGTGAAAAATGAGAAAATGAAAGAAAGAAGTCCCCTGCCCAGGCAAAATGTCAAAAAGCCAAACAGAGGTGTGCTAAAATGCATAAAAGAGATAGCTTTTGAACTCCATTGACGTCATTTCGTTAGCCACTGACCTCTGGCCCCATTACAACCTACTAAAAGTCCTAGGTGATCTCAAGTTCGTTGCATATGTATGTCTCCAACTAAAAGTGGGGTATGTTACTGCATTACTTTATTTGCATCAATATTCTTTCACGAGATTATGCCAACATATGATTAGTTTGAATCCAAAAAGCTTCATTCATTATGCATGCAGTCTTCCGATTGGCCATCTTCCGACTACATGCCTTGTGAGAAACAAGTCACTATAATCGGAGCGAACTCTTTGTTGAGGGTATGCCTAAGTAAGAATTGTGAAATCAAAACTATCAATGGTGAGTGATAAGCGGAATGTTTATATCAACTCTTGTTTTGAGAATGATCATCCCATTCCTAAGGAAATTTCAAATGTTAATGTGACAAGTGCTAATTTTTGCATAAAATTGGTACTATTGGAAGAGAAATGTGGGGGATAAGTCATGATTGAGGGATGGGTGTCTCGGAGATCATGTTGATGATTTATTTGAATCAACAATTTTACATGCCCATCTGTCCTACCGAAGTTTGTGGGTAGCTTCACTGGAAACCCTCATTAGACACCACTCGTCCACTAGGGTAAACCTAGGGGTTTAACGGCTTGTTGCATAAGCTAAATGCAATCGGATAACCTACGAAAAGGTGTTAGAAATAGATTTATTTATAGTTGTATTACTAGGGACTAGCAATATCTAGGTTGGGGGTGTGATTGGCACTCAATTATAACATTTTATTGTGCTTTTTCTGGACTAATTATACTTTGATGGAGTTCAAATGATGATGTTTCAGGTGCTAAAGTGAGAAAAAAGGTCAAGAATAACAAATACAACATTTAAGTGTAACTGCAGCATTTGATCAACAAAGGAAACGCTTGAGGACAACAAGACCGTTCGAAAGGTGATCAACGTTCGAACGCTTCCCCTGAACCATAGTAGATGAGGCAAAGGTGTGTTGCAGACAAACCCTGGAGATTAAAGCCTAACGTTCGAACACCATGCTACGTTCAAACGCAACATCACGTTCGAACGCTGGACCACGTTCGAACGCCAATGGGAGCACGGACACGATCGGGTTGACTGAAATGCATAGCGTGTGAAGGCCTCTATTGCCAGAAGAAGGATCCTCAGGCACATGCGTGCCATGATCGACTGCATTGGGGTCATTTGAGGACCCTGAGTGCTGCAGAGAGTGGGTGAATAGCCTGACAGAAGACTACAACCCATGTGAAGCCTGGAAATCAACACAAATATACAAGCAAAAACAGCCTTCACGTTCAAACGGAATGGACCATTCGAACGTTATCACTGACTGACTGCAGATCGCCTGATTCTTTGACTGAACACCTGATTCTCACCTTGACTTAGGCGTCCAGCACTGCTCTTTCACCCCTTCCCTTGCTCTTCCCTGCCTACAAATACTCCTTTTTTTAGAGCTTTGAGGACACACTTGGGGAGAGAGATCAAAAGCTCTCCTCTTGAAGAATACCTAGATGTATTTTAGAGTTTCATTTTAATTCAAGTATTTACTTTCTAGTTCTTTAATTCAAGATTTTTACATTTATGCTCCTTTCAATTACTTCAAGTCTTTATTGTAGTTAGAAAGTTAATTCCCTACTTGTCTTTATTTCTATTGAGTTGGGAAGATAAATTCCCTACTTTTGTTGTTAAATTCATGTACTTTATGTTCTTGCCCTTACATTAATTCTCTTACTTTCTTGCTTTCAATTAAGTCTTGCACCTTCATTATTTTGAGCTCATCTTCTTCTTAGAGGAGTGAAACTCTTTCACTTTTCTAGAGCTTTACCAAAGCCAAGAAGGATGGAATGTGATTCACTCACTCTTTGTTGAAGATCTAGCTTTCTTTTACTTTTCTTTCACTTCCATTGCTTGAGCATCTTCTTCTTAGAGGAGTGAAACTCTTCCACTTTTCTTTAGCCTTCCCAAAGCCAAGAAGGGTGGAACGTGATTCACTCATTCTTCGTTGAAGATCAACTTCGGAGTTTCTCTACTTGGCGAGATGAGTACCATTCACTTTTTTAGCTTTACCCATGCCATGAAGAGTGAGTAGTCCTCATTCACTCTTTAGGGAGAGGTTATAAATATGTAATGACCATCCGAATCTTATACTTGTGCATTTCTTTCACACTTCAATGCTTTCTTTACCTGCTTAGTGGGAGACTGGATGAGTTAAGCAAAGTTAGGGTAACTTGCACAACCAAAGGATATTTCTATGATCCGGATAACTCCTACGTAGAAAAATCCATTGGTTCGAGGCAAGTACCCTAGATAGTTCTTTGTGTAAACAATGGGTATTTCTATGGTAAATGGATGACTCTTTCTAGAAAGATTCATTGATTTAAAGCAAAAAACTCTGGCTAGTATTTTGTATAACCAAGGGATCTTTTCTTTGGTAAATGGATGACTCCGTCTAGAAATATCCGTTGTGTGAGACAAATACTCCGGGATAGAACTTTAAGATAAACTCCTCAATCTCCACCACCATTGCACTTCATAAAAGGGATGGAGCTTTAACCCAGTCTATCCTTATCTTCCAATTAACTCACTTTTGACACGAGAGTTAGTTGAGTTACAAAACACAAGTATAACACGCCGGATAATTCATTACATATCCTGAACCTCGAACTAAAGGGTGACTTTAATTATATTGAAATCTTATATTTTGTCTAGAAAAAAAATCTCTTGAAAAGAATTTATTATTCTGTTCAAGAAATCATCCACCTCCCACAAAACTCAAAAAAAGGTTACAGTCAATCGATCTTCATGACAGCTTACTTTGAAAATACCAAAACCTATTCCCTATGGATTCGACTCCGGACTCAAACCGGATTATTACTACAGCTTGACCGCCTGCACTTGGGTGTACACATTTTGGATCAAGCCACACCACTCCCATGATGATCCTAAAGGTGTTTAGGCATTAATGCCCCCTGGAAAAGGCAGAATAGGGACAGGAAGTGAAGGAGGATAGGGTGGATAAGGAATCTGATACCACCCTCCATGATGCCTTAGGCGTAAAAAGGTGTGGCCACCTCGGTGTTGGCATTGGTATTGTGGAGTCCAGGGACAAACTCATTAACAGCGACCTCAACAGGGACGAAATAGTGGGTCTTGAAATTAATTATTTGTTGACATGCCTTAGCCGTATATTTTCTTGACCTCGAGGTACCTGACCCAACGACCTTGATGTTCGTCAATGACGTCTCGGCATGGTGTAAGCAATGAAAGAACTTGAAAAGGAGGGGTTCCTAAAGATAAGGGGCTTAAGGGTCACAATTGAAAGCAAAAATAAAGAAGAATGAGGCCAGAGGGACAAAAATGATTACACTAGGACATAAAGAGGAAGGAATAGAGGAAAATGGTCACAAAGAAAGAAAATTAAGAAAGAAAGCAGTTACTCACCACTGAGCACAACTCTGATACAGAGGAGAGGTTGGTGGCTTATTTCTTCGATGGATTCTATGGGACTGATGGCTTTTAGATGAATTTTGGATTCTCTGATTAGACCCCGATGAAGATCTCTGGTCTCACAAAGTTTCCTAAAATGGAAGAAATGGATAGAGGATCTGTTTAAATAGGGCCAAGACTCAATATTGATCCCAAAGAACGAGGAAGTCACATTAAATGGGCACGATCCCTAAGGAAAGGAAAATGGTTGCGTAAGAAGGCAAGGGTCAAGCCTTTTCATCTCTGGCTTGATCTAAAATGTGTGCACCCCAATGTAGGCGGTCAAGCTATAGTAATAATCTAGTTTGAGTCCGAAGTCAAATCTATAGGAAACTCTTGTTGGAGTTTCAAAGTAAGTAGTAGTGGAGACCAAATGGTTGTAACCTTTGAGATTTAAAGTTCTGAGGTTTAGGGATTTCCTGAATAGAATATAAGATTCTTTTCAAGAAGTTTTTCTAGACAAAATATAAGATAAGATCAAATGTAACAAGGTCATTCTTCAGTTCGAGAATCTGGACATGTAGTTAATCATCCAGTTTATTATACTTATGCTTGATAACTCAATTAACTCTCTTATCAACAACAAGTTAATTGAAAGATAAAGATGGATTGTGAGAATTAAGAACATAGTTCCGATATCTTTCTAGAAGTTTACAAGAATTGTCTGCACTTAAACTCAAACCGTCTACAAACAAGCAAGTGTTTCTACAAGACATCCAACCATGACATTAATATTCCATTCTTTGAATGAAGCACAATAATGATGAAGATTGAAGGGTAGTCATGAAGATCTAGTCGGGGTACTTGCCTTGAACCAACGGGTCTTTCTATGCAAGAGTCATCCATGTTATAGAAAGGACCCATGCTTATACAAAGTACATTAGCTTTGTTAGATGCAATCAATCATTAAATAAGCAAGGGGAATATAAAAGATTAAGCATAAGAAAAATGCACAAATATAACTTTCAGATAATTTATACATGCCCTTCACCTTTAACTAAAGAGTGAATGAGAAACTGCTCACACTTCATGGCTTTGGTAAAGCTAGAAAAGTAAGTGATGCTCATCCCTCCAAGTAGAGAAGTTACAAAATGAAACACACTAAACAAGGAGCCGATCTTCGACGAAGAATGAGTGAAGCACGTTCCACCCTTCACGGCTTTGGTAAAGCTCTAGAAAAGTGAAAGAGTTTCACTCCTCTAAGAAAGAAGGAAGCTCAAGCTATGGAAGTGAAAGAAATAAAGAAAGTAGAAGAAAGCTAGTCACTTTTTGACGGTTTCCTCGTTAACCAAAAGATGAACTATCTCCCTTGATACAAGTAAATGTAAGATAACTATATTAGTGGGAGTCTAAGTCTCCATCAAGCTCTCTGCAAGTCCCTTACTCTCCCAAAATGAGAGTATTTATAGGCAAGGAAGAGGAGACAAGAGGGGGTGACGAATAGTGCTTGTCGCTCAAGTCCAAGGGAAAAGCTGCCCAAGTCCAAGAGAAAAGTCAACCACTCTACAGCCAGTTTGCAGACAATGTTCAAACATTGTCTGGCATTCAAACGTTGTCTCTGTCTTTACTTTATGGGCGTTCAAACGTGCTGATGGGGTCTGACCTTTCCACTTAAGTGCCCTATAGTTTTCTGTGACGTTCATTTCCACACTCCATGTAACATCATGATCTTCTAATGATTATAGGGGATGTTCGAACATTTATTAGCGTTCGAGCGTGGTACTTAAGTACCTCAGGGACTTCCTTCTTGGCTGCAACATGCCATGTCTCAACAGTTTGGTCCTTTCAGGATTTAAAGTAACATTCGAACGTTGATTGGTGTTCGAACATTCTTGCCTTGGTGCAAGCTTTTCCAATTTTGCTCCTGAATATGCTGGTGTTGCATGAAAATCTGATGTTCATTGCCTTTGGTCCCTTATACAATTTATGCCTTGAAATGTTATCATTTAAACTCCATCAAAGTATAATTAGTCTTAAAAGGGCATACTAATATGCTAATTTTAACTACTAATCACACCCCCAACCTAAATATTTCTAGTCTCTAGTAATACAACAATTAAAAATTTATTTCTAATGCCATTTTCGTAGCTCATCTGGTTGCATTTAGTGTATGCAACAAACCGTTATACCACAAGGTTTACCTTTATGGACGAGTGCTATCTCGTGAGGGTTTTTAGTGAAGCTACCTGATTAGCACAAAACATTGCATAATTCTATGTGCTAACCATCCGATGATTAACTATTTTTATGGTGTTATTGATGAGAGTTACATATGTCGAGTTATTAATGATGACATTTGGTATTTGTGGTTAAAAGGTGTTAAATAAGACTCCTGAATGCACTTCAACTAGGATTGATACAAAAGGGGATGAAAGAATGACTAGAGGAAAGCTCAAGGGTTACACAAACAACAGAAACAGTACCGGTACACAATACCGGTACGCAAAGGCTACTGGAGTTTGAGGTACCGATACAATACCGGTACTATCTGTCGAATTTTTCCCAAATCTCTGTATCTCAAGCTCAATCGCTTTACGGGCCCCACCATCAGCTCTCCCCTGCTCCCCTGACACGCCCATAATACTATTCATCTCATTCATATCTCATTGCACAATAAATGAAGAGAAGAGGAGCTGGGTGTGCAGACAAGCTCTACACACCCTATCCAACCCACTCTACCTGTAGGCTATGGATGAAAAGGACACCCCCAAGCTACCCTAGACCTAAAAGGGCACGTTTTGGGAAGGAGACTCTCCATGGTTCAACATTCTAGACATTTTTACAGGAGAGATAGATATAGAGAGGAGAAAGCTGGGTAGAAGATAATGAATAGTGTTTTTAGTGTGAGAATTTGAGTTTTTGATGTTTTCTTCAATGCATTGTCTTGGATACCCCTGTAAGAACTTGTAAAACGTCATTTAATGCATTTAATGTTGTTCTATTTCAAGTCATTGCTAGTGTAATACTCTCTTTAAGTTTCTACCATTAATGCATCAAAGTCTTTCATTGTCTTAGCTTAAAATGGGTATTAAATTCCTTCACTTTCAGCTTATGATTTCTTGCACTTAGTAGCTTTAAAACTTCGTATCTTTGCAACGCTCCATCATTCCATTGTTATTTCCATTTCAAACATGAGTTGCTAGATCTTAAAGTTGGCAAAACCAAGGGAAACCTCCACTTGGGAATATTATTTCAACTCATTCTCTCCCTTCCCTTATGAGTCCAATGGTTCGATTTGACAGGGTAGAGAGTGGATAAGCTGGTGAGCCTTTGATATTCCGTAGGCTTAGCCATGATTTATGCTGAGATACTCACCAATCTTGTCCCTATCTTCCCCCGAATCAATCGTTCATTCTTGCTCTATCAGAGGAAGGATTGGAGTTGAAACGGTATTCCCATTGGAGTGACTTCTTGGGTTTGCCAACATTTGTTTCTTATTGCATTTTCCCAAAACACACTCCACTAAAAAACTTTTATCCACAAAGATTTTACACCTTCTTTGATTCACAATCACCTTCACTTTGGCTTACTTTCTTCCCCATGGAAACGACCTTGGAATACTTCTCCAAGTAAAACACCGACACACAAAAGTCTCCTTGCGATTAGGGAGCATTTTTGTGCATTCATACATCATATTTACATCATCCCACTTTTCTTTCCTTTTTCCCTTTCTTTTGACACTATCTCAAGGTAGCGTGACACTCCCTCCCTATTTGAACACACATTACACATTCATTGGGAGATAGCATTTAGGGGTTAAGGGAAAGTAAAGAAAACCATCATTAACTAGCCACAAACTTCAGTTGAACAGATGTGTATATGGGATTGCTGGTTAAAGTAAATTAGCATCATGGTCGTTGAGACACCCAACCCTTAATTTTGACTTATATCCCACATACTCCTCTTTCAGGGGTATTGATTCTATGCAAAAATTAGCATCAGTCACATTGACATTTGGAATTCCCTGCGTAGTAGGTCTTTCTAGAAACAAGAATTGTTACATAACAAACATTCCACTTTACCACCCTTCATGGATAACTTCGATTTCAGAAACCTTTCTTAGAAATGCCCTTAGCAAAATTCCCTCCGATTATAGTACCTTGTCTCTCAAAGGGCATGTGATCAAAGGATGGCCGATCGAAAAATCAAATGCGCAATTAGTATGGGAGTGAAACTTTTAGAAAGTAGACTAATCATGTCCTTGGCATAATCTCATGGAAGAATATTGATGCAATTAAGGAAATACTATTTAACATACCCTACTTGTAGTCGACGACCTACACATGTGTTAGACTTGAGATCAATTAGGGCTTTTCATATGATTTAGTGTGGCCAGAGGTCACTGGCTAACGAAATGACATCAACGGAGTTCAAAAGCTATCCCTTTTTTGTGCAGTGTAGCTTACCTCTTTCTAGCTTCTTGATATTTTGCCTAGGAATGATATTTCTTTCTTTCATTTTTCTCTTTTTTCACTGTCTTGGCAATTCCCTGTTTATCTGTCTCTTTTCTTTTTCGATTGTTTCCATCGATTTTTCTTTCATTGAACATTAGTCACCATTTTTTTCTATTTTTCATGCCTTTTTTGTATCATATTGATTTATAAGAGGGTGCAAGAAAATTAGATAGCAAGGTATGTTAAGTATATTCTCTTATGTTTCAATTATCATATTGGTTTTTCAAAAAAGAAATCATTCATTGAAGGCTCAAGCATGGGTGTACAGGGATATACTTTTGTAAAAAAAATGGCTAAGGTTCAAAGTCAAATAAAATCCTCAGATCATTTCTCAAGTATGTGCCCATGTATATGTTGTATGTAAAGGTTGCCTGTGGGATATGTCAATAGATCATTTTAGTTGAGATTATTGAAAAAAGTGAAGTGAAATAGCTCACCTGAGTAAATGTTGATATCCTCTCAGAAGCATCGTAAAGCTCAAAACATACCATGGTAATCTTTGTCATCTCCACTGGTTATGTCATGTGTTTCGGGGAATGTCAGTTATATATCGATTCCACTTTCGAGTATGATCATCTTGTACCTTAAGAATAACAAATAAAATACCAGTTTTCCAAGAAATGTGGTTTTAAGTCTAGGTTGCTAAGTTGAGGTGTCAAACCGATCATATGCTTAGTTATTTTAACTTGCAGCCATAGAATCCACATCTGTTTCATCATTCATTAACAATAATTATTAAAGTACTAATTCTACTCATGCATTTAAACAGATAAAAGTGATAAACTGAATCATTCATTTCACATAATATGATTATTTATAACAAAATCAAAGATACAATTTATCCACAAAAAAGTGACCAAACACATAAACTTCAAATATCCACAATATCCTACCAAAAAAAAAACTTATCCACCAAAGACGAAACAAACAAACAACTATCAAGAACATAAATAACTCCTCCTCACTCTCCTCCAGATCCACCATCTCTGTTAGCTCCACCAGGTCCACCCATCAGTAAGCAAAGGATCTCATCCTGCTTATCTTCAATGCTAAACATGATGTCTCGTGGAGAGCACCGAGTGCTGGTGCTTGGTCCTGCCTCCTGTGGCTGCTCCTGGGCGCTTTAAGTCTCTAGCTCTCTCTCCTCCTCTTGATCAAGGACATCTTGCACCTGGTTAACTCCTCGGGTATGGAGCACCTCTTGTCTTGCCGCCGAGCTGCTATTATGACCTTGGTTCCTTCTAAAGGAAGCCTTGCTTAGTGGCCCAATTGGCTTTTGGATTTTCATCTTAGTCCTCACCTTGATCCCCATGGTCTTTGCACATCTCCGTGACTAGGGTGCCAAATGTGAGCGAGATTGGCTTCACATTGCAACTCTTCTTCATTTCTGTCAAAATTAGGGAGGGGAGGTCCATGCTTTGGCTCTTCCCAAGTACGTGAAGCAACTGGGCCATGTTAGGGAGGATTTCATTTTCTCTTCCAATCGGAGCAAAATTTGACACTATAATTAAATTTAACATTTTGTATTTGTTAGTAAGCTCCCCTTGTCTAAAAAATCTCTTCCCTGCCCAAGAAAAATTAGGCAATCTCGTTAGTTCCACTCCAACCACATTCGTAGCTACATTCTCCTTCGGGGGTAGGTAGGCTTAGGTACCCGAGGTACCTCTTGTCTCATTTCCCGAATATAGTTTTCATCAACATCAACATGAGTTTTCCTTACATAACTCTT
The DNA here is from genome assembly GCA_023539305.1 of Ilex asprella. NCBI lineage: Eukaryota > Viridiplantae > Streptophyta > Magnoliopsida > Aquifoliales > Aquifoliaceae > Ilex > Ilex asprella. The sequence goes on along the minus strand of CM042184.1, from coordinate 28,973,496 downwards.
CAGCGCCCTATTGACTCTTCCGACGTTAGAGTAAAACTTCCACACCAAGTCAATTACAGCCTCTCTGTTGTTTCACAAATTCAATACCCAACCTTTCCTCTCCATAACCGCCAATATACCCAACTCAGCAAAATCATTCAATACCACGTCTTGCTCACAAACAACAACATGGTTTTGGTAGAAATTATCATACCTATAAGCTTTTAGAGCCATGGGGAATCAGGTCTTGTCATATCTTCGCTTAATGAGTGATCTCCCCTCTCTTAGTTTGATGATTTCATGCGCCATATTGGGCTTCTTGTTTATTGGGTTGCGCCTAGCAGGCATTTTGACTCTTGGAGGCATGGTGTTTCGATTTTAAGGTTGTGATGGCTTTGAAAGTCTTGCTTTTCTTGTGAAAATGAGGGGTTTTGATGTTGGAATTAGCTTTGGGGTGGTTGATTTTAGGTAGAAATAGAGAATGGGTGGTGTTTTGAGGCCAGGGTAATGAAAAGGGACTCTAGGGTTTTGAGGTCTTTGAAGGGTTTTGGGGCTTTTGGAATGAGAAAGACGATCCAGGCTTTTATTGCCTGAGAAGTGACATTCGAACGTATGTAGAAGGATTTGTAAATGATAGTTCAAACGTGGTGAGCTCCCAGTACTTTTTGAGTTATGTCAGAGACCAAAGTACTGTAAGGTCATGACGTTCGAACATTCTATTGGCGTTCGAACGTGTTACTTTCGTTTGAATGTTCTATTGGCATTCGAACGGGCTAAGTTTCCAGTACTTTTTGTTTCAATCAGAGACTTCATCAGAGACTGAGTACTGCAAGCAGGTGACGTTCGAACGTCACTTGGCATTCAAACGTTAGATCAAAAGTCAAAAGTTTTTCTATACATTGATCTACACAATAAGAGAACGCTATATACACAAGTCTAAACCAAAAAATTGATGGTGTCTTAGGATAAGTCCCTTCCCATGCTTTAGGTTGGTATTCTAGGACATTCCTTACTCGGCCCATGTTTTCATTTTAGTCAAAAGAGTATGGACAAAAAGATTTTTATATTTTTTACAAAAATTTAGACCCTTGACTTTCATCCCAATAAAAGTATAATTTCCTACAGAAAATAATCTAATCCAAGTCTCTCTCTGTATCTGTGTAGTTTGAATAACCAGTGACTCTCCCAATTTTCTCTCTTACAAACCGGTTAAGCAAAGTACTGAAATAGCATAACGCCTAAAGGTAATCCTTACTCAGCCCATTCACTCTCCAGTTAAATCGATCAAGTGCACGACCAAAAATTAGTTTAGAACACTGGATATATCATTTCTTGTGGAAGACTCTGCCACGCTATTTACAGGCATCAAGTCTTTTAGCACGACGACGTTTAGCAAAAGTGCTTCTGTCGCAGAGGGGTTTCGCTTGTTCTTCTCGAATCTCATTCTTTCTTAATAGTCTTACTTTTCTCATGATCATAATATGCACATCAGATGGAAAAGTGCGTAGAACTCCCAGACTAAACCAAAAAAGTTTAACATCCATGGTTTATAAGCTTTAAGACTCACTATCTGATTTTTTAATGTCTGTCAGTCACAAAGACAATTTAAATTGACTCATAGATATAATCATCAATTTATACAAAATACAAAGCAAGGTACGCAATATGATCAGAAACAGTAACAACAAAAATAAATAGAAATTATGGGCACAAAATAGCACAACATACACAAAATATGAACTCTAGTTCTCACCCCAACCTAAATTGAACATTGTCCCCAATGTTTCAAATTTACCATTGTATGGATCTTGGAGATGAGGTTGAAAGGTAGAGATCTATTCATCTGCCTAAACCTACAAACAAAATACAACATTGAATCATCTTTTGGGAGATCTGGGTTTGGGGTAATCTAAAAATCTTTGTGTGTGAGTGCGAACTGAAGTAAAACATCTATGTACAAATAGAGTAGACAAATGTAATCATGAGACAAAGGATTGGGTCTTCGGGGTATATAAACATGGGATTGCTAGGGGTTGGAGCGACTTTGCAAAAAACAGAGAAAACAAAGAATAAGAAGCAAAAAAAAAAAGAAATAAAAGGAGAGGGAGCCAACAGTGGTGAATGGAAAAAAAAAAGAAAAAATGAGGGTCTTATAAAGACGTCCTCTCGGGTCTGGTTAACTCAAATTTTTCCTAACCCGGTCCGGTTGAGTGTCGGTAGGCCGGAATCTCAGAGGAATATTCTGAATCCATTAAAAGAATGGTTTCCACATTTTTAACAAAGTCCTCCAAAAATAGTTTCAACTGCTGACCATTAACAGTAAAGATATTACCGTTTGTTGGGTATTCCACTTCTACTACTCCATGTCCAAATACCTTTTTGACAATGTAAGACCTAGTCCATCTTGACTTCAACTGACTAGGAAAGAGGCAGAGTCTTGAATTAAACAACATGACGTTTGAGAAGGTTTAAAAGACTTCCGCCCAATATTCTTGTCATGAAAAAATTTCATCCTGGTTTTAGCAATCTTAACATTCTCGTATGCTGCATTTCTCAATTCCTCCAATTGTCCAAGTTAAAGTTCATTGCTTTAATGGTCCAGTATGCCTTATGTTCCAATTCCACAGGTAGGTGACACAACTTTTCATAGACTAATCGATAGGAAAACATACCCAAAATTATTTTAAAAGTAGTGCGATAAGCCCATAGTGTATCAGTTAGTCTTAATGACCAAAATTTGCGGTCTAGGTTTACAATTTTTTCTAAAATTAGTTTGATCTCTCGATTAGCCAATTCTTCCTATCCACTAGTCTGTGGGTGATAAGGGGTTACAATTTTATGAAAAATTAGGTAATTTTTAATCAAATTTTAGAAAAAATGATTACAAAAATGAGCACCCCTATCACTTATAATTGATTTTGGAATTCCAAACCGGGATAAAATATTTTCTTTTAAAAACTTGATCATTGTGCAGTGATCGTTATTTTGGCATGGAATTTTTTCAACCCCTTTTGACACATAGTCTACGACCACTAAAATGTATAGATAGTCAAAGGAAAAGGGAATGGTCTCATAAAATCGATGCCCCAACAGTCAAATTTCAATTATCAGAATTGGCTTCCAGGGTATCAGTTTCTTTTAGGAATGCTTCCCAATTTTTGGCATCTATCACATGTTAGACAAAAGGCATGCACATCTTTGAAAAGTGTGGACCAGTAAAATCCACACTGCAAGATTTTTGCAGTGGTTTTTCTTGATGAAAAATGGCCACCACATGCTTCAAAATGGCAAAATGTTATTACCTGCCTGCTTTCCTGAGTGAGGATGCTACATCTTATGATTTGATCCTTACTGTACTTAAATGCTTACGGATCTTCCCAAAAGAAACTATGAATCTCCCTCGATTTTTTTTTTTGTCCATGAAGGTGAAGGACGAAGGAAGCGTACTAGTAGTAAGGAAGATAGCAATATCAACGTACCATGGTGTCTCATTTATCGTGAACAATTGTTTATTGAGAAATTTCTCATTGATTAGCAATCCATCTTCATGAAGATGAAATTCTTGGAGTAAGAGTATCTATCTTAAGATCCTTGACTTGACATCCTTCTTTGTAAGCAAGAATTTTAATGCTACATGGTCAGTAAATATAGTAACAGAAGAACCAACAAGATAAGAGCAAAATTTTTCCAGAGCAAAAACTACTACTATCAATTCTTTTTCAGTTGTTGAATAATTCATTTGAGCATCATTCAAAGTTTTGCGTGCATAGTAAATCACATGTGGTTTCTTATCCTTTCTTTTCCCCAACATGACACCTATAGCATAATCACTTGCATCACACATTAGTTCAAAGGGTAAAGTCCAATTAGAGGGTTGCATTATTGGAGCAGAAATTAACATGCCTTTATGCTTATCAAAAGCTTTTTGGCATCCTTCATTCCACACAAAAATTACGTCCTGACTCAGAAGATGACACATTGGTTTAGTAATGGTACTAAAATCTTTTATGAACCTTTTGTAAAAGCCTGCATGTCCTAGGAATGATGGGACATCCTTTACAATCTTAGGGGCGGGTAAATTTCCAATCAAATATATTTTTGGCTTGTCAACTTTCATACCCTAAAATGACACAATATGACCAAAGACAATGCCTTATGTTACCATGAAATGGTATTTTGCTCAAGTGAGCACTAGATTGGCTTCTTTACACCTTATCGACATTTTTTCTAGGTTGACCAAACACAAAACAAATGACTCACCATAGACAAAGAAGTCATCCATAAAACTTCTAAAAAATTTTCAACTATGTCACTGAACAAGTTTAGCATACATCTTTGGAATGTTGCAGGAGCGTTACAAATCCCAAATGGAATCCTTTTGAATGCAAAGGTGCCAAAGGGGCATGTGAATGTGTTTTTTCCTGATCATTTAGTGTTATCTCAATTTGATTGTACCTTGAGTACCCATCCAAGAAACAGTAGAATTCTTGGCTTGTTATTCTCTGTAGAACCTGATCAAGAAAGGGAAGAGGGAATGGTCATTCCTAGTCACCATATTGAGTTTTCGATAGTTAATACACATCTGCCATCCTGTGACGATCTGAGTTGGTACTAGTTCATTTGCATCATTTTTTACCACTATGACTCCAGACTTTTTGGGCACAACTTGGGTTGCACTAACCCATTTACTATCTGAGATGGGGAAGATTATCCATGCATCTAAGAGCTTGAGCACTTCAATTCTCACAACTTCTTTCATGTGAGGGTTCATTCGTCACTGCATTTGACAAGAGGGTTTCGAATCCTCTTCAAGGTATATAGCATGATTGCAGATCAATGGGCTTATACCTTTCCAGTCAGTGATGGTCCACCCAATGATGCTTTTGTGGCTTTTGAGAACTTCAATCAATTTAGACTCTTGCAAGTCTATGAGCTTAGATGAAATTACCACTGAGTATGACTTGTCCTCTCATAAGAATGCATATTTGAGGTCAGATGAGAGAGGTTTCAATTTAGGATTTGGTAGCTTGACACTTGATGGGAGTGGCTTTGTGCCACTTGGTGAAATCTCTTCGAATTTGGGGGCCCATGTCCCAACGGTATGAGTGGGGCATATCTTTGAGTTTAGGTCATCATCTATTGTCTCAAATGGGATAGACTCTGGCGGAAAAGATTCAATAGGTTTCCCATATAATGTGTCATTTAGATGTTCTTGTATCAAAGATTCAATGGAGTTTATTTTTCCTTCTTCTTTGTCTTCTCCCGGGTGCTTAGCATTATTGAAAATGTTCAACTCGAGAGTCATATTCCCAAAATTTAATTTCATGACTCCATTCATGTAATTGATTAGTGCATTAGAATTTGCTCGGAAATATTGACCAAGAATGACGGGAATTTGGTTCTCCGAATGTATTGCTGGCTAAGTATCTAGAACAATGAAGTCAACAAGGAAGACAAAGTTGTCCACTTGGACAAGTACATCTTTATCAAATGTGATTGACATCAATTAGATGTAAATTAGAAGTATTAAAAAAAGTCGAATTAGTAGAATTACCGCACTAAAAAGTCGTAATTAAAGTAAATTAGGGTTAGTGCGGGAATTATTCATTTTAACAGTTTTTATCTACAATTGCAGGACAAAATGCAGAAATAATCAAAGAAGAAGGGAGCAATGTCAAGAAGATGGAAACTCAAGGAGGTCAAAGTGTAATATTCCAACATGAAAAATCAGAAGCCATGCAACTTGCAAATCCACTTGCACCACCGTCCGGACGGCACTGCCACCGTCCGGACGGTCCTCCTTAGTCAGCACATCAAACCTCCACCTCATGCTTCCTTGCTCGCCTACAAATATGCACCTCCATCTCCCTTGCAAAGAAGACCGGATATGAGAGCTTTCAAGTGAAAATCCAAAGAGAGAAAAAGGAAAAGAAAGGAAGAAAAAGAAAGAAGAAAGTGAAACCACGATCCGGTCCGTGATACATTTTCAGTTCCAATACTGTATTTCTACATTTTTGTTATAGCTTTCCATTCGGATAATTGAAGTGCCGCCACTTTTTCATCTTAACTGATAATAAGAGTGGTTGTGTTTCAATCGTTCCCTACGAAAGCCTTTTACATTTTGTACTTTAATTTTGTTGTAATGATAACTGTCAACATTCCTTGCTCGTCTATAGCAATGGAGCGTGAGTAGTTCCTTATATCCTCCAGTTCGAGGGGAACATATGTACAATACTGGTTTGTTTATGGAATTGCTGATGTTTTATCTATACGTTTATTATATATATAAGACATGCCAGCTGGAATGACCCCGGTGATCCTATCGGTATGGCTTTGCTTCCGCCGGAACGCTGAGGAAGTTTCACTAACGCATGATATTACTATATATAATAATATTGCCTGCTAGAATAACCCCGGTGATCCTATTGGTATGGGTAGTCCTACACTGGAACGCTGAGGAAGTTCTACTGTCAATATATAAATATATACAAAGATGATCTATTGAATAATTCAAGTATTCCATTTGAGTGGCTTGACTTTCCAGGTGACA
>CM042184.1:28927770-28966567 GCA_023539305.1 Ilex asprella | reverse complement strand
ATATAAAGCATATGGGATCCTTAAACTGAAGGATATATTTTATATTTCTGTCAATTAATCTGCTTTATTTATGCACTTTGGTATATCTGCACTTTACTTCCGCCTGCCTTTTATTTTAAAACCAGTTAATTAGACTAAGCTCACACCACAAGCAATCAAACATCAAACTACTCCAAACAAACCATTTAACTGTATTTAGTTTTTTTTTAGCATTACTTAACTCTTCGTGGGATCAATACTTGGACTTAAAAACCGAGAAAACTACAATTCGACCACCTATACTTTGGTGTAATATTTTAATATAATTCAGACACATACAAAAAGTGCGAATCAAAATGCCCCTAGGGGTTTTGATAGATATGTCGGCCAACTAAAGTGTGATGCAAGTGGGTTTGAGTTCACCCAGACCTAACTATTGGTAGACAGAGAAAGGAAGCAGATTGACACTGGCTCCAAGGTCTAACAGTGCTTGTTCTATTCTAAAATTTCCAATGACACACAACACTATTGAACATCCTGAATCTTTGTATTTTGGAGGGGTTTTGTGTTAAAGCGGGGAACTAACTTGTTCTGTCAGGAAGGCTTTTTTTTTTTACATTCAGGTTTCTCTTGACTGTGCACAAGTCTTTTAGAAACTTGGCATATGACAGAATTTGTTTGAATGCATCTAGAAGTGGGACGTTGATTTTTAATTGCTTAAAAAGCTTCATGCTGTTTTTTACTTACTTAAAAAGCTTATAAATTTCAATCTAATTATTCAACTTCAGTGTAGTTTTGAGTCTATGAGAAAAAAGAAGCAGGAATGGAACATGAAGGTTCTCTTTCCTCAGAAGGTTCTAGCTCTTGTTCAATCATAGGCTCAGGTTCTTCTTTAATTACAAGTTCAGGTTCAATTGGATCAGGCACAGAAGATGAGTTGACTAGGATTGACTCAGGATTTGGCTTTGGAATGAGCATGTCTCTGATATTCTTGTTAATCACCTTGCCACTTCTCAATGTAGTGACAACTTGGGCTTGGTCTTGTGGGTTTTCCATGATCGAAGGGTTCCGCACATGGAATTGGCCTTGCGGTTGTTTTGGTTGGGCAGGGAACTTGCCCTTCTTAGGTGTGGCCATGGATTGAGTTAACTTTTGGATGTGTCTTTTAAGATCCTCGAAAGATTGAGTGGTTTGAGTTTTGAAATCAGTGAAAGCCTGAGTGAAACTATTGTTGTAGTTTATTTCGCTTTGCATGAACTGATTCAGTGTGTCCTCGAGGCTCCTCTTTTGTGGTGGTTGGTATAGTTGATACGCGAGGGGTCCTTAAGGTGGTGGATGTGAACCTTATGGTTGGTTCATGGGAGTGGGTTGTGTGTTCCTCCAACTAAAGTTTGGGTGGTTCTACCACTCTGGATTGTATGTTTAGGAATACGGATTGGAGTAAAGCTTGTTGAAGTTAGAAATTCCATTTGTCTGTTATAACAAAACCTCCTTGAATGTTGGGATGGTAGGACACTCCCACTAGGGTGTCCTTTTAGCGCACAGATTCCACACACTTGTTCTGTGGAAGGGCCAACATCAACTTGATGGACCTTTTTCATCTCTAAATCTTCAAGGTTTTTAGACAAAGTAGACTTTTTGCTCTCATGTCATCCTGATCTCTCAAGACTTACTTACCCGCTTGAGAAGTAAATAGTTTAGCTTTAGCAGTGGTAGGCGAGGCTGAGTCCCACATCTGAGAACTATTAGATAAGGTGTCGAAGAAATTGAATGCCTCATCTGGACTCTTACTCATAAACTCTCCTTGGACCATCATTTCGACAAACTGATGTAGTCTAGTGGGCAAGGAGTCATAAAAAAATCCTACCAAAGTCTAATTCTCAAACCAAGGTGTGGGCAGTTTTGGAGAAGACCTTTGAATCTCTCCCAAGATTGGTAAAATATTTCCCCTTATTTTACTGAAAAATTCATGATTTGTCTTTTTAGTGCATTGGTGTGGTGTAAGGGAAAAAACTTTATGAAAAATTCATTTTGTAATACCTGTCAGTCAGGAATTGAATGAGATTTTAAAGAATTTAGCCATTGTTTAGTTTTTTCCTTTAAAGAGAAAGGAAAAAATTTCAACTTGGCCAGTTTAGTGTTGTCTGCAAATGTTCCATATACTGCCTCAAAATCTTTTATATGCAGATATGAATTTTCAGATTCGAGTCCATGAAATTGAGGAAGTAGCTGCACTGTCCCCGCCTATACATTAAAGAGGGGTGATTTACAGGAAAGACAAAACAAGAAGGGACATTATTTCTTGTGGGATTTAAATAATCCCGCAATGTTCGAATGTTAGGCACTTCCCCATCCCTCATAGAGATTTCTCCGTTTCTCTCATTATTAGTTATATTACTCTCACAAGAGTCTGCTACTTATCTAGGTGAACTTGGTTCAGGCTGATTCATAGACGTAGAACATTCTATTGGCAAATTTTAATAGTGAGGAGCGTCCTCAGACATAAAATAAAAGAAAGTAAAACAAAACAAAATTATTCACAGTAAACCAAAGAATATATACAAAAAAGAAAGGTATTTTTACCTTTTACTTTAAAACACCTTTTATAGTTCCCCGGCAATGGCGCCAAAAACTTAGTTTGATTCGAAATGTGTACACCCAAGTGCAGGCAGTCAAGCTATAGTAAAAATCTGATTTGAGTTTGGAGTCGAATCAAGAGGGAACTCTTGTTGGTGTTTCAAAGTAAGCAGTGGTGGAGACCAAATGGTTGTAATCTTTAAGATTTAAAGTTGTGAGGTTTAGGGATTTCCTGAACAAAATATAAGATTCTTTTCAAGAAGGTTTTATAGACAAAATATAAGATAAGCTCAAATATAAAAAGGTCACTCTTTAGTTCGAGGATCTCGATATGCAGTTAATCATCCGTTTTATTATACTTATGCTTGATAACTCAATTAACTTCCGTGTCAACAACAAATTAATCGGACGATAAAGATGGACTTTCAGAATTAAGAACATGGTTCCGATGCATTTTTAGAAGTTTACAATAATTGTCTGTGCCGAGACTCAACCTGTCTACAAACAAGCAAGTGTTTCTACATGACATCCAACCATGACATTAATATTCCTTTCTTTAAATGAAGCACAATAATGATGAAGATTGAAGGGTAGTCATGAAGATCTAGCTGGGGTACTTGCCTTGAACTAATGGGCCTTTCTATACAAGAGTCATCCATGTTATAGAAAGAATTCAATGTTATAGAAAGTACCTTAGCTTTGCTTGATGCAATCAATCATTCCATAAGCAAAGGGAATATAAAACATTAAGCATAAGAAAAATGCACGAATATAACTTTCAGATAATTTATACATGCCCTTCACCTCTTACTAAAGAGTGCATGAGAAACTACTCACTCTTCATGACTTTGGTAAAGCTAGAAAAGTGAGTAATATTCACCCCTCCAAGTAGAGGAGTTACAAAATGAAACACATAAAACAAGGAGCCGATCTTCAACGAAGAATGAGTGAATCACGTTCTACTCTTCATGGCTTTGGTAAAGCACTAGAAAAGTGGAAGAGCTTGACTCCTCTAAGAAATAAGGAAGCTCAAGCTATGGAAGTAAAAGAAATAAAGAAAGTAGAAGAAAGCTAGTCATTTTTGGAGGGTTTCCTCGTTAACCAAAAGATGAACTATCTCCCTTGATACAAGTAAATGTAAAACAACTATATGAGTGGGAGTCTAAGCCTCCATCAAGCTCTCTACAAGTCCCTTACTCTCCCAAAAATGGGAGTATTTATAGGCAAGGAAGAGAAGACAAGAGGGGGATGAAGGAATAGTATATTATGCCAAGTCCAAGTCAAAAGCAAACCACTCTACACCAAGTCTGTAGACAACGTTCGAGCACTGTTTGGCGTTCAAACGTTGTCTTTATCTTTGCTTTATGGGCATATGAATGTGCTGATAGGGTCTGACCTTTCCACTCAAGTACCTGTAGTCTTTTGTAAAGTTCATTTCCACACTCCATGCAGTATCATACTTTTCAAATGATTCCAGGGGACTTTCAAACGTTTATTGGTGTTCGAAAGTGATACTCAAGTACTTGAGGGTCTTCTTTCTTGGCTATAACACACCATGTCTCAGCAGTCTGGTCCTATCAAAATTTAAGGTAATGTTCGAACATTGATTGGCATTCGAACATTCTTGCGTTGGTCCAAACTTTTTCAATTAGGCTCCAAAATATGTTGGTGTTGCATGAAAATATGATGTTCATCACCTTTTGTCCCTTATACAATTTAGCCCTGAAATGTCAGCATTTAAACTCCATCAAAGTATAATTAGTCTTAAAAGAGCATAGTAATATGCTAATTTTAACTACTAATCTGTCTCCCTCTGCCATGTCATCCATTCTATACAAAGATCAAAGGTAAAGGCAGTGGATGGGATATTTCCATGAGTTAAGAAGGAGTCGACTTGTTGCTTGGTTTATTTCAATGCCATTCCTAACCTCCTACCATCTTCCTCAATGTATGTGTATGATATGAGTGAAAAGGGGAATGCCACTCTCCCTTAGTGATGATGTCAAAAGAAAGGGCAAGGAAATGAGAAAATGGAATGTTAAAATGTTTGGGATGTGAATGAACAAAATTGATTCCCAAGCACAGTAAAACTTTTGCGGCTCGTGCTTTACTGGGAGGTATTCCAAGGTTGTTTCCTTGGGCAAGGATGCAAATCGTATAGAAGGTGATTTTGGTTAAAGAAAGTGTAAAATCTTTTATTTTTGGAATTGGTTTGTGGTTTATTTTGTGATGAACTTAGAATGGGAAATAAGTGTTGGCTAATCCAATGAGAATACCAATTCAACTCAAATCAATCCTCCAATAGAGCATAGGTGAACGATTGATTCATGGGAAGCCAGAGATCATATTGAGAGAGGATCTACGCATAAACCGTGACAAATCAACGAAATATCATAGACTTACTATCACATCCACTCTCTACCCAGTCAAACCAAACCATCGTACCCTACGAGAAGGAGCGAAAAAGAGTTGAAATATCATTTTCAAATGAAGGTCTCCTTTTGGACTAGCCAACTAAAAAGCTTAGCTACTGATGCTTGAGTTAAAAACTAGCAATGTAATGAAAAGACATTATGAAGATATGATGATTTAAACTAAGTTAATGCTAGAAAACATAAGTAAAAAGAGAGTACATGGAATACCCATTTATAGCTAAGAAACTGAAAAACATAGAAGCGTTAATGGTGAAAGCTTTAATGGAAGACTAAACCTGAAACAACTTGAATTGAATGGCATTGAAGACTTCAAATAAAGCTTAGAAGGTTCTTACATGGAATTAGAAAATAATGCTTTGAAGAAAATGTAAAAATCTTAACTTCTCTCTCTAAAACACTATTCATCATCTTCCCTAGACTATCTCTCTCTATATTCTAATGTGTCTTTCGTAATGGTCTGTGTATTCCCTCTTGGAAGCTTCAAAAACACATAGGGAGTCATTCCCTAGCCTGTAGATGTGATCTCCATCCTTAGGGTTGCAGGGAGGTGGGCTGGAATAGGGTGGTGCAGACCTTGTCTGCACACCCAATATCTCCCTTCTTCCATCTCTTTATTGATTACCAAGGCTCTAAAAGTCCAATGCTAGGTGTGAAAGGGGTGAACAGTGTATTGGGCGTGTCAGAGAATTGTGGGAGACATGATTGATAGGGCCCTCAAAACAGCAGAGCTTGATATACAGAGATAGGACTGATTCAGCAGACCCTACTAGCATGGCATACTAGTAGGGTTTCTACTATTTTTTCATATTTTTTTATTTCTCCAACTCATGAGCTATCTTCCAACCACCCTTTCATCCTCATTCACCTCAAATCATTTGGGAAGGCCTTAAGAAGCACCATTTATCACCTTTTATTTGCAAACACCACAAATCTTCATTAATAGCTCTAGTAGCGCAATTCCAATCATTTAATCCTTAAAAGCGAGTGAAAAAGGACTGATTAGCACATGAAATATGCAATGTTTTGTGCTAATCACTCTCCCTAACTTGAGTTTTTCTAGTCCCTTAGCAAAATTTATTTTCCAAAACCAAATAACAAGTATAACATACAACAATCCATTGAAATAAGCAGTTTCCCTAATCAATAAAAATACAAAAATTATAATGCAATTAACAAAAAAAACATGGACAAGATTGAGCAGAAACTGTGGGTTTTCATTAATGTGCTACGAAGTTACAGTATATGGATTAGGACATCAAAAAGCAACAAAATGGCCTACGATACCATCCTAACTACGTACAATCCTACATAAAAGAAAGAACAACAACTACCATATCCTACTCCTTATCACCTTCTCCAACATCCCCTTCACCTTCATCACTATCACCATTGTCATCATCCTCATCTTCAGTATCTTCATCATCATCATCCTCCACCTCCTCAACCACCGTGGAGGCAGAGGGGATAGTTGCAGAAGAGCCAGTGGCTGGTGGTGTGGGTCATTCTAAGATGTGCCTCCCAGGGAAAGTATGCATGCATATCTCTATCAGCATTTTTGTCATACTACGCACTGATGCCTCAATCTCATCCACTGTTACTTCTAGTGCATCAAGGCACTGAAGTGTTGAGTGTGCTGGTGCAGTTGTGGAAGGCCCAGTGGATGAAGATGGTCCGGGAGCCTCAGAGTCAGAGCCCAATGTCTTAGCTTGCTCCCCCTGACTCATTGCCTTTCCTTTCTTACTACTGACCTTGCCAATAGCCCCAATCTCAGGAGGAGTGAACTTTGTCAAACGCATAGGCCTTCACCTTGAAGTGTTTGCATATCCGGGTTACCAAACTCCCATATGAAAAATTGGTCATAGGCTTCAGTGTCACGACAAAGTCTTTCATTACCTTCCATATGAAAAGGGCAAAGTCAACCATTTTTCCTAACACAACAGCGTCTAAAATGGCTAACTTCTCCTTATTTAGTGTCTTTTCCGCGACCCTTGGGACTAAATTATAATATAGAAGTTTATTCAAAAGCCCATACACGTACTTTAACCCTGCACTTGGAAGAGTTCCCTTGAATTGAGTAGGATCCTCATACATCAAAGCAACAAACTCGACAATGGCCTTGGCTTCAGTGACATTGTGAGGATAGACTGGCAGGAAGGAGGGTGGTCTCTTATAGTCCCCTAGGAGAGTGGCAATGACATCGGGGGTCACTTTGAACATTTTACCCCAGACATTGGTTTTTAGAACTTCCACCCCGTTCACCTCTGCCATTCTGAGAGTTTGGTAGAACTCTCTACACATCAACAAATTGTACCCTTCAACCGGCTTAAACCAAAACCTTATACCATGTACCTCAATAATCTTAACAACCTCGTTCCTTGGGGTAAAGAAAATGCGGTTAAGGTACCATTCACAAGTCACACCTTTCTCTTGGATCCACTGGATTCGTGCCTCATTTCTTGCCTTCTACCTCCACTCATTGGGGGTCCCAGCTTGACTCATCACTACCCCTCTTACGACTACTTGGCTCCTCAGGTTGAGAGGAGTTGGGTCCAACCCTCTTGGTACGGGACATGCAGTGCAACAGTGCCCCCATAAACGCACATGCAAAAATTATAAGGAAAAGACCCTCAATTGGGTCCATTGCCTCACAAATGGCCTCAACGTGACGAGCCATTGAGAGGTTCTTGGAGAATTTGGAGAGATTGAAGGGAGATTAGGAGTTTAGGGATTTTCGAAAATTATGGTTCCAAAAAGGGCAAACTCCAAATCAAGGCTCTAAGGTTGAAGATCTAAGGAATAATGGAGAAGACGGAGGGATTGGGAATCTTTGGAGAGAGATGAGTGAGAGAAAAGGGCTCTAGGGTATGTGATTAAAGGGAGGAAGTGAAGGGTTCCCCGAAAAAATTCAATTTTAAAGCGCTGATGCTTTTTTGTTTCAGTAGACCCTATCGGTATGCCATACTGGTATGTCGAATATGATGAACGCATAATATTGCATATGTAACGGCCTCATTACATGCATTTTAACTCAACTTTTACATCTAAGTACTTAGAGTTAGCCAAAATTATGAATAATATTAAATTTCGATGTTGCGTGTTTTTATAGCTTATTGAGTTTAGGACCTTGTAACTATAATGGATGTGTGGTGAAGGCATGGACACAATACATGAAGATTTAAAGGATTAAAAGTGAAGAAATCAGGGAGGTATTGGTGCTTGGGAACAAAGGCACCAACTGCCACATCATTTGGAAGCAAAAGCCTCGATTGTTCTCCATTTTGACCATGATCAACTACAAATCTGAAAAGTGCAAAACATGAAAGTTATAGATCTGGATGGGTTCTATATTGTGTCAACATTTTAGATTAATCCAACAGTTGGATCAAAAGTTATGCCTATTCTACCAGAACTGGTCCAAAGCAAAAAACCACACTAGTAGGGTACCGTTTCGGAACTGCATACCGGTACCCCGAACACCAGCAGCTTAACCCTACCGGTATGCTCCCAGAACAGCCCAAAACGCCTACAAACTCTTCTCCACTTGCTTGGGGGTCCCACCAATGATTCTCCCACTTGTGCCCAACATTTTCTTACACATCTACATGCCTCCTATACCATGCTCGAAGACTTTGGAGGCTTGGCATTCAAGGAAGAGGGGAAAAAAGTTGGTTGCCCAGTGGGTTGTCGGGTAGGCTGTCCTAGCCTGTCAAGACCCTTCCATTCAGCCTCCCATTGATGGGAAGCCTGCACACTTTCTTGGGGGACCACCATGGATGAAAATTGAAGGCATACAATCCATTATATTCAACGTTGAAGAGCTTTTCAAAGGGTGGCTACCTAAGCTTAGGAGTAGTTCCAATGAAGAAGATAATAAATAGTGCTATAGTGTGAGAAATTTATGTTTTTGCATTTTCTTCAATCCTTTAACTTGTATTTTAATGTAAGACTCTTGTAAGCTTAATTATTGTCTTTAATCCCATTCCTTTCAAGTATATTGGAGGTTTAGTTACATGTTTTAGATTTCACCATTATTGTTTATGTGTTCTTCCATCCTTCAAATTTATTGTCTTCATAGTTTATGTTTCTTGCATTAACTTTGTTTAAATCTTCATTTCTCTACCATGTGTTTCTTTTACATTAATGTATTATCCTTTATTATGAGTAGCTAGCTTTAAGTTGGCTAATCCAAGAGAGACCTCCCCTTGTGGATTTCATTTCAGCTCTTCTTATTTCCTCCACTCGATGTACGGTGGTTCGGTTTGACTGGGTTGAGAGTGGATGCGGTGGTGAGTCTTTGATATTCCATAGGCCTAGTCATGGTTTATGCTTGGATCCTCACCATTTCATCCCTAGCTTCCCACAAATCAATCATTCATCTATAAACCCTTGGAGGAAGGTTTTGAGTTGATTGGGCAATCTCATTGGAGTGACCTCTTGGATTAGACAACACTTGTTTTCTTGCATTTTCCTTAAAAACAAAAAACACCAAAAACTCAACCTCAAAGATTTTTACAATTTCTCTTTTTCACCAAAATCACTTTCACACAACTTGAACTCTCCTTCCTTGAGTAGATGACCTTGGAATATTCTTTCAAGTAAAACACCGACATACAAGAGACTCCTTGCGATTGGGGAGCACTTTTGTTCACCACACACACATTTCATTTCATTGTATATTTTGTTCATTTCGTTACCACCATTCCGTTGCCATTTCTATTGCATGAATCCGAGTGAGAGTGACACTCACCCACACACATAAGCCATATACATATTTGAGGGTTCATGTTAGGAGCTTAGGAACAACAACGTTTTTCATCAATCAGAATACCAGTGGCCAATCCATACTGGTATGCTTTGCTCCTGTGGCCAATCCATACCGGTATGCTTTGCCTTATTTGCAAAATACCCCTACTAAGCAACACATCTCCACTCCATTCCAACTCGGGACCTACCCAAAGCATTCTACCACACTATTTATGACCTGTACTCCTTCCAAAAAATGTACTACACTTATAAATCACAATCGGAACCATCATGCCCAATTTATTACTGAAATTGCATATGATTTAAACTTTTGATGCATTCAACATATAATGAATGGATTTCTATTTTTAACTATCAAAATGAACACCCAAAATGCAACTCACATATTTAATAACTCGAGAATTCGTAGATCATTTCGAATATCAACAACTTGAGCAATATTTCCCCATTCTGCAAGCATGGAGCTTTTTAACACATTTCTCAGATGATTGAATTAAGCACACATGAGCCATACCATAGCCTTAAATACTAATCTAAAGTATGCACCTACACATCTATTTTTGAACTCAGGTGCGTGTGAATTGGACAAGTAATTTGAGCATTTACGCAACAGAATTCACATTCGAATGGCCAGAACAATTCAGTTTCAATGAAAAACTCACCAAAAGTCACTCGTAACAATGAAATACACTCCAGATATCCTGACAAGCACTCCATGTGTACATGTGAGATAGATTTTTGTGCACAAAAATAAAGTATGCTCACATGTAATCCAGAAAAAAATGAAGTTCGTGTGTGAGAGTTAAGTGACTTTGGCATAGTCTCATGAAAAGAATGTTAGGGCGTTGGGTAGCAAAACTAACTCATCATTATGTTGAAGATTATGCATCCCCCGTACCTCTCTAGATTATTTAGGATTGTCACGGGTTGTAATGAGGCCTTAGGGTGATATCTAGGCAAAAGAAATGAAGGATATAGGATAACAAAGAGGGTTGTTCTGAGTGAAAGACTTTTATTTTAAAAACATCTCCCTTTTTATGAGATTTTCATTCTTTACACCATTCTTGCACTCTCTACTTATTTTCTTTCCGTTTTTAACAAATTTTTTTATCGTTCTTTCTTCTTTCACCCTTATTTCCTCCTTTTCTTGGATTTTCATCCTCCTTTTTTTTTCAAACTCTTTGAGTTTCACAACAATCATCCCTTTCTCAAATTTCCACACCACACTTCCTTTTCTTTTACAATCACTCATTTTCAGATTTAGGAACAACCAAGGTAAGATAGATATTTCTCATTTTCATCATCTTGGCCAAATGTGTGGCATAGAAACGAATTTCAATTAGGCTCAATCATGACACTAGGGAAAATATTTTCACAAGAATAAGGCAAATGCTCAAAATTTAAAAAATGGCCTAAGATCATCTCTAGATAAACATAAGGGAGCATTGTACATATCAAGACAAAGTCAATTAACTACTCAAACGCACCTAACCAAAACAAGTATAATGAGACTATTGAACAAATTTCACATTGAAAAATTGTTCTTTGAGTAAATGTAAGTTCCCTCCCAAAAATGGTAGTCACTAAAGCTCTCATGTGTCCTTACTCATCTCCACTACTTATGTCAAGCCTAAAACATGAATCTAGTCCGTAAATTGCTGAAATTACACATTCAAAGGTCACATATAGTTGGGTTCAAAAATCATACATATGTGATACTTATGCATAGGATTAATTTTCGTAGTATGCTCATGTGCCCAAAGTTTACAACAAGGATCAATATATCATCCAATCCACACACTCTTCATAAGGGAATACAGATCAACATTCAGATATTTTTTTACAAAATTTTTAAAAATTTTTAAATATATACCCTAATGCAAGCAAAAATATGCATCACAAAAATTTCACAAAGAATTTCCCAACAACATTGGTGTATCATGCAAATGGTGCACCTCACCCCAACTTGAATCATGCATTATCCTCAATGCAACAAAAAAAATATGATAAGCAATGAAAGACAGTAAAAAGATGAGTATGGTTAGAGAACACCTCGTAATTGAGCTTTGACAAAAGCACCAATATCTGAAACTAAGAAAAACAATATTATATAACCAAAGAAAGTAAGTGACGTGAAATAAAAATAACATAAGCAAATAAAAGCAACTGTACACTAGAAAGCATAAACACTAGCTACTCATCCACCAATCCATATACACCAGATCCATTAAATCCTCATCCACCATCTATCCTTCAAAACCCTCAAACAATAGCTTAAGTCTTTGTCCATTGACCTTGAATGCTGGCCATTCTCAGGGCTTGTGACATCCACAGCTCCATTGGGGTAGGCCACCTTGAGAAGATAGGGGTCATCCCAACTAGATCGAAGTTTTCATTGGAAAATGGATAGACGAGAGTTGTATAAAAACACTTTTTGCTCGGGCACAAAATGATTTCCTCCCAAAGGATTTGTCATGAAAGAGTTTTGCCAGTTCTTTTGAAATTTTGGAGCTTTCATACGCATCTCATCTAATCTCTTCCAACTCATTCCGCTCAAACTTCCTTTGCTCTCCGGCCATTCATAGATTGGAGTTCAAAGTTTTAATGGCCTAATAGGCCTTATGTTCCATTTTGACTGACAAATGACAAGCCTTTCCACAGACGAGACGGTAGAGAGACATGCCTAAAAAAGTCTTATATGTAGTGCGGTAAGCCCATAGGGCATCGATTAGTCTAACTGACCAATCTTTCCTATTTTGGTTAACCATTTTTTCCATGATATTCGTAATCTCCCTATTGGCCAACTCGGCTTGGCCATTGGTTTGTGGGTGGTATGCAGTGGATAACTTATGTGTAACGCCATATTTAAACATTAAGGATGCGAATGATCTATTATAGAAATGCGATCCACCATCGCTTATCATAGCACGAGGCATCCTAAACTTCAAAAAAATGTTCTCTTTCAAGAATTTGACCACGATCCAGTGGTCAATGGTTTTGGTTGAGATAGCCTCCACCCATTAGGGCATGTAGTCCTCTGCAAGTAGAATGTATAGAAAACCAAATGACATAGGGAAGGGACCCATAAAGTCAATGCCCCAGTAATCAAATATTTCTATAACAAGTACAGGGGAGATGGGCATCATATTCCTTCAGATCACATTACCCAAATGCTGACATCTATTACATTCTTTACAAAATGTAACATAGTCTTTATTAAGTGGGGGTCTGTAAAAACCTGATTGGAGAATTTTTGTCGAAGTTTTCTTTGCTGAGAAGTGGCCACCACAAGCTTTTGAATGGCAAAATGCAAGGACGTCCTTCTGTTCATTTTCTGGTACGCATCTCCTCATGACTTGGTTAGGGTAATATTTGAAAAGATACGGGTTGCCGAAGTAAAAATACTTCACATCTGCCATGAATCTCCTTCTATCCTCTAGGCTCCACTGCGGTGATATTTGTCCTGTTGCAAGATAATTATATATATCAGCATACCCTGGACACACATAATGAATTGAAAGCAATTGCTTATTAGGAAAAAAGTCTAGGATAGGAATGTGTTCATCGGCCTCTTGCTCCACCAATCTAGATAAATCATCCACCACCACATTCTCCACTCCCTTCTTGTCTTTGATTATCAAATTGAACTCTTGGAGTAGGAGGATCCACCTAATAAGTTTTGGTTTAACAAATATTTTGAAGCAGAATGATCAGTACAAACAACTATAGGTGAAGCACTGTTGTAAGAATGAAATTTATCTAATGCAAATACTACCGCTAGAAGCCCATTTTCAATGGTAATGGAATTCATTTGGGCTTCATTGAGCGTTTTACTAGAGTAGTATATCACATAAGGTTGATTATCCTTCCGTTGACCGAGCACTGCGCCAACAGTGTAATCACTCGTGTTGCACATCAACTCAAAACGTAAATCCCAGTTGGGTGGTCGCAAAATCGGAGGTGTGACAAGAATGCTTTTGAGTTTTGTAAAAGATGCCTCACAATCATCCGACCAAACAAATATGATGTCCTTAGACAATAAATTGTTCAACAGTTGGGCCAATGCACTAAAACTTTTTATGAATAAACGGTAAAATCTAGCATGGCCCAAAAATGACCTGATATCCTTAGCAACTCTCGGCATAAGAAGGTTGGAGATGGCCTCCTCCTTTAATCTGTCAACTTCAATGCCTTTCACTGAGATGATGTGCCCAAGAATGTGTCACCACATAGTGACACTTCTCCCAATTTAAGACTAAACTCTTCTCTTCACATCTCTCCAAAACTTTCTCCATGTTCTCCAAACAATCATTGAAAGAATCCCCAAAGACCCAGAATTCATCCATAAATACCTCAACAATCTTTTCACCATATCACTAAGGATCCCATCATGCAACTTTGAAAAGTCTCGGGAGCATTACATAGCCCAAAAGGCATGCGACGGTAAGCAAAGGTATCTTAGGGCAAGAAAAGGTGGTCTTCTCTTGGTCTGCCAATGCAATCTCAATTTTATTGTAGCCAAAGTCCCATCTAAAAAGAAATAGAATAGATATCCCGCTACTCTTTCCAATACTTGGTCGAGGAATGACATTGAGAAGTGGTCTTTTCTTGTGCAAAGATTAAGCTTCCGGTAGTCAATGCAAACTCTCCACCCGGTGATCACTCTCGTCGATATAAGCTCATTCTCATCATTCTCCAACGCTGTGACTCCGAATTTCTTAGGTACTACTTGTAGTTTCAAAACAAAGATGTCCACGTCAAGTAGTTTCAATACCTCATCCCTCACCGCATCCTTTATGATGGGATTCAACCTTTTTTGTGGTTGTTGGGAAGGTTTGGAGTCCTACTCAAGGTAAATGCGGTGAGTCCAAATGAGAGGACTTATCCCCTTAATGTCGGCAACTGTCCACCCAATTTCTCATTTATGCCTTCTCAATACCTTCAAGAGTTCTTCTTCTTGTTTCACATTCAATGTTGAGTGTTTCACCTTCCCCAAGATAAGCATACTTCAAATGGGAAGGTAATGGCTTCATTTCCAGGTTGGGTTTTTGTATGTCCAACGAAAAGATTTTCTTTTCTTAATGAGGAAGCTCCTCGAATGTAGGGATACACCTTTCCACCCCTTTTAAACTTTCTAACCCCTATTGTTGATCAAATTTCTCTAGATCAACATTTTATTTTTCCTTGAACTTTAACATCCCCTCAAGCTTCAAGTGTTCCCCGACCAACGTGTCAATCCTATTGACCGCATTTAAATCCTCATCATCACCTGGTTGTTTGGACAAGTTGAATACATTGAGCTCCATTGTCATATTCCCAAATGCTAGCTTTATGAGATTGTTCCAGCAATTTATCATGGCATTAGACGTAGCAAGGAAAAGTCTACCAAGTATAACAGAGATTTGGGAGCAAGGGTTAGCAACAGAGTGAGTTTCAAGCACAATGAAATCAACAGAAGAATAAAAGTTATCCACTTGAACCAAAACATCCTCAACCACCCCCTTCAGTGTTCGAATGCTTCGATCGGCCAACTGAAGAGTGATTGGGGTTGGCTTCAACTCTTCAGTTAGATTTGCTTATATATTGAGTAAGGTAGAAGATTGACACTAGCCCCCAAGTCAAGCAATGTTTGCTCCACCCGAAAATTTGCTATTGTGATGACAATGGTAGGGTAGTCGGGGTCTTTAAACTTTGGTGGGGTGTTTGTTTTCAAGATTGAGCTCACTTGCTTAGTGAGGAATGTCTTCTTGTGGACGTTCAGTCTCCTCTTCACCGTGTATATGTCCTTCTAAATTTTGGCACAAGATGGAATTTTCTTGATGGCATCAAGGAGTGGGATGTTGATCTTCACTTGCTTAAACATTTCAAGAATATCAGCATAGTTAGCCATCTTGGTAGGTGGCTTCAAACGATTAGGAAACGGAGCAGGCATGGGAGATATACGCACACTTTCATCAATCAATTTTTCTTTCTCAACTACTTCTTTACTCACCTCACCCCCTCATTGTCACCAGTAGTCTCTTTTCTATTGGCAATGTGGTCTTGGGTGAGAACTTTGGCACAATGATTTTATCAATTTTCTTGCCACCTCAAAGGGTGGTGACTGTCTTGAGTTGCTCACAACTTGTATTAGAGGGTTCGGATGACTTAATGCAATGTTGACCTCTAGGGTTTTCTTAGGGTTGAGCAAGGAATTTTTTCTTCTCTTGTTGTGATGCCCCAATGGAATTTGTCAACTTAGTGAGTTCGGTCCTAATGTCATTAAAAGTTGTGGCATTTTGATTATTGATAGCGGTTTGACTTTGGATGAAAGCATGAACCATATTCTCCAAATTCCTTTTATGAGGTGGTTGGTATATGGGAGGATTGGATGGACCTTGATGGAAGGAGCTTTGGGGAGATGGATTTTGTGGGAAATTTGATGGTGGTGGGTTTGACGAATACCCTTGCGGATTGGACCGGGGGTATTAGGAGCTATACGCTTTCCTTTGACCTTGATATTGATTTTTCCTCGGAGGTGTGGGTGATGAATATGCATTTGAACCATGAGGAATGAGATTATCATTTCTCAAACTAAAGTTTAGGCGATTGGTCTAACTCAGATTATAAGTGTTTGAGTGTGGAGAGAATGATTGTCTCTTTTTGGTTAAATGCATGCACTTAGTCATGATACACTTCCTTAAGCGCCTGAATGTTGGAGCACTCTGATATGGAATGCTCCACACTCTCACAGATCAAGCAAAACGCATCAACCTTTGAAACATTAGAGACCTCGTAACTCCAATTAACTTCAAGACTCTCCACTTTCCTTGACAACTTAGAAATTTTGGAAAGCAAGTCTTCTCGATCTCTCAAATCATAAATCCCTCCCCCTTGAGTTTGATTACCCCCTTGAGTTGAAGACCTTGGTATATTGGTTGGATCCATAATGTTTCATGATGGTGCATTTTGTGTCAATGTATCAAAGTAATCAAAGGCCTCATCGGGGACTTTGCTCAAAAATTCGTCATTGCACATCATATCAATGAATTGTCTATGGCTTGGTGTAATTCTCTCATAGATGAAACTAACTATTTACCACGATTTAAAGCCATGATGTGGGATGGATTGCAATAACTCCTTGTACCTATCCCAACATTGGTAGAATTGCTCATTGGGCTTCTTCGAAAAGTTTTGAATTTCTTTTTCTAAAGTGGTGGTCCTATGAACCGAAAAAAAAAAATTTAAAAACTCGGAGTGCATTTGGTTCCAAGATGTTATGGAGCAAGGTCTCAAGGCATACAACCATGATTTGGCTTTATCTCTAATGGAGAATTGAAACAATTTTAAGCGAGCTATGTCCTCCAGAGCATAGTTAGCATTGAATGTTGTAACTATATCCTAAAATTCTCTTATATACAAGTAAGGGTTTTCCTTTTCAACTCCATGGAATGAAGAAAATAGTTACAACATCTCCGGCTTAACTTGGAAGAGATAAGCTTGAACCGGCAAGTGGATGCATGAGGGTGTGGTGTTACGGGGTGGTTGAAGGAACTCCCTCATTGACCTCGCCGGAGGATCAATTTGGACATTGTTCCCTTCATTTCAAGGAGGGGGGAAATGCATTTGTGGATTGGGCCCTCTAGGTTCTGGCACTCCCCTGCCCCTTTGCATGTTTGGGTTAACATCCACATTCTCAAAGTTGTCACCCGCATCCTCGGGTGGATCTTGATTAATATTCATGTTGGGGCCTAAGGTTGTCTAACAAGTCAATTTTGATCGTCCCGTCCCCACATGTAACAAAACTATCTAAAATTGAAAATACAATCACACACAAATATGTACAAGGATTAACATACCTCAAACCATGATGAACATCACAGGACTTACATCCGTTGTCTGGAAATCACCTTCTTGGTTCAACGATTGCCTTCCCCGAAAACGGTGCCAAAAATGCTTGATTTATTTCAATTCTATTCCTAACCTCCTAACGTCTCTCTCAATGTATGTGTATAATATGTGTGAAAAGAGGAATTTCACTCTCCCTTAGGGATGATGTCAAAAGAAAAGGCGAGGAAATGAGAAAATGGAATGTTAAAAAGTGTGGGATATGAATGAACAAAAGTGCTTCCCAAGTGCAAGAAGACTTTTGCAGGTCGTGCTTTATTTGAAGATATTCCAAGGTCGTTTCCTCAGGCAAGGATGCGAACCGTGTAGAGGGTGATTTTGGTAAAAGAAAGTGTAAAATATTTTGTTGTTGGAATTGGTTTGTGGTTTGTTTTGTGATGAACTTAGAATGAAAATTAAGTGTTGGCTAATCCAATGGGTCACTCCAATAGGAATACCAATTCAACTCAAATCAATCCTCCAATAGAGCATAGGAGGATGATTAATTCGTGGGAAGCTAGAGACGAGATTTAGTGAGGATCTAAGCATAAACTATGACAAGTCTAAGCAATATCAAAGACTCACTATTTCATCCACTCTCTACCCAGTCAAACAGAACCACCGTACTCTCAGGCAAAAAGAGTTGAAATGGCATTTTCAAATGGAGGTCTCCTTTTGGACTAGCCAACTAAAAAGCGTAGCTACTCTTACTTAAGTTAAAACTAGCAATGTAATGAAAAGACATTATGAAGATATGACGTTTTAAACTAAGTTAAAGCTAGAAAACATAAGTTAAAAGAGAGTGCATTGAATACCCATTTACAGCTAAGAAAATGGAGAACATAGAAGCATTAATGGTGAAAGCTTCAATGGAAGACTATACCTGAAAACAACTTACATTGAATGGCATTAAAGACT
The DNA here is from genome assembly GCA_023539305.1 of Ilex asprella. Lineage (NCBI taxonomy): Eukaryota > Viridiplantae > Streptophyta > Magnoliopsida > Aquifoliales > Aquifoliaceae > Ilex > Ilex asprella. The sequence continues at coordinate 28,948,028 of CM042184.1, read as the reverse complement.
TCAAACAAAGATTAGAAGGTTCTTACATGGAATTAGAAAATAATGCATGGAAGAAAATGTAAAAATCTCAACTTCTCTCTATAAAACATTATTCATCATCTTCCCTAGAATATCTCTCTATATTCTAATGTGTCTTTCATAATGGTATGTGTATTCCCTCTTGGAAACTTAAAAAATGTGTATGGAGTCATCCTCTAGCCTGTAGATGTTATCTCCATCCATAGGGCTGCAAGGAGGTGTGCTGGGATAGGGTGGTGCAGACCTTGTTTGCTCACCCACCATCTCCCTTCTTTTCTCTCTTCATTGATCACCAAGGCTCCAAAAGTCCAATGCTAGGTGTGACAGGGGTGAACAGTGTGTTGGGCGTGTAAGAAAAGTGCGGGAGACATGATTGTTGGGACCCTCAAAATAGCAGAGCTTGATATGCAGAGATGGGACTGATTTAGCTGACCATATCAGTATGGCATATTGGTATGTCGAACACCAGTGGCTGAAGCCTACCAGTAGGGTTTCTACTATTTTTTCTGATTTTCTAATTTCTCCTACTCCTGAGCTATCTTCCAGCCACCCTTTCATCCTTATTCACCTCAAATCATTTGGGAAGGCCTTAAGAAGCACCATTTACCACAATTTATCTGCAAACACCACAAATCTTCATTAATAGCTCTAGTAGCGCAATTCCAATCATCTAATCCCCAAAAGCAAGTGAAAAAGGAATGATTAGCACATGGAATATGCAATGTTTTATGCTAACCACACATGGCTTCAGCATGAAGGATGTGAAACGGCCTTGGTGTGATAGATATTCTCAACATAGGTCCCTTCGGAGTTTCCTACGAGTGACACATGTGATCGGCGTACTGCACCCCAAACGCTCCATACAATGACATGTGTCCTTGGCATGTTCTCCCTCAAAGTCCTCCGCGAGTGATGCATGTCCTTGGCATTGGCAACTCTTAAAGCATCACTATGTTAACATGTGTCCTCGGTGTCAAGGTCCTCGGACCCCCAACCACTTAACACGTGTCCTTGGCTTATGTCCCCCGCCAAGGGACCACCATCAAACACGTCACCTTGACGCCTAGTCTTCCAAGCATGCGAAGTATAAATATCAATTTTGATAGTTATCGTGACTTGGAAGCAGAGTTGGAAGTAGTTATAGACTCTTCTTCCCAAGGCAATTAGAATGGCAAAATGGATCGGTTAGTAACCAATAATAGTGATGCACGAAGTGCAAATCGCAGAATTGGGAGGCAATGAACAAAAATACATTTGTGCATGTGCAACCACCGTAAAGAAATATTAAATGACCCTTTAGAAGTTTGGGACACATTTATTGCTCGGCGTATCTTGGAAGGTGAGTGCTAAATGCTCGAGGATTTGAGTATTAAATGCAAAAATTTCTTTTCACGTGACAAGGAAGACACTCTACCGAGGACAATGTGCCATAGGTCGCCTTCCATATGGGCCAATAAGGAGTCTTCCTTCCAGGGGACCCACCTGTCCTCAATGATTATCTCCATGTAGGTTTAAGTGGCTCTCAAAAACTCGAAACAAAGGTATATGCATTCTCATCCAAGCAATAGAATAGTGTTTCCTCCCCCCTCTCATATACTAACTTGATTGTCAAAGGAATCACCCTGGAAAACACTCCGGCCTTCTAACCTTTCTTCTTGAGTGACAAGGCTCATCTCGATAAGTCAAGAGAGACCAGATAACTGAAAAAGAGATTCATCTCCATTCCTTACTCTATTTTCAACCTCCATTTGCCACGTGACACTCAACTTTCCCAGTAAACTCGAGTTCACCAGGAGAGAGATCTGTCAATTTATTTATTGTGCAAAAAACATCGCATACAGAAAGATTGGGAATAATTTTCAGAGGCATCTCATGATCATGACCAGACCAATATTCACTCCAAGACCTTTGTGATTGTAGAACCACTTCTATAGGATTAAGATCTTTTAGTTTGAAGATTACATTATTTTGCTCCTTCCAGATTACCCATCCATTCACAACAATCTTACTAAGGAGTTCCACTAAATCTTGGAAATTGTTCAAATCATCCATGAGTGCAGAAGTTCAAATCATCCAAAACCGATGAAATGGATTGATTTTGGACTCGATAACCAACACCCACTCCAAACCAAACTCTTGTAGTCCAGGAACAGCCAAAGAGAAGGTGTTCAATCATTTCTGTTTCAAGTTCATAGATTTTGCATGGGGGATTATCAGCCAAAGAGAAGATGTTCAACTGTACTAATTTGATCAAGCATTCACAAGACCAACCAGATTTATTGAACTTCAGCAATAAAATACAATGAACATTCCCTAGCTAAAGTTAAAAGGTCAAAGTAGGCAATATATGGAACTACTGAATAACATAGTAGGAAAAGATAAAGAAAGTTTTGTTAGTCAGATGATAGGCATACTGGACCTAAATGCATTTGAACTGTTGTTCAGAAAGAGGAGAGTACAGCGAATACCATGACTTAGGTTTGGATGTAAAACAATCATCTAATCAGCTTTACTTGTAAATTGATCAATCAACTGGATTAATTTTGCCTTAGCAACAACATAATAAAGCAAAAATAAGAAAAATAAGAAAAAATACTTCCTACCAAAAAGTACTTCCTACCAAAAAAATACTTTCTACCAAAATTTTTCTTTAAATATCATTTCGGTTTTAGATCTTAAAAACAATTCAAATCAAAAATGAGAAAAAAAAATGTGCACCAAATCATCAAACATAGACGGTACTAGAGTAGGTTATTTATTAGTCGGCTTTTTATCCAAATCCAATGGGAGTCACAGTCATATTATTCTGACATGGGTTGGTACTTTTTTAGTGATAATTTGTTTCCAAATTCAAATCATTTATGTGGATTGCGATTCTATTTGAATTTCATATATGAAATTCGATGGTGTAAATTTCAGGTGGATCAGCCGAAGGTTTGAGAATACTGAATGATTAACATGGAGCTACAAGTCTCTTTACTAAGGGATGGGGGATATGGGATGATTGCAATGAGGATGTATAGTGGTTCACCGGCTCTGGAACTCGGCTAGTCCACTTTTTAATGGAGGCTCTTGCTCCTTTTCTTTTTATTGATAACTTGAACGATTTACAGAGTAGTGTATGTGCCATTAGAGTTCTCCCTGTGCCTCAATGGAGGCACTATTCAGTATATATAGACTACTTCCTACTTCAAAGGGATCTATACCAAGATCTTTGCCTCGCATCCCTGGAATTTTTCTTGATTTTTGGGAGAAGATCTTAGTTGGTTGGGAGTTTTATGCCTTAAATATAGCTTGGCTATTATTTTGGGATGCTTGATGTTTATCCAGCTGTCCCTACGCCATTCTTGTCAATATCCTATTTAAATGAAGCTGCGCTTTGATTCTCTGAGCTCTTCTGTCTTGGCTGACCTCTTGACCTGGCCTAGAGGTCTGATCTCACGCTTAGAATTATTTTTGGTATCATCAGTTGCCGCCAGCCCTTAGCCCAAGCGAGCTTGAGCAGGGGCTGAGCTATTGTTAACCTAACTAGACCAGCACATGGCTGACCTGAGTTTGCACGTGCATCATGTGTTCTGACAGTTTTTGATAATCATGACTCCCTCGATTCTCGCGCACGTTTCAGCCCACGTCCCTCAAGTTTTAAATTCTCAAACGGCTATCAAAATCGTCTTCTTACTATTCAGCTTCTTCCTTTGTTCTTCGATTTTTCTCCTCTTCGCGATTTCGGACTTCTTTGCTTGGGGCCTTCTAATTCCTCACTCGAAGTTAAGTTTTCTGTGTTCGGTCCAAGGATTCACAGTGCTTCCTTCCTTCAATTTGGCTTTGGGCTGTTGTTCATTGCTCTTTCAAGCTAGGTATGCTTTCCTGCTCCTTTTTGTCTTTTCTCGTTCTGGATTCCTCGAATTCGAGTTGGTTGTTGTGTTTCTAGGCTCATCGGTTCTTTTATTTATGGAACCGTTACCTCTGTTTGTCTCCTCTTCCCCACTTCGTAGACTAGGGTTCCATTGTGAGAATCCTTGGTGTTGATAGTTACTGTGTTGACCCCAGAGTTATTAGGGAGTGTCTGACCAGTGTTCCTTCCCTCTATCAGTCTTTTCATCTTCTTTTTTCTTGCCCTATCATGTCTGCCTCTTTTGGAGCCACCAGCTCCTCTATTTTTCTTTTAGGAGACAATTCTGCTAAGGAGGAAATCGAATTAGGGGAAGTGGGTAAGGAGATTGACAACTTTCTTGGTGTTGATGTCGTTGATCTCGAGGTCAATACCGAGGAGCTCCGCTCATCACCCTCTCCTATGCCCGCCAAGCCTAATAAAGGCAAGGGCAAAGTTAGTGGGGTTGAGCTTCCTAGTGGCTCATCATACCTAGGAGCTGCCCTTAAGCACCCCGAGCTCATAGGACCTAGTAAGGTCGACCCTTCACTTTCGAGAATTTTCAAAGCCCGCTATAGGTTTCCTCCTGGTGTCCAACCATTGTGCCTAGACGAGTTTACTCCCTATGTTGCCCAAATTCATAAGAAGGTCTGCTTCTTCGAGGCTGCATTTGAGAATGGCCTTCACTTTCCTCTACATCCCTTTCTCAAGAATGTTTTGCAGTATTTTAATGTGAACCCCTTTTAGCTTTCCCCTAACTTCTGGGGTGTCCTGGTGGGTCTCATGGTCTTCTTCAAGGACCTAAAGCTCGGGGTTGCTACCCTTCACTTGTTCCTAGAATTCTTTAATGTCAATCTAACCTCATCTGAAGGCTTCTTGTATGCCTCCAAGCGGGCCAATGCTAAGCAGCTTATTTCTAATATTTCGATCTTCCCATAAGCACTGGAAAGAATACTTTTTCTTTGTTGGGGGACTAACTGGGAGTATAACTCTGCTAACAGAACGGACACCCTTGGTATCACTAGGGCTGGGCTTGTCCAGAGAACTTGGGTAAGTCCTTGCCTAAGTTAATCGAGTTTTGCTCTGAGAATCATAAGTTTCTGAATCTGTTCTACTCATGCTACTTCTAGGTACCAGACTTGAACTTAGTGCTGAGGATGAAGAGGTGAAGCTGAGATTGGCGAAGTGTACTCCGAGAAGGTACCTCGAGCTCATCCAACTCCGCGTCCTAGTTGAGAGGGGATTCAGTCTTCTTGAGGTAACATTAGAAACCCTGTCTCCAATCTCCGTTGTCAGACCTGAAGAAGTAATAGGTAATCTCCTTTCCCAATAAGTTTTTGGTACCTTTCTTCCTTCTTCCGCTGATATGCTTAATTGACTTGGGTCAGACTTTCCAGGATCTTTCATAATGAAGCTATCCTCTGAGAAGCTTGAGGCCAAGATTGCCAAGTTACAGAAGGGTGGGAAGGGCAGCAAGAGAAAGACTGAGGTCGGTTCTAGCAGCAGCCCCACCGCTTGGGCTAAGGCTCAAAAATTAGGGGTGTCCTCTTCCTCTCCAACTTCAATTACTGATTCTCGAATCCCACCTTTGAGCATTCCTCAAGATACAGGGGTCTCTTCTTTCCAACAACCTCAGCCTACTCCTGGTAAATGTAATGGACAAGGCCTAGCTTCTCCTACCTCGTCTGAGGTTGAGAGGGCCTTGGGGCTAATTCCTCAAGTTCAACCTGAAGCTGTTCTGTTCAGTCCATTTGCCAAAATTATCGAACCATCCTAGATGAGGCCTAGGGTTGACAAGGGAAAACATGTTAAAGTGAAGGAGCAAGATGATTCCTTCTTTGAGACTGTTGAGCTGGCTGCTGGGGCTATGGCATCTATCCTTTCTGACTCTGATGTTAAGAGGGCTTCCTCTATGCCTCTTGAAGAGTCCATTGCCTCAGCTCTTCAAGGAGCTACTGTCGTAAGTCCTTGTGCTTTTATGTTCCTTTTTGGCTTACTATTGTATCTTTATGTTGATCCTTTTTTCTTTCTCCACTTTTTTAGCTAGCTCTCCTTATAAAAGGTTTGCTGAGTAGGATCTGGTCCTCTGAGAATTCTGTCAAAGCTTTGAAGGCTTATTAGATCAAAGTCGCCGAGCTTTCTTTCGAGAACGAGGATCTCAGAGCTTAGGTGCGAGGTCTTCAAGACAAGACGGAGAAGCAAGCTTCTAACTTCAAGGGCTCCCAAACAGCTAAGTACAAGGCTGAAGAGAGAGAAAAGAAGGCTTGAGATAAGGTGAGGATTTTAGGGGATGAGCTGAAACACAAGACCGAGCTCTAGTCCAAGGCTAATCAAGATGCTTTAGATGCTCGTTGCTCTCTTGAGCTCATGAAACAAGAGTATGATACCATCTGTGAGACGAATGGGATCCTTTGCTATAACCCAATGGGCCTCTGGGTGGCTTGCTTTTCAGCACAGAGCTTCCAAGACCTTCCCAGACCTAGACTTAGATTTTCCTGTCCCAACTGAGAAGGAATTGGAAGAATCCAACTCTGATGGTGAGGAAGATACCTCAGCTCTTCCCACTGAAGCATCAAACCAGGATGTACCTGTTCTTCCAGCTATTCCCTGAACTGCTTCCTTCTCCGCTGACCTCGTGAAAGAGGTTCTTGCCTAAGACTCGCTAACAGACAGAGTGGAGGTTCCTGGGGTTAGCATCCCTGAGAATCCGACTTCTCCAACTTCGGGGTCCTTGCCTTTTGAGCTGTCGGGCTCTGTTCCTTCTACTGAGGTTGCATCTGCTGAATTGCAAGATCTTCTATCTACTCCTCCTCCAGAAACTTAGGATTTTCAGTTGTAATTTATGTTCTTGAAATATACTTTGACTTTCGAACTCTTGAGCTGACTGTTGAAGAAATGATGCTGATGTTAGTACACATACTTTCTTTCAATTTAGAATTGTTTGTGTTTAGAATTTTGTGTTTTCTTGCTCTGTTTTATATACTCCCCTTGCTTTGAGGGGTGCTGAGCTCTCCTTAAAGCAAAATTTATCAGGTTTAAAGAGTAGCGAAGTGTAGAGCCTGTTATGAAGGTTCCCGGGCTCTTTGGCTGAAAGCTTTGCATTGGTAACCATTATTTACCATACTCTTTGGTTTTTTCAGAACCGGATATTGACTTTGCTTTTCGCATGCGTAAATTTCCTTTCCAAAGAAGTTATTGCCTAAGGATTAGGAAACTTAGCTGTCTTGCTTCCTTTGCACGCCTATTGGCCCTTTAAACCTTAGGGCTTTTCTAAACTCTCCATAATTTTTCAACTCTCTCCTTCTTTGAATCTCGAAGGTTTCTTGCTTCTCGGTCTTCTTTGTTTAAGCAACGTGCCTCTACTTATGGTGCCAAACTGATGGTACTCTATGGAGATCTCGCTATTTGGGTCCTTTTGTACTCGACCCTCAGAATTGGAAGGAATTAAGAGGAGAATTGAAAAATTAGAGAAAGATAGGGATACACTGATGGAGGAGGTGGCCAAGCTAAAGAGGCTGCTTGGGGAAAACTAGTGGCTTCCCCTTATTCTTCCTTTTTTGACCCAGTTGATTTTGATGTAACAGACTCTGGATTTCTTTCTTGAATCTTTGTGTTTTCGAACGCTGGGTATTAATAAGTTCACCTCTTCTTTCGCTATATTTTTGCAAGCTGCAAGGTTTCAGTTCTTCTGCCAGTCAGGAGGTATTCCTGAGCTTTCAGGCTCTACCTCGAATCGCTTGGCTCTTATGCGAGCTATTCGACTTTTATGTGAGCTACTGGGCTCTTATGTGAGCTACTCGTCTCTTATGTAAGCTGATGGGCTCTTTTGCGAGTTGCTGGGCAATTTTATGAACTATTAAGTTTTGTCTGAGTTTCTTGACTCAATTTGTTAACTTATGGGTTCTTGCTGAGCTACTTGGCTCTTTTTTGCGAACTTTTGAGTTCATACTGAGCTACTTGGCTCTTTTGCGGATTTACGAGTTCTTTATTCTAGGAATGCTGGACAGCTTCATATGGATAAATCAAAAAGTTGTCGTTTTATTGGAAATCCTTTTACTACACAAGACTTACTGAAAAAACTTTTTTAGGTGTTCTACATTCCAAGAGTGAGGTAGGGTTTTCCCTTCCTCTGTCCGTAGCTCATAATTTCCAGGTCTGACCACCCTTGAGACGATGAAAGGGCCTTCCCAATTAGGGCCCAACTTCCCATGAGGGGGTCTTTCCTTGCAAGTAGAAGTTTTCGGAGCACCAAGTCTCCAACTTTAAAGCCTCTGTGTCTAACTCTTCTGTCGTAATACCTAGCGGTTTTCCTTTGATAACTTTGGATACGATGCAGAGCTCTGTCTCTCTTTTTATCTAGAAGATCGAAGTTCAAAATGAGAGATTCATCATTGTGCTCTGCACCCGCAAACTCAATCCTAGGTGATAGAAGTCCCACCTCGACTGGTGTCACTGCTTCGGTCCCAAAAGCCAAAACAAACGGGGTTTCCTAAGTTACAGACCTGTAAGCCCACAGTACTTCCGGGATGTACTCCACCCATTTTCCTTTCAGGTTTTCTAGCTTGGTTTTCAATGCGCCTTTATGGTTCTGATGGTAACCTCTGCTTGTCCGTTGGATTGAAGATGTGCTGGAGCTGAGAAATAATTCTTTATCTCGAGCTCAACACAAAACCCCTTGAATTTTGGGTTGTTAAACTGCCTTCTATCGTCGGATACAATTTCTCTGGGAACTCCAAATCTGCAAACTATAGATTTTCAAAAAAAAAACTGTACCTTTTGCTCAGTGATGGTAGACAAAGTTTCGACCTCTGCCCATTTGGTAAAGTAATCCACCCCTAGGATGGAAAACTTGCATTGTCCCACACCGGTGGAAAGGGGTCCTAGTATATCCAAACCCCACTGTTGGAAAGGCCATGGACTTACCACCGAGGTCAATAGCTCGGGTGGACAATCGGAGATGTTGGCGTGTTCTTGGCAAGTCTTGTATTTCTTGACCACCTCAATGGCATCCTTGAGCATGGTGGTTCAATAGTATCCTTGCCTCAGCGTCTTTCCTGCCAAAGCCCGAGCTCCGATGTGATTGTCGCAGATTCCCTCATGCACTTCTCTAAGTATATAGTTAGCATCTTCATCTCCCACGCATTTAAGGAGAGGTGCTGAAAAATCACATTTGTACAATTTCCTCTACAAAATAGAGAACCTAGTCGACCTGGTTCTCAGTTTAGCGACTTCCTTGGGATCTTCTAGCAAGGCTCCGTCCTGCAGGTATCCCATGATAGGATCCATCCAGCTCAGCTGAATTAAGATTGGGAACACTCCCCTTTCCTCAGTTGTGATTGTAGGCTCCGCTAAGTATTCCACTGGAATCAGCCTATCCAAGTTTTCTTGCGAGGCAGTTGTCAGCCTTGCCAGAGCATCTACTCGCGAATTTTCTGACCTGGGGACGCGTCTGATCTTAACCTGCACAAACTTCTTGATTAATTCTTGTACTTTTCTGAGGTATAGGATCATCTTCTCGCCCCTTACTTCATAGGATTCCTCTATTTGCTTCACCACTAGTTGAGAGTCACTGCAGGCCTCCAACTGTTCTGCCTCCATAAAGTGAGCAAGGTGTAGTCTAGCAATAACAACTTCATACTCGACTTCATTATTTGAAGCCTTAAACCCAAATCTAAGGGCGTACTCAACGTCTATGCCATCTGGAGAGGTCAGAATTAGACCTGCACCGCTCCCTTGATCATTAACAGCTCCGTCTACTGAAAGTTTTCAAATAGGGAGGTCAGGTACTAGTTGTGTGGCCTCTTTAGGCGTACCAATCGTGAATTCTGCAATGAAATCAGCCAAAATCTACCCCTTGATGGCTTTCCTTGGCTTGTACCTGATATCGAATTCGCTGAGCTCAATAACCCACTTAACACGTCACCCTGAAGACTCCGGTTTGTGCAACACCTGCTTCATTGGCTGTTCTGTCAGAACTTTTATAGTATGAGCTTGGAAGTACGGTCTGAGTCTCCTGGTTGTCGTAACCAAAGCCAAAATAAGCTTCTCCTTTTTTTGGATATCTCTCCTCTGCCCCCCTCAGAGATCTATTGTAGTAGTAAACCGGTTGCTGAGCTCTGTCTCGTTCCCTAACTAGTGCCGCGCTAGTAGAGAAATCTGAGATGGCTAGGTAAAGGGTAAGCACCTCCCCTGTAACACCCTCATCCACTTCGTAATATTTCAAAAGCGCTAATAACCTTCAAAATCACTAAATAATATAGTCTCCGAATGACTAACTTTGATACCAATTTCATATATATTTCAAATAGATACTTTCAGACTATTAAAACTTACACGCCTCAGCTATAAAAACTTTTTCAACTCAATCCCTATAACATAACATATTTTCGAATCCTCACTAAGGAAAACAAAGAAAATATCGACAATTCAAACATACGCCGAATTCATCGCCACCAGCTAATCTGAAAAGGAAAAATAATGTAGGGTGAGCATCAACAACTCAGTAAAGTAACTCAATTTCCAAGCAATCGAGTTTGAAAATAGTATAGTTTAACATGATTGGACAAGAATCCAAACGAGCATTTGATACATATACGTCAGTAAAAACATCATTTCATTTGAAACTGTAGCAGTTAAACAAAATTATAAAAGAGAGTTCAGAAATTCGAGTACAGTGCTACACTGGTGGGCAATTCATCCTAATAGACCACTCAGGGTCAATACGATCCATATGATCCAATAATTTAGGAGACTTTCACCCCAAGGAAGATACGCTCTCAAGTCAATACGATCCAATTCAGTACCCAAGTCCGATAACCAATAAGGCCACCCAGGCATTTACAAACTCAATGAGTACCCTCTACGGCCTCAAACTGGAATGTAAACCCTTTGGCGACTCGACCCGTGTGCACTTATATTTTCATTAAAAAGGATCCCAGAGTTTCATTCAATACGAACAATAAGAATAATACGATCATTTCCAAAACATTAGTGCAAACCGCACTCAGAAATCCTGATCCGCGACCGAATTCACGTCAATATTCAAAACACCCAATCATATATTTCAAAACATGCAAATTCATCATAAATAATATATGGAATAATTTAGAAACTAGTTTGAAAAACATCGCCTGTTCCGGAATTGAGAAACCCTACCCGCTCGGTATTTTGATCTGAAATAGCCCAAAATTAAACAATGTTATTTTTCGATGAAATTTAATACACATACTCAATTAACCTACCTAAAGATTAATATGAAATTTATTTCCTCAAAATCACTCAAAACTAGGTCAAATTGACCCCGGATGTCAAAATAGTCATTTTACTCCTCATATAGATCCGGCCGTCGGATCGACTTGAAATTTTACTCGGACTTTCGCACGGACGTCACAGAACTTTTGGGACCAACCAAAGGTCAATTATATGTTAGACGTGCCCTCACGCGCCGACGGGGTGCACTGGTGTCCTTCATCTTCTTCCTTGGGCACCTTGACTAAAACCCTAAGTTCCTTCCACCAGCCCTAACCTCTCTACTTCTCTCCCTTATTTCTCCCTATTCAGTATACCTTTTCACCTAATTTTTGAACCTAAACACTCACCACACATCACTCTAACAAACCCCATAATTCTCAAGCTTCGAATTAAATTTAAACCCATAAAATAAAAAGGTCAAAATTAGCCAAAAACTATTTTTTAAACACATGACCAGACCTGTAACTGCTCATTTCACCCCCCAAACGACCTCAAAATCAAATTCTGAGACCATAATTGGATTCCTTGACCCCAAATTAGCTAGACTCAAGCCCCCTTTCGAAGTTTAAACAAGTTTTTATCAAAATTATATTTTCACCTCCTCAAACCCTCACCCAACCATTACACCACCACAGATTACGGCAAACCACGAATCCACCACCAAACAATTCCTCAAAACCTCCCAAACTCAGCCATACCAAACAATTAACCCAAATCATGCTCAAATCTCAAACTCGTTTCAAAATTCAAAAACTCATTAAACTTTAATACATAAATTCATGCATTAATACTAAACCAAATCAAAATCTAAATACATTTATGAGTTCCTAGCATCCATATTAAGCTGTGAGAATACCTCTTAGTGCTCGAAATTGTCTCTGCAAGAAATCCTAAAATTCAAAGTCTACTTTCTCTCCCTAACTTCTCTTTCTCCTCTCTCTATCTTCCCACCGAATTGTTCTCTATTTTATCCCCCCAAGCAGCTTACTCAGGTTTTCCCAAGCAGCTGGGTGTCCTCCATGCAAGCCAACAAGCCTCCATCAGCCACCTTGCATGTGTAGAAGGTCCTTGAAGCTTCAATGGCAATTTGGTAATTTTCTTATTTTATTTGTGACAGTTTGGTAATTTCCCTATTTTGTCTATTTTTAAAAATTAATTAAAATTAATAATATTTTTTTATATTTACCAAAACTCGGGTTATTACATCCCCCTCTAAGGGGCTCACTGGTATGGGAGGGGAGCTTAGGTACACCTTCAAAGCTGCGAATGCCTCTTCACACTTAGTGTCCCATTGGAACGCTTTCGTCAAAACTTGGAAGAAAGACTGGCACTTGTCACTCGATCTGGGCACAAAGCGACTCAAGACAGCTATTCTTCTAGTCAAACGTTAGATTTCCCTCGTATTCGAGGGGGATTGCATATCTAGTACAACTCTTACCTTCTCTGAATTAGCCTCTATTCCTCTAAAATTAACTATGAAGCCCAAAAAATTTCCCGCGGAGACTCCCCAAGTGCACTTGGTAGGCTTAAGCTTCATCTTGTATTCCTTCAGAATCTGGAACGACTCAGCTGGGTTCTCTATGTGGAGTTCCACTTTAAGCGACTTGACTTACATGTTGTAACACCCCGCATTTTCTTTTATAAATGTATATAGTTATATGATAGATAATTATTCTGAAAATGAGGATATGTATAATGATGTAAAAATGAATCACATAGGTTAAAACATTAGAAATGAATAGTTGGGAGACAAATGGATTTGGGAAGTTTAAATTTCAAAAACGTTTGAGATTGGAATTAGTTATTAGATAAGTTTCTAAATGTTTTTAGGTCAAAATAATGTTTCCATTGAATCCGTAAGGTCGAATAACCTTGGGAGAGGTAATATGAGATGCATTGGAAGCTTGAAAGTACTCCGGAATAAAAACATAAATTTCATAAATTTCGGGTATAAAATATTTTGGACACCTCTTAGTATTTTGGCCTTAACTTTTTATCATTTTATCCAATTGATCTGAAATTTTTACAGTAGATATTAGACATCAAGGGATACAAAAGTGTCTCTAATAAAAATTTTCCAATTCGACCTCTAAAGAGCTAAAAACTGCACTGGAAGTCGAGGCAGTCAAATGGTACCAGTACCCCGAAACCAGTAGCTAAACAGTACCGGTACCCAGTACCGGTACCGCTTCTTTGAAGACTTTCGAACAGTTAAAAAGTCAGGATTTTTGGTTTTAAAACCCCATTCCAAGCCCTATTTGCCCCATTCTTCATCTCATTCTCACCACAAACATCCTAGAGCCCTAGGAGGAGATAAAGAAAGGGAAAAACACCAAGATCAAGATAGCTTCACACCTTATAGAAATCAAAACCGAAATTTCTCAAAAACACCATTCTTCTCCTCTCTTCTTCTACACTTTTGCTACACCTTTACCCACACCTCTTGGAACCCTAAGAGAAGACAAGAAGGAGATCTTTGGAGCTTGGGGTTAGCTTAAAACTCTTGGATTCAAGGTAGGGGTTTTCTCTCACTCACTTACATTGAGGCTAGGGCCTATATATATATGTAATCTATTCACTCTAAATTATACATGTAGGCTATATTATCATTGTTTCTTATTACCCTTGTGACTCCTACCATGATTTAAACAATATTATTGTTTGATTAACCCTTAAATCCTTTTTCTTGATTAAAAACCCTAGATTTCAAGATAGATGAACTTTTCTCTAAATTGTTCTTAATTCTTGATTTCCAAACCTTAGTGTTTCATATCGAACCATAAAATGATGCTATTAGGATCTCATGTACTTTTCTTGGTTGGTTGTGAAATGGTTGCATGATATATTTTGGGATTTTAGATAAATGCTTGTAAATTGGGATAATTATGGAATTATACGCTTAGTTGAGTTGTTGGTGATGCATATGGGTGGGAGGTTCCATGCAAAGATGTTCACCCCTTCTCAAGAGATTTCCGGTAAGGATGCTTGAGAAAAAAGCCGTTATAGTGAGAGATTCCTTATAAGGATGCTCACCCCTTCTCAAGAGGTTCCCGGTAAGGATGCTTGAGAAATAAGCCGTTATAGTGAGAGGTTCCTTATAAGGATGCTCACCCCTTCTCAAGAGGTTTCCGGTAAGGATGCCTGAGAAATAAGCCGTGATAGTGAGAGGTTCCTTATCAGGATGCTCACCCCTTCGCAAGAGGTTCCCGTAAGGATGTTTGGAAAAACAATGTAATGATTGGTGAGAGGTTCTATGTAAGGATGCTCATCCATTCTCACGAGGTTCCCGGTAAGGATGCTTGAGAATTCAAGGTGACCTAAAAAGAGGTGGAGGTTACCACAAAGTATGCCATCTACCTAAAGAATTATTGGAAATTATTTATAACCATTAATGATTATTATTGGTGTGTGATTGCTCGTTTATTCATTTAAGTAATGTTTTGAAATAAACTTGAGATCCTTTTTAAATGTCACTGCTTTATTTCAAATTATACATCTATGTTAGGTTAAAAATGAGACCGACCGTTTTATATGCTTTTCTAAACCTTGTATGGGTTTGAGAGAATTTTTCTACAGAGCTTCGTGCTCACCCCCTACAGTTGAACCTTTTTCAGATGTTGGGCCAGAGGATGAGCTCGGTGCTAACGAGTCGTACCTTAGAGAGGCTTCACTAGAGGGTTACTTGGATCCCGAGTGGGACATCTAGAGATGTCGTTTACTTTTTGTTCTAGACTAGAATACTATTTTGGAAACACTATATAGTCTAGATTTCTTTTGTAATTTTCGTTGCGCTATAATAGTAAATTTTCATTGGGAATGTAAAGGCCAAAGATGGCATATTCTTTTGGGATATTGATGTAAATGTTATGAATTATTGTTATGAAGTCTTCTTTATTGATGGTTTATCTTAGTGCTCTCATGGTATGAATGGTTATTGAATGTAATGTCGTCCAAGGTGTATTTTGGGGTGTTACACATGTCATCAATGTAAACTTCCATGGATGTCCTAATCTGCCTTTGTAACATTCTGTTCACCAACCATTGGTAAGTGGCTCCCATATTTTTCAACCTAAAAGGCATGACTTGGTAGCAATATGTCCCCTGTTCAGTCACAAAAGAGGTCTTCTCCTGGTCATTTAGGTCCATCCTGATTTGATTATAGCCTGAGAAGGCATCCATGAAGCTGAGTAGCTCATGTCCTATGGTGGCATCTACTATGAGCTCGATGTGAGGTAGGGAAAAACTATCCTTGGGGCATGCTCGGTTGAGATCACTGAAGTCAATGCAAAGCCGCCATTTACCATTGCTCTTCTTAAAGAGGACCACTTTGGCTAATTAGACAGGATAATCTACCTCCTTAATGGCTTTTGCATGGAGGAGCTTTCTAACCTCCTCATTGATAGCCTTTTGTCTTTTTGGGGCGAAGCTCCTCCTTTTCTGCTTGATTGACTTGTAGGTTGGATTCACGCTGAGCTTGTATGTGATGACTGCAGGATCAATGTTTGTCATGTCTTCTTGTTTCCAGGTGAAGACCTCTGTGTTTCTCCTGAGGAACTGGATGAGGAGAACTTTAATTTTGCCATTTAGTTTAGATCCCACGTAAACAAGGTGCTCCGGCTCTTCGTCGAGCTGTACGGGCTCTAGTTCCTTTGATTGTGTTGGTCTGGTATCCAGCTCGTCCCTCATGTCAAGCTCATCTAACTAGATGTTCTCCACCTCTTTCCTATTTACCGACGTCATATAGCATTCTCGTGTTATACGCTGGTCTCCATGGATCACTCCAATTCCATTCTCAGTCTGGAACTTCACTACGAGGTGATAAGTAGAAGGAATGGCCCTTATAAAATTGAGTGAGGGTCTGCCTAGTAACATGTTATAGGCAGAGGGTACATCAACTATCAGGAACTTGACGATTGCTGTGGCTTGGTAAGGTGGGTCACCTAAGGTGAGTACGAGCTGGATTGCTCCAAGGGGTAGCACTATTTCTCCTACGAACCCTAGCAAGTGAGCATTCACTGGCTCCAGTTTCTCCCTTCCTATGTCCATCTTATCGAAGGAAGGTGCGAAGATGATGTCTGCTGAACTTCCGTTATCAATCAGAACTCGATGGACGGTTCTGTTTGCCACCACAGCCCTTACCACTAAAGGATCATCATAGGGATGCTGGCACCCTTCTAAATCTGAATCCAAAAAGGTAATGGTCGTGTCGAGGTGCGGAATCTTGGATACAGTGTTGACCTCCAGGGCTTCTCTAGATCTCATTCTTCTGAGTTAGGCTTTCTTTGTTGTGCTGAATTCTCCTCCTCCCGTAAATCCTCCTGATATGACCCTAATCTATCCCAAAGGGTGCTGATGTTGTGTTGGGGCTTGCTACTAAGGTGGCAGAGGCGGAAGAGCTTGGTTTTGGTTGTCATGGGCTACAAAGGGATGCAGCTGCCCTCGCTGGATTAACAATTCGATCTCTTTTTTCAACAGAATGCAGTCATCGGTGTGATGACCATGATCCCTGTGTTAATCACAGTATTTTGTAGGGTCTCTCTTTGCTGGATCCGCCTTTATTCGAGGTGGCCATCTCAAGAATTTCTCATTTTGCACCTCATATAGGTTTCGGGACACTGTACCAGTTAGAGGCGTGAGCTGTCGAGGTGGGTACCTTGGCTGTAGCTCTGGCTGGGGAGGGCCCAAGCGATCCCTAATATTCCCTCTTCTCTTTGGAGAGCGATCTATATCTCTTCTCGGAGACTGATCTCGTTCTCTTTCTCTTCTGGGACTTCGGTCCCTCTTTTTCTCTTCCTTTCCCTTGTCCTTTTGTGTGGATGCGCTCCCCACCTTGGAGAGGAGTGCTTCATCACTGTTTATATGCTTCGCTACCTTAGCTAACAACTCAGCCATGCTCGCTTGAGGGTTCTTCGATATTGAAAACATCAGGTCTTTAGATTGTATTCCTAAACTGGCTATGAAGGCAGTGATGGCACATATCTCGTCTGGGACATCTACCTTTAATGACTCTGAGTTGAACCTTTTGATGCAAGACCTCAAGTTCTCTTGGGGGCCTTGTCTCACATTCAAGAGGTGGTAGCTCGGCTTTCTGTATATCCGAGCTCCTACGAAGTGTGACACGAAAGATATGGAAAACTCTTTGAAGGAGGAGATTGAGGCTGGGGGGGAGATGGTTAAACCATGCCAAGGCTGTGTCCTTTAGCGTGATGGCAAAGACCCTGCAACGCAAGGGGTCATGATACCCATACAGCTCCATCTAGTTCTTGCAAGCGTTTAGATGGTCCACGGGGTCTTTTGTCCCATCAAATTCTTCTATTTGTGGCATCCTGAACTTCGGTAGGAGAGGAAAGTTTCGCACTCCAGTGATGAATGGGGATTCAGTCTGTTGAATGAGGGTATCCATTGTAACTGGAGCCTTGCTCTTTACAGCTTCTTTTATGTAGTCGAGTTCTTGCTGGATGTCTTTGAAGCGCTGTTCCCAGCACCGTTCTCTCCTTTCTTGCTAGAAAGGGAAGAAGACATCATTCTTGCCTCCATTAGTCTGGCTTTGCACATCTTCACTATGGCCATTCCAACAGAGCTTGTAGGGAGCATGTCCCATGGTATGGCTGTTTTATCCTCCTTCATCGATCTCCCTAAAGGGATCGAGGCGTTGTGGATCTCTAGAAAGGGAATTATTCTGGCCTTCTTGGGCCGGTTGTGCCTCTTGTGGGAGTTGTAAGAGCTTCATGAGGTCTGTGTTTTCCTTCAGCAAGCGTTGATTGACGAGACAGAGAGCTTCTATCTCGTTATTGGTGGGGGAGCCCCATGGGAGGATTAGTCTCCTGGACGTTCTCGGGTTGTCTGTCGTCGGTGGTGTCATGTTGATCTAGTACTCGTGGTGGATTTACTTGACTTCTGTTCATGTTGCGTGTTAAGACTATCAGTCACTGAATGATCATGATTTTTTTTTTTAGCAACAACAGTTGTTCCCGAAGACGGCGCCAAACTGATGGTGTAAATTTCGGGTGGATCAGCCAAAAGTTTGAGAATACCGGATGATTAACATGGAGCTACAAGAATCTTTACTAAGGGATGGGGGATATGGGATGATTGCAAAGAGGATGTATAGTGGTTCACCGACTCGGGAGCTCGGCTAGTCCACTATTTAATGGAGGCTCTTGCTCCTTTTCTCTTTATTGATAACTTGAACGATTTTACAGAGTAGTGTATGTGCCACTAGGGTTCTCTCTATGCCTCAATGGAGGCACTGTTCAGTATATATAGACTACTTCCTACTTCTAAGGGATCTACATCGAGATCCTTGTCTCGCATCCGTGGAATTTTTCTTTATTTTTGGGAGAGAATCTTGGTTGGTTGGGAGTTTTATGCCTTAAATATAACTTGACTATTATTTTGGGATGTTTGTTGTTTATCCAACTGTCTCTACGTCATTCTTGTCAATATTGTGTTTGAATGAAGTTGAGTTTTGATTCTCTGAGCTCTTTTGTCTTGACTGACCTCCTGACCTGGCCTATAGGTCTGAGCTCACACTTAGAATTATTTTTGGTATCATCAAAATTAAATGATTACTGAATGATGTTTAAATATAAATTAGAAAGAATGTCACTGAAGTTTAAATATAAATTAGAAAAAGTGTCGGCAATGTTTTACATAATGGAACGGGTCTCATTGACGATATGCCTATTTACAGACGATGTGGATGATAATTACCCCCAGAAAATAAATATAGATTCCGTAATTAACAAATGAAAGGGAGAGAAAAAGAAGTAATTCAGACAGACCAATAAAGAGTGAAGCATCAAGTAAGACGTGATTCTTTCTGAAACAATCCTTGCAGGCAACAATTATTACGTATTTACTGCAATGGAAATTTACAGGTGAATACATTTATTATTTTCTAACCACTACCTTGCAACCTCTATTATACTTGCCACCACCGTCACCTCCTCTCTACTCTCTTTTGTTACACACTGCAACTCTCTCTCTCTCTCTCTCTCTCTCTGACTCATACAAACACACAGAGACATGGGTGTGTTGAGGTTTTCATGCTTTTGTGCGTTGTTCATGGTGTTGAGAAGTACGGTTATGGTTCAAGGTCAAGAAGGTGCATTTGCACCGGAGGTTAGTGGAAGGAGAAGAGAGTTGGTTCCAGCTATGTTCATATTCGGAGACTCTCTCATTGACAATGGCAACAACAATAACCTCCCTTCTTTTGCCAAGGCCAACTACTATCCTTATGGTATCGATTTCAATGGTGGTCCTACTGGCCGCTTCTCCAACGGTTACACCATGGTCGATGAAATCGGTGAAAACTCTCTCTCTAACTCTCTCTTTCTATGTATGTCTACTATATATACCATATATCTGTGTGTATATGACTATATATACATAGTTTGGAAGTTAGTCGTCGTTTTTTCATTTTCATTTTTTTTTTCTGCTTCGTAATGATCTCTCTCTCTCTCTCGGACTGTGCGTCTATGTGTTTGTAGAATAACTTGTTCCAGTGTTCTTCCTCCCTCTGCTTCATTATAGATGGCTTTTTTTGTGGTGAATGATGACTGTAGAGTTTGGAATTCACTTACATAGCCGAATTTATAGTCTCAGCTCGTCAGCTGCATAAGAGTTAAGTTAGACTAGTCAAGCCGGTTTTTGGAGTCTGCTGTCTAGATATGTTATTCATCCAGACAATAATATTTTTTTAGCTATTTTTCTCTTCTTAATTTTTTTTTTAAAACCATAAAATCTATTCTGAAGCTTTGATCAAGAAAATATTGCTGTAAAATAAAATGAGAAAAAAAACTTTTTTACGCGTCACATGCTGTTGTATTCTCTCTCTCTATGTTAATAATGAAAAATGTTATGCATACTAAAATTTTAACCAAAAGGTGTTTTTATGTTGACAATTCTAGATCAGTCTTGGACCCATCAAATGTTGATCAAAATGTTTTTAATTGAATATAGAGTTGCCAACTCATTTGGTAAAAGTTTTGGTATACATAACATTTTTCTATAAATAGACAACTATTGATATTTTTGTAACATTTTTGTTTTTGATATTGAATGATTTTTTTAAGTGATGTTTATATATATATATATATATATATATATATATATA